>JAYESA010000005.1:60807836-61407836 GCA_036927795.1 Iris macrosiphon
AACGACCCTAGAAGCCTATTTTTAGTTATTTTATATCTGTTTAACTTATTAGAAACATGTTTAACCTTGCTTTTCGTAATAGGTTCTTGTGACACCAGTTCGGATCGCCAGTTGCTCAGGACGTCAAGCGAGTACATTCTCTGATAGTTTTTATTATCTGATGATTATTATGATTCAGCTTCTAGTATAGTATAATCTGATTTTTCTCGCACAACACGGGACACGGACTGGTATTTCTGGATTTATTTACTTGCGATACGTATTTTTTATGTTTCTGGCCTCTATTCTGGAATCACTACTGGCATCACCTACAAGCATCACTACAGGCATCACTCAGGTTTCTGGCTGGACTCATCTTGATTTATGTGTCGCATCTTGGATTCACTTATACTAGTCGAGGCAGAGAAATACTCGAGTAGACATGTAAATATTTCCATCTGGAATTATCAGGAATTACCCCCTCTGGTCTAATCTGGAATGATAGCAGCCGCGCACCCAGTGCGCGGTGAGCCGTACTTACCCCTAGCCATTTATATGTCGAAACAAGTATTTCAAAGACACCGAGTTCATTCTTTATAGTCTGGACTCACTTGCCTTTCTTGCTGGTCTCACTTACATATTTCTGGACTTGACTCACTACATGTATTTCATGCTGGACTCACTACACGTTCTTGTGCACAGACTTACTCTTAGTTTAGATTTCTTGTATCTTACAGTTATTACTATCTTGCTTCTGATATTCATGCATCTTTACCTTTATGCACCAGCGATGTATATATTTCCTTGTTCCATACTTTATTTCATTCACCTTGCTACTTGCTATAACTGTTTTATAGTTTTTATCATTTAACTGGAACTGCTGTTAGAGGTGTACTTGCTCCAGTCCTGACTGGACATATTTTTTTCAGAGGATTGGTGTCCGACGTTTTATGGACCTGAGCTTGTCGATGGTGCAGACAGGGACCCTCTAGTTTAGGGGTGATTTTCGGGTTGGTAGCCAGGATCACTAGGACCTTGTTATTGTTTTTATTAGCTTTTAGCACCGGATTTGTCTCCGGTTTTGGACTGAGACCTTGTATTATATTTGATTTTAGATGATGTATTATTATTAGTGATGTTGTGGTTGTTATAGTAGTTGTTGTGGGTTAGACTTTATAGTTGTTAGACTTCTGTGTTATCTTATCGTGCTTAGATTCGTGATTGAGTACTTATGATTATTATTATGATATTGCTCCTCCGTTTGGAGTTGAGATCTTGACAGGGATATATATTGATTGCGTGAGATTGTTAGTTAGATAATACACCTAGACAGCGTTCTACCACCGATGCTGCGACGTAGGCTGGATGTACCCACGACTCATGCCCGATTTTTCGGACACGGGTCGTGACACTCCATGCTCTTTCTCATCAGTTCAGTCTGTGCTAGGTGTGCCTCTGCTTGCACTCTCAGAGCCTCAGATTGAACTCGCTGAGCATCTGTCATCACTCTCTGGGCATCTACCATGCCCTGGATCAAAGTAAACATCTGTGCCCCGTCAATGGGCACACCTCCGGAAATCGGAGTCGGTGAAGGAGGAAGGTTCTCTGTCACAGCTGCGATAATCCTCTGAACAGGTGGGGGAGGAGGACTCCCAAAAAGTACAGATACTTCTACATGCATCGGAGATGTAGGAGGAACTACGGGTGTCTGTCCATCAGGTGGAGAGGTGGAAGACCTCTCTAAAGCTGGTGCTCCCACTCTCATAGATTGTGTCTTCGGCGACATCCTGAAGATAGATCCAAAAGAATCAATTAAGGCAATAAATGCGATATCATCAAGGAAGGACAGTAAAGTTCTAAAGAAGCAACATTCAGAAGGAATAAGGATAACAAGATAAATAGATTAGAAATATTCTTAGTCGTGATTGCATAGGTCAAAGATGCATCCAAGGTTTGATATCTCTATCCCTTTAGGTACCTCTGTCCTACTACAAGTACACCCACTGCTAGTTCTCTTTCCTACTATAATTGTTCATACTAGTTGTTCTTATCACTCAAGTGCACACCAAGTGCAACACACCATACTAAGTATTGTTCTCTCTAATACAACTCTAGATGGACACCCAAGTCTGTTTGCAGTGCCATCTCAATCATGCCCAAGTCAACAGATCCTTACGTATGCACTTCATCCACTCATATACTAATATATGTTTCTTACCCACCATAAAATTAATCCTTAAATAAAATCATCAAAAGTTTACTTCTCGAACGATTTAAAATAATATGCATATACTTCCTCAAAAGTCAAATACTCAATATCGAAATAAAATTTTAATCACTTCTAACATCTTTATAGCTTTGACTATGTTTATTGAATCAAATTTTTGAATCCTCAAACATTTAATAACATAGAATCTCAACTCCTCAAAATTCTTAAAATTGAAATTATTTTCACTCTTCAATTTTTTTCCACAAGCATACATATAAATACTCGTAGTCTCTAATACTCAAGGTGCACTCAAATACATCTATTGTCTACAACTCTCAACTGAGTACTAAAATTGTACTGCCCGAATTACTTGCACTATTACTTCCAAATGATCAAAGTTATCATCACACGTATTTTCTCCAATGAGTTTCTATCTATATTAACTGATATACTACTTTAACATTATCATACAAGGCACTTACTATTAGCATCTTGCTCAACTAATTCTCGATATAGAATCATTAGTACCCTTGGTATGATAATACTAGCTTCATTATTGGATCATCTCATCAAACTTATTAGAACTCACGATTACTTACACCTTCTATAACACCCATGTTTCATTTTACTCTCATGGACAAGTATATGGTTCCTCATCCCGATTGATGTATATGTATTTCTCTTTAATCTTTTACAACCTGCTAAACTAATTTGTGATATGCTTCACAACTTTCATTACCAATCCTGATATTTCTCTACTCATGACATCTCATTAAAACCCTTTATGCATACACATTTCTTTATTCTTAATACCCCCAAGTATCAATCATCAAATTGAACATCATGCTCCATTAATCCTTAACACAATTCCTTGATACTTAATTGTTTACATAGATTATCCAATTACATAATCATGATTATCCAGGACGGGTATGCTGGCTCTGATACTAACTCTTGGAACCATTACTGATACTCTTTTCTCCTTATATCTATAGTGCCAATAATAACTATAACACACCTATCATAGAACTATCGTTACAAGGCACACGCTACGGGTTAACTCTAGATTAATGCCTTCTGCTCACATGTCCAACTAGAAAATACTTACAACGAACATGTCACACTCAATCAACACTAATACTCAAGACACAGACCTAACTGCAAGTTACAAATTATCATACTTAACAAGGAATTCTCAAGGAAAAGAAGCTCAAAAAGGAACTAGATTGAGGACTAAAGGTATTTCTACTGCTAGCAAACAAAAGAAGCGATGGAATAAAGACCTGTAATAACAGAAAATAAGTATTGAGATGAGACTTTAAGAACCAATTTAAGATACAACCTGATAATCATACACGTCTGTCCGAAATCATGACACTCAGAATCCTCGCTACGCTAGTAAACATAGGTGCGATAAACGACAGGTTCCGTAACTAAGGTATGCAACTCTATAATCATGTCATCTAGAATCTTTGCCACGCCAACCGGTATGGCTGCGGAAGACTCTAAATTTTATAACTAAAGTATGTACATCGAAGTCAGGTTCCGACGTTCTCATCACGACAGCTAATATGGCTGCGATAACTCTAGGTTCCATAACCAAAGTAGACGTTTTACCTTTCTCACTGTCCTCATCAATATATGTCATCAGATGATACCATAAATTTTAGCCCATAAAATTCATCTTGATATAAAATTAACTCAACAACGATACCAAGAATTTAAAGTTAACAACTGGTCAACAAGAATCAAACTCAATATCAACGAGTGAGGACAGACGGAAACAAGGGCGAAGGATTTAAATTGGAAATTGTAATAAGATTCTCAAGGGGTCGTCCTAGGAATCTCTCAAGAATTTTGTGATTGAGTATCCTCTCTCATCCTAGTATCCTATGTCCTATATTCTATAACAGGCACGCAGTAGTACAACTATGACGTCGTACTACCACGACATCGCACAACTTGCGAAGTCTGACCTGCATGGGCCACCACTAAAAACGTGTCACGACCCGCACCCGATATAGGGGCACGAGAGCGCGGGTACGTCCAGCCTACGCCGCAGCATCGATGGTAGAACGCTGTCTAGGTCATGATACTATCTAATCAATCTCACATGGATATCCAACTCCATAAGGAGACACGAAAAATCATAATATAATATGAACAACATACTCAATCACATAACTACAGCACGATAAGATCTCAAAAATAAGATAAAATACAACACAAGTCAAAAATAGAAGTAGTCTAACTCAACAACATAATCCAAGTCTCAGAGAGTATGCCGGAGACAAATCCGGTACCAAAAATAATATGCCAAAAGAACTAACTAGATAACTAGTGATTTCGGCTAAACCTCCCGGAATCACAACTGAACTACCAAGTCCAAGTCTCAGCTACTCACCCTGTGGTCCATAAGTGTCGGACACCAGTCCTCTAGGCATAGTCTAGAAAATATTTTCCAGTTAGGAAGGAGCAAAGTATATCTCAAATAACATTTCCATTTAATTGATAAGGACTATAAAATAATAAACTGATAATGCTATATAATGAGAGAAGACAGTGAATAAATGCAATGGCAAAATAAAGAGACAGGCAATGTAAAGAGATATGCAATATAGACAATATGAAACAATTAGTGCATATATGAAACGAAGAGAACGAGGTACAATATCATATATGGGTGATGTAGTATATGATCTAAAATAGGGAACTGTAACTATTCTAAGTGTTTGAAATATCAGTCTATTATGTGATCGGCTTGGGACAGGATCAGGCTGGCTACATATGATTAGCTATGATTCATGTAAGGTCAGGCTAACAATTTGTTAGCTATGATGCATGTAGAGGTCAGGCTAATCATATATAACAGCTATGAGGCATGTAATGGTCAGGCCACACCCGACGTGAGATGTGGGGTGAGCTATGATGCATGTAGAGTTGGGTATGATCACATAATCTACTAATATTTTCCCTCGCCCCCAACTAGTACAGTGGATCCAATCATGATACGTCACGATACACGAGCAATAGCCAATATATTATCAATGTAACATCTCATGATTGCAGGTCCAATCTATATACTAGTCCGTGTAGCACAATGTCAAGAATCAGATGTAATATTTCTATATACTAGAATTATAGATATTATCAAATAATTAGAAATTAGCACCCCCGAGGTATGTCAATTTCTGGTGTCGCGCTGGTCGCTACCCCCGAGGTATGTCAATTTCTGATGTCCCATGACGTGTGTGTGAGTTATGAGATTTTAATCGAGTAGCCTACCCATGCCCATACGTGAAAATATTGTCCTCATTATGCATTTCATATATATTATCTTGTACAACGTACTTATATATTTTTCATCTATATTGCATGTTTACTGTATTCAAATTGGCATGCTTCTATGTATCTTGTTACGTCCCTCTGAGGATCTGGCCCCTTTCTAGGTGTAGATGTTCATGACTATTCGCAGGAGCACGGATCAGGACTTACTACTTATCTCTTCCGAGGAGGTCTTACCTTCGGAGCATCTTTGATTATCTCTAGCGATGGATCGCTTCACTGATACCTTTATATCATCATCTTATTTATATTGAAGATTTACCCTTCTCCCTTATTTTAGTATTGATATAGTCATTGGTAGTGGATTTGTCTCCACCCGATTATTATTTTGGATAATTCAGACTCATCATTCTAGTTTAGTTATTTCTTTTCTATGACTTGTTGGGTGGATGAGATTAGTATATCTGTGACTTGTGACACTATATATACCACATGTGAGTTTATATTCATATTACAACGTACGTGTGTATTATGGTATCCATATATTAGAGTTGTCATATACATACGGCTGACATGCTTACGTGTTCCTAGTCCTACATATTTTGGGACTGAGGCAGGACAATATATGTTTTACATTTTGAAATTCTAAGGTATAATTGGGAAGAAATTAAGGGAAGATCAAGAATTTTTCCAATCAAAGAACTCAAAGAACTCCCCTTGTCTTCATCTTCCAAATTTCTTATATATATATATATATATATATATATATATATATATATATAACATATTTGATAAAAAGCCTCTTACATGGATTTTTTGTTGAGTTAAAAAGTTTTACTTGTAAGAATTATGCCTATTTTAATATGTGAACCTAGATACGAAATTTTGATTGTGGAAATGGATAAAACTTGGTATATGAATTCATGAGTTCATATGTTTACATAAATAGGCACATGTTCTTAAGGGGTTTCCTTTTAGGAGATTTAGAATTGAAAACTTGATTATGTTAGTATTTATAAATAGTTTGACATGCTACTTTGGTATTAAACTAGAATTTAGAAATGTATTAATTTATATGTGTGAATGTTTAGCCATGGTACTATATGCTTGATTGATCTCAAAAATTTGTTATGAAGATTTTCAAGTTATATAGAAACCCTATTTGCTTTTGATATAGAGTGTGAAAACCGGTAGAATTACACTATGATTGTTGATATATGTTAGAGATTTCTTGATATATGCTACCACTTTATATATATATATATATATATATATATATATATATATATATATATATATATATATATATATATATATATATAAAGACACTTGTATATAATATAGAGTATATGTCACGCCAATATGTACTATAATCTTTTAATATCAACCAAAATAGAGTAGAAATCATGCCTCTAAGTAGATTATGCCATGAAATATAGCTATTGATACCTTATATGGTTGTACTATATTCTGCCTAGCTTAGATTTTAGAAGTTACTAGAAAAATTCACATTTTTCATTCATTTTTATATATATTTAAATTTTGTCCAGATTTTATTATTCTATTTAAATTGTATAAATCATCTCAAATTATTAGTTAAGAAGCATCTATGAACACCCAAATAATAGGATAACTTTGGTGTCGATTTCCAAATTAAGGTTTAAGTAGTTTGATCTCCTAAGAACAACCTATGACGCACTCTATTTAGTTTATGCTAACACAAACATCTCATATATATTATGAATTGAGATATGAATCTTGAAATACTTACTAGAGAGAGAACCATCTAACATTAGGCTAAATAAAATCTTAATTTAGATTTTAGAGAAGGTTAGTTAAACCGTTAAATTATATATCCTATGCACTATCTCTGAATATGTGCTATGATATACTTTGTGTTGAAATAGAAATTTTGAGACTTTGATGTCTCTTTATACTAGATCACTATCTTAAAATATTTCAAATTGTGAATTTATTTAGTATGTGAGAATTAATAAAAGTTAGATTTGATATCTCTATGTTATAACACTTGTGTTTTCTTTGAAATGAAATATAGCATTTATTAACGATGATTGCAATAGCTAAGATAAATAGCTTGCCGCCAAGAAAAAAGTTAAACTTTTTCTTATCTTATTTTTATGATATATACTGCGTGTGATTACCAGTGTTGAAAATTGCTCCACTGAAGGGGTCGGCGAACCCGAAGATTCTGCGGAGGGTTGCTCTGGATCTTTTATTATATTATAAAATTTTGGGGCTCAAAAATACAAATGAGACTCTGCCAAAATTTTTAAAAAATTCTATGGTGAACCATTTTTTAAAAATCCGAATAATTGGTTATTTTATATTTCAAGATATTTAGCAAGTTTTCTAACTTAGGCTCAAACTCTAAAAATCTTAGACTTAGAATTTAGACTATAGGACGCGTAAGACACACTTGCACATACACAAAAGAGAAATACATATATTAATATTTTATATTCCAGGATAAGGGGTACAACTTTTATGTTTTTGGAATTATCCTACCAATTAGAATATTACCGTTTTAATGTGATGCCAAGAGGACACAAAACGGATCCATGATTGGATATTTAATCTTTTTGCTAAGACGAAACTATTTGTCGAACAGTATCCTCATAAAGCGTGTGGTGATTGACACATAAAATGAGATACAAATCAGACCTATAATTCAACTTAAAATTGTATGTTATATAGGAATGCTTATGAATTTGTAGAATTGAATTAGGTGAGAGAGAATATTTGGATCACACCGTCGAACTCTGGCAATAAACACTTATTGTCACACTCAGTACTAAAATACGGAGACGGACATGGCCAGCTACCCCATATAAGGTACTATACGTCGTACGGTAATTACGGCTGTAACTAGACAAGGGAGTGCATGCTACAATCAAGTCTTCTTATCACCCTCACTTTTTCAGCTAGGGATCGTTTAGTAAATTGGCATGGGTATTTAATTTTAGAAATATAATATTTATATTAATGTGATGATTGCAATAATTATTTATATTGAGCTTTAATTATTGTGGCTAGTATTATTTATTTTAGTTAGAGGCTTGTGTTATTTATTTAGTTAGAGAGATTAGACAATAAATTAGACTTGTCATATATGGACCTATTTAATTTTGTCATGACAAATAGTGAGCCCAACTTAGACCAAGTCCATTAATCATTCCACTAATTAAATTAGGAGGGATTAGTGTAATTACATTTAGTTAGAGACTTCCAATTATACCCATCTTTAATTATTCCTCATAATACAACATGTGGGAGGAAATTTGGACCTTTGACATTGCTTGAGGAAGGGGGAAAGGGGCCGACCATAGTAAGGAGGGTTCTCCTCTCTCTCTCCTCATTTGCATTTTATTTTGTGTCCAAATTCTAGATCCCCAATTTTCCAAATTCTCTCTATTGAATTTTCATACAATTCACCACCAATTCCTTCTCAATTCATCCTTCTTGGAGTCTTGAAGCTTGGAGAAGCAAGGAGCACAAGGAGGAGAAGCTTTGGAGCTAGAGATCGTGTTTGGATCGTGTCCAATTATATTTTCATTAGGAATCCATCTTCCAATTGGTAATTCCTGAATTTTCTCTCATTGTAGTTTTCTAATCATGTATTTGACCATTAGGAATGACCCCATGGCATATTACTACCTATAGGAACAAGTTCTAGGCTAATTGGCTTTGTATTGTGAGATCTATAAGGTGATTTATGTGTAGGTTGGGGAAATTATGAATTTGATACCTCAATTGTGTGTCATGAGACTAATTAGATATAATTAGACTTAGATCGGGGTTATAGGACTAGTTATATGTCCACAAATGAATACGTATAGGGCATATCACGTTATCTTGCGATACGGTATCAATTTTGGGTGAATTGCATAAATTCTCTTCGTGATGTGTTGTAATAATTTCTAATAGTTGTAATTATATATATATGACTTGTAGGAATGATTAATTATGGGTTATGGAGAGTTTGACACCTTATTGGTATGAGTATCATATGTATCCTAGTTGATGCACTATAGTAGGTATTTGTCTTAATGTCTCTCTCTCTCTCTCTCTCTCTATATATATATATATATATATATATATATATATATATATATATATATATATATATATATATATATATATATATATATACGTACGTACGTATGTATGTATGTATGTATGTATGTATGATATATCAATATATATGTACGTGTGTGTGTATAGATATAATCTATTTATATATGTATATGTGCATAGGTATAGTTGTTTGATGATAAACAGAAGAAATGAAACTAGGTTTATACGAAACCCTTTCTTTGTTTACAAACAAGAAAAATAAGTACAATTAATCCTATACGAGGATGTTAAGTACAATAAAAATAATTCTGAGGAAATATTGCTATAGGAGTCTGATCTGCGGTCAATCACTTTGTTCCTTGGACCACACGATGATGAAGAAGTTCTGTAGAAGAAAAAGAAGAAGCTTCAAAGATTGCATGAGGGATTGAACTCTCATTGCCAAAGTTATCAATCACCACTCTCTATTGGTACTCTCTCTGATCTCTTCTGATTCCAATCTATCTTTTCTCTCTAATCTTTTATTGACCTGAATGTACCCCTGTCTCCTGTGGCCGGAGGTTTCTATTTATAGAGTTCGGTCACAGTAACTGACCAGTAAGGGTGGAAACCGAACAGCGGAGAGAACTGCACCTTTTACGCGGCGGTTATAATAACTGCTACCCACATCTGAATGATCTCCTGAATCTGCGTGTGACGCATGTCCTATTATGAGGTAACGCGTATAATCGCTCATCAAAGATCACGACATGCAAGCCACATAGGTAACTGCCCTTCGCGTAGAGAATGTTGAAATAAAAGCCAAATAACTGTCTCGTTGGCGTAAAAGCCAAATAGTTATCTTGTTTGCATAAAAGCCAAATAGCTGTTCTGATGGCGTAAAAGCCAAGTAGATGTCTTGTTAGTGTAAAAGCCAAGTAGCTGTCTTAATGGCGTAAAAGCCAAGTTCTACGTAAAGCTTGATGCTGCATGGATAGGTAACTAGCATAAAGATAGCCAATTATTCTTCCTTGACTGAGGTCTTGAGCGTATTCTGGGCCAAGTAGCTTTATCACGTACCTTTGCAAATGTAGCCTGAGTTGGCGTATTTCAAGGAGATAGCATACGGCGTACTCCTATAGTTGAAAATAGCCAGTTTGCGTATTTCGAGGAGATAGCATACGGCGTGCTCCTATAATTAAAAATAGCCTGGTTTGGCGTAATATACAGAGATAGTGACGTGAGCATATTAGCCCTAATTTTAGCTCTCCCAGTTGTTAAAAGTAGGACAAAATCTCATGCATTAAATGCAGAGATCTTCCCCCATCTCGCGTATTAACTACAGAGACGT
Source organism: Iris macrosiphon (assembly GCA_036927795.1). Taxonomy (NCBI): domain Eukaryota; kingdom Viridiplantae; phylum Streptophyta; class Magnoliopsida; order Asparagales; family Iridaceae; genus Iris; species Iris macrosiphon. The sequence goes on from JAYESA010000005.1 coordinate 60,818,735, forward strand.
GCCTAGAGTTCTGTACGTAGAGCATCTTTTGACGTGGCGGTTGGTTTTGTCTCATCCTGAGCGTAAAGCTCATCTCTGCCTGTATAGAATAGGCAGTATATTCCTTGAATGCGTAAACAATGTCTCATATCAAGGATTATGTCACTAAACGACAGTTTGGGGGCTCTGTGCAGAATCATCATTATAGTCGTCCTCTCGATCGTCGTGCAGTACTCTTTGTCAGGAGTTAGATTCATTGTTCTGTCTGACAGGTTCATTCGAGGAATACGAAGAGTTCCTCGTATAATTTCCCGCTGTATTAAAAGCAGACGTAGTTTACGCCGGAGTGTAGCAACCTTTTTACGCCAAAACAGGCTTGAGGTGCTGCTTTACGCGGGCAGCACTGAAGTCTTGTTTTACGCGTATGGTTCTGAAGCTTCTGTTTTACGCGTACTTCATGTATGTTTGGGAGTTTTACGCGTATAGTTCCCCAACATATTTTTCATGCTTCTACAATAGTAATGTATATATATGTATGTGAATGAGTTAGTGCCAGTGTGCATCACAGAAGAGGGATCGGGTTTCGAGCAGAGCATGCAGAAGCATAGCCTAGCAGTGTGCAGCAGCTATAGTGTAATGCTGGAGAGCTGTACAGCATAGCAGCAAGTAGTGCAATACTACAATAGCAACAGGAATGACTGCTCGAGTGTAGCAGTACAAGTGCAAGCATTGCAGCTAGTAGTACAAGCAGTGCAATGCTGCAGTAGCAGCAGGAATGACTGCTCGAGTACAGCAGTGAAAGTGCAAGTAGCAGCTAGCAAGTACAGTATAATAGCTAAGAGCAGCAGCAAGTGTAGAGCAATATGCACTGCTCGAGTGGAGCATTGCAACTGCAGCAGCGTTCAAGCAGAAATTAGCAACAGTATCAGTGCAGTGTCAGCATTTGCATTAGCAGCAAAGCTACTGCAGTACCAGTGTATTAGCAACATGTAGCAATGGCTGCAGCAGTGCAGCAACTACAGCAGCAAGCAGAGCATACTACAGCATTAGCAGCAGGCACAATAAGAGTAGCAAGTGCAGTAGTAATTGGTAAACTAACTCACTGCACAAGTGATCAATTGAGTGGATTGAGTTGTACATAGGTGTAGGTGTTATCAATTGGTGGGAGTTTGAGTGGTGTGTTGTGATACATGAGTGTAAACACATCATGTATTAAATGAACTAAACCTTAATGAGCAAGTGAGTGAGGAGTGTTTAGAATGTGTATTAATATTGACTTTAGTATCTGTATCAGGAACTTTGATTTTGAGATTGGGTTATAGGCTAGATGTTAGTTCATAGAGTATCAGTTAGTTATATAGATGTTAGTAATTTTAGTGTTATCAGTTAGTGTTATATGCATATGTACAAATTAGTGTTATTAGTTAAGGTAAGTTAGTTATTTAGCAAGTATTAATTAGTATTGACCAATATAGACCTGTTAACCTAGTGAGGACTTAGTTAGCTAGGGATTGACCTAGAAATAGCTAGTTTGACTAGTTTTGTCTAGAGTTGATTTGGTTTAACAGGATAGACCTAGATGCATGCATTAGTGTATTTTTAATCCATTCCTCTTTTATTACAACATTTAACTTGATAATTCCTTAAATAGGTTTGTGTGACACCAGTTTAAGCATCGAGAGACACACCTTGCTCAGGACCTCAGGCGAGTACATTTCTCTGTTAGTTTTTATTTCATAATAGTGTATATAGAACATATTCTAGAACTGTATACTTGATTCTGACACAATAATTTTACGGACTGGTACTACATGGATCCTGTTAGGAGATATTATCCCTTACCGTGTTCAGCAGGTACTCCTTCACATGTATTCCATCATGTATATCGGGTATTGATTTAGTATACTTCCTGTTCACACACTGCTCGTGTTTAGTATGCTTATATTCGAGTACACACAATGCTCATGTTCAGTATGCCCATATTGGTGTTCGTAATATGTCATGATTGGATCCATTGGTATTAGTTGGGGATGGAGGAGTAGGAGTTGATTATGTAATCAAGTCCAAGTGTATTCGTGTATATGTCGATTACATACTACACTTGTAATCGAGTTACCATATTGTAAAACCCCAAATTTTAAAACATATAATAATTATTTAATTAATTATTTAATTGAATTGCATTATTTCGTAGTATATTAGAAAATATAAATTTATTGGATTTAATTACTAGGTAAATATTTAGCTAAATATTCATGGAGCAAACTATTATTTTACCTTATTTTATTTTATATATGAGACCTTGTGGACGGATGAAAGATTATTTGTATATACTAATATAATTTTTTAAAATTATATATACATATATATATATATAGATTGATTGATTGATTAATTGATTGATTAATAAAAAGAAAAGAATGGAAAAAGAAAAGAAAAGAAAGGAAAGCAAGAGAAATCAAACAAAACCTACTAATCTAAAATCCTTAACTAATTAGCCTAAACCAACCCTAAGTCTAAACCCTTAATTCCCTAAAAGAAAAGCCAGCAGCAGTAGCTAACCCCTAACTAATTCCCAACCCCAACCCGCTGCCAGCGAAACCCGCACGGAATACACGCCCCCGCTCTATATATATATATCATAACCTCATATAAACCCTAAGACTAAACCCTTACTCCACGACTCTGACCCAGACCGCTGCCGACCTCTATGACACCGCCGCCGCCGGAGCCCAGCACTGCTGCGACCAGCGTCCGCGACCCGCGCGCGTCGTGACTGAATCAGACAGCAATGTACCCCTGTTCACGTCCTATTTTTCACTTCATCTCGCGACCGAATTCGACCCCGTCTTCATCGGTATGTTCATGACCTATCCCTCTTCCAACTCTGTATATTAGTTTCCATCAAACAGCGTTAAACCCTAGGTAAAAATTGAGACAAAGTTGAAGAAAAACCACAACTTTTACGCTACAGAAAACTGCTGCGATGACCCAGGTTTAAGGAGTCATATCTCCCACCATAGAGATCCAAAATTAAATTTTCTTTTTGTCATGTGAAGACCAAGTAACCGAGATTATTTTCTGTTAATTAGAATAATTTATTTGGTGTTATATGCAGAATTAAATTGGGTTAAAAACTATAAAAAAACTATTTTTGAAATCTTTAAAATTTGTGATACGGAGCGCTCCCGGCCAAATAGGACCGCCCCATCGTGTACCAATTATACTGAAAGGAGAGTATGGTATGTCCAGACGTGTGGGCTTTTGCGAAAACTGATTTGGACGCGTGTGCGCGTCAGAATCAACCCGTATCGTAACTTTTGTAAAATACTGCCCCATTTAGTGTACGCTCGTCAGAATACGACAAAACTTGGGCCATTAGATTCATGGTATCACGCTGGTCCTGCGACCCAAGTTTTACGTGATTCTGAGACAGTTGACCAAGCTGCCTATTTGTGGGCCCTATGGTTGACTTTTTGGGCGAATTTGTGTTTGGCTCACCGGAATCCAAAATTGGACATATCGTTGAGTTCGTATTGACGTTTAAAATTTGTTTGACCTATAATTTGTCCCATTTAGAGACCTTTACCCCTAGTACATTTTTTGGTACAAAGTGGGCCATATGTAGACCACGCCTTGACCCAAAATTATTATTTTGCCCCTGTGTGCAAATTGGACGAAAGGGTAGTATTTTCTAGCTATCTCGCTTATTTTGGAAATGTTGGTGATGTTTATTTCAGCATCCGAAGACGTTTATTCGGAAGTCTTAGTTTCTGATCCTGTGTACCTGACATCTAGACGCTTACACTATACAGATTGCTTGCCAGGCAAGTATACCTTGCCATTGTACTGTAATTTATATTTCATATGATGCATATATTTTATTTCTGTCCATTAGTTCATGTATTTTAAACTGCTATATAAACTGCGCATCTAAGGATAACTTGGGTGCAACGACGGTGGCGTCGTATTCTGTTTTTATTATATATATGCATGTTGACCTAGCTTATGAGACCACCCCATTATCATGAGGCATTTATGTTTCATTGGCCATGACACAGTTATTACACGAGTGTAAGTCTCATGTAGGACACGGACTTGCGTACTCGGCTGGCCACTGGTACGTATAGGTCGTACGACGGATAGGGATAACTGTCGATAGAAACTTTGCATGCTAGAAGATCTTGCAGTTATTTAGAGGTATCATCGTGTCATGGATATGACATGCTTAGAGCATGGGGTGGAGAGAACAACAAGTAAGGCGTTTGGGCTCCTTTACACTTTTTTTGTGTAACCCGTACGCTTCGCCGGAGATGCGCGATCATGATGACCACTATATATTATATATTATCAGGCGGCCTCTGAGGTTCAAAAGGCGTCATGCTTTGTAGGCCCCTGAATCTCCAAGAGAATTATGCCAATCCCATTTTAGCCAGATAGCCCACTTGTTGGAAAGTTGTTCTCAAACTACATTCACTTAAACGGTTAGGCGACCCTTTTTTGATGTTTATTTTCAGTACTTTATTGGTATATTTATATGTATCTTGTTACGTCCCTCTGAGGACCTGGTACCTTTCCAGATATAGACGGGCAGGAGTATCCACATGAGTACGGACCCGGACCTGACGCTTCTTACCAGATCGAGGAGGTCTTACCTTCGGAGTACCTTTAATCCATCGCAGCTGATGGATATTCTAGTTGATATTTCTTTTTGGACATTTATCTTATATTAGAGTTGATCTCTTCTCTCATTTAGTAGTTTTTAGTATAGTCAATTTGTAGTGGATTTGTTTCTATCTGACTATCTTACTTTGATACTTCATCTTTGAGATTCAGTTATTTATTTCCTATATATTTATTTGTGCTGTGGATGAGATATAGATTGCGTGTGACTTGTTGACAGTATATTACCACTGGTGGATTTGATATTCATGTACAGCGTACGTGTGTGTATAGTTTCCATATATTGGAGTTCGTATACATACGACTGGCGTGTTACGTATTCCTAGTCCTACGTATTTTGGGACTGGGGCGTGACACATATTGTATTCATGTTTAACCTAAACCGATCACATAATGAACTTGTATTCCATGGCACATTAGTTAGATTTCAGTTATTCCCATTATATTGCAGATATTCTATTACATGTTCTTCATTCTATTACATTGCATGTTCACTCTAGTTTATTTTATTTTATTATTTAGTTATCTTGTATTCTTTTCTATTATCGGTTTTATATGCTCGATTATATATTTGAAACTACTTTCAGAGATATGTACTTCGCTCCAATCCTGACTGGATATATTTTTCAGATGATTGGCTCATAGACCAGTATCGTACATACTACGGACCGCAGGACGGTATTCCATTAGAGGATACTCTTGTCGACCAGGAGGACTTAGTATCAGAGCCTGGGGAGGTTTAGTTTATTTTTGGCGGACTTGTATTAGACTTTTATTGAGACTTATGGCATGTATATTATTTCAGTCTTGTGGATTGTATTATGATTCTCTTTCCTTCGTTATTACATTCGTACTTTATCTTCCTTAGTTTGCATTGTGATTGAGTATAGTTACATTTGTGAGATACCATATTATTTCTTCGTTTGGAGTTGAGATGATTGACATGTACCATATATATATTATTGAGATATTTAGTTAGTTAGAGTTGACCCAGACATCGTTCTACCACCGATACTGCGGCGTAGGCTGGAAGTACCCACGTACTCATGCCCGAATATTCGGGTTTGGGTCGTGACACTCCTAGGGTCAAGAACCTCTATGTCTTAATCATTCAAACAAGAAGAAATAATATAGAACACTTCAGAATAAACAGCAAGGCATCCCAAACGCAACATCAGAATATTCTTTAGAGATCTGGCGATACAGAATGATGTGCCAGATGCAAGATCAAGGTATACATGCAAACTAGTCAGCTACAGTCTGAATATATATACAGTCATATAAGGAACTAGTGTCCAAATTTTTTGCCTATCAGGTGCCGGTTGGCTAAACACCCAAAAGAATATAGTTTATAAAAAAGACGAGCAGTGAATAAAGGAACTCACTCATTTTTCTTGGCGGCCATATTCTTGGTACATACAATTTGTCGGGGTAAAGTACACTGGATCCTCGGGTACTGGCTCAAAACCTGCCCATGTAAAACCAGTGGGGTTAGACCCCAAATAATAAGTACCACAAAGAAAGCATAAAAAGAAGAACAACAACCCAAAGAAATAAATATATATATATATAATAGTTCTGCATTGTAGCGTAGATCCATGGCATATCCTAGCACAAAGGCTCAACACTACAACCAAAAAAGGCAAGGTTGAATCCATCACACTATGATAGTCTATTTCCTTTGGCTACTAACAGAATAATACAATCACAACCAAGCCCAATTTATAAAATTGGTCAATTACTTATACGGCTTTCTATTTGTGGAGTCTGAGGTTATCTCCTAATAATGCATAATAGGTACCATAGATCACGCTATTGCCGAATATGAGCCAACCTAGCCAATATATGAATATACAGGTATTTTACGAGTTGCACCAATTTTTCGTAGGACCACTGCACTAAAAATATGGTATTAGCGATTCCAATTTTTCTATAGTAAAATAGTGGCTCGACATATTATAATAGGTCAGATACTGACTCCATTAAGGCAGATGATATACAGTATATGTGGTGGCCATCCCACAACGTACTAGATGTGAAAAGGTTCGTTGGCATGATCTCGGGATACCGTTTTCTTCCTATGTTACTACCACTTTTAGTTGCTTAATTAACCCTATATTGTGTTCAAAAATCTCAAGGCATGGCCACATAAGAATTTCCCTTAAGATGTCGTACAAGGTACGGGCATGCTAGATACGAATTCATGGATGTTCAATCTGGATTCACCCGAGCGTGTATACAACATTCAATAAATCAATATCCTAACCACGCTCTGGTATTGACTCACATATCATGCCCGTGCTAGGAAAAATAGTATATTTATAGTATCACGCATTCAGGAATTTGGAGACATTCTTGATGCACATTCCAAATATAATTACTTTAAAACGTAACATGATATGTCGTATCTCAGCGCACATTAGATCAGGAACTTTATCAGGCAATAATAGTATTAGCACGAATACAATATTTGAGTCCAATTACCAATTATCATTGGGTCACATGAATCTTGATCATATTATAACACGAAGCATATGTCATACACATATCTAGTTAGTCACTATTTACTTAGTCTGGTTCACTAAGAAAAACTCAAGTCCAATACATATTCATGCCATATATGAAGCCAATCTTAGCCCATGGTTATGTCTAGCATGAGGTCTGGTTTCTAAGTCCATTCTTTCTTAGAATCATAACACAAGCAAATACTAGGATCAACCACATAGAGAATGATAAGAACATTCCAAATAGGATAATTGAACACATAATGAAATCACTACGTGCGCGTATGGGGTCACTAAGGATAACATGTGCATGAAATTGTACGCATGAAGGTCAGGCGCATAAAGTCTCATAAAGTCTGGGGGAGGCGCACAAACTCACTGAAACAAGGTTGACACACAAACTCACTGAAACAAGGTTGATGCACAAACTCTGAAACAAGGTTGGCGTGCAAACTCACTGAAACATGGTTGGTGTACAAACTCACTAAAACAAGGTTGGCGCACAAACTCACAAAAATAAGGTTGGCGCACAAACTCACTGAAACAAGGTTGATGCACTTGTCAAATCAACCAACACGGCATACTTGACAAAAGCGCACAGGCAAGAATAAGGCGTGCTTCTAAGAAAGTGCGAAAGCAAGCTAGCTAAAAGATAAAATACACAATCTGAGGTCAAAGCTCGACAGTCGAAAACTTGTCATTCGAGGAGCACACAAATTAATAACACATAAATCGAGAAACCAACCAAAGCTTTGTCCCTAAGGAAATAAAGAGGGAAGAAAGTGCGCGCAAAAATATAAAAAAAGTGCGCCAGCTGACGAAACATAAAAAAAAGTGTGCCAGATTGCCAAACGCGAAGAAAGTGCGCTGACTGGCTGTGGCACACTTTCTCTATGTTTCCAAGGGAGAACTTTGATTGAATACGCACCAAATTGCACCAACTGAGTTTTTCTCTCGAAAGTGTGCCACTGACTCAAGGAGTGTGACCGGCGCACTTTTGCTAAAAGACTGAGTGTATTATGATTATTACGTACGAAGAATTAGGACAATACGCCAATGCATCCAAAGTGAAACATACTTATTTCTACGCCAAAGGGGTCCTCTTGTATACTCTTCACATAGCACTGTTCTTCTTCTCCAGTCAGCCATTTTGGTATATGTATTGTATCAAGTTTTAGTACTGAACTTAGCTAGACTCAAAATCAAGCACAACCAAAAGCAAAGTTACATAAAATATGGTGCCCTATACTATGAGCTAATTAGTTTTATGAAATATAAAGTTTTGGGAGACCAAACTCCAAGAAAACAAAAATGAACCCATAGACCCAAACTCAGGTCCATGCAATTTCAACCAAGAAAATCAAGAACAACAAATATTAAAGATAAAGGGGTGCTCGATCCCAACAATATGAGCTAGAAATAAACAAAAATTATTAAGAACTAAAAGCATGCATAAATCCATGGTTCTTCTTCTTGTGCAAGATATACTTAACTATGGAGATAGAGAGAAAATAGAAAGAAAAGATAATGAGCAGAGAGCGTAAAATGGGAATATATAGATTTAGGTTTGAGATGTTGACCGTTGGATCACTCAAACCCATCAAAGCCACACATGCCACCAACCTAACCAAAACCACTCTCTCCATAACTCTCGGGTCCGATCTAAACAATAGTCAGGCTAGTAATCATTGTGCGCCAAAGTACACCAAGATGAATATGTGCTGTAGAAGCATAAAAAATACGCTGGGAAACTCTACGCAGCATATTGATGTAGAGCATCATAAACAGAGGCATTCAGTGCCGCCAAGCGTACAACAGTGCTTCTCCGCTGGACACAGCGTGAAATATAAAGGACCATCCATGTAAGGCAGTATGTCCAAGCCGCTTCAGCGTAAACAGGGTGCTTCATCGCCTTTATGCGCAGCATTGAAGTGTACGAGGGAAGCTTCGTGTTCTCCAAAGTGAACCTGTCAAAGCCTGCGATGAACCTGTCAGATCCTGCAATGAACCTGACGTCTGGACTTCTAACAAAGAGTACTGCACGGCTACCTAGACGACGGTCGAAAAATTGGTCAAGGGAACCAATATCAGATCCAAGGTCGAATTTGAGAAAGGCGGAAGAGATCGATGAGAGGGAGTCTTGGAGAGAGAAGAGTCCGGAGCTCAAGCAAGGAGTAGCGATCAACAACTTTGGCATCGTGCATCCATCCTCCTAAGCAACCCGCGAAGCTGCTCTCCATCTTCTACGGCACTTCTTCACCATCGTGTGGTCCAAGGGATAAAGTGATCGGCTACAGATCAGACACCCATAGCAATATTTACCCAGATTAAATAAATTGTACTCCTACATCCTCGTATAGGATTATATTGTACAAGCTTGTTTGTAAACCAAAGAAAACGGGTTTCGTATAAGCCTCGTCTTATATACATTTTTCCTTCTTTCGTTTATCACCATAAACAATATGGCGACTCTGCTGGGGACATCTTTCTCTTCTGATGAGGAAGCGATTGCTCAACACGATGCGGTATCCGTGGGATCCGTGAAGAAGACACTGGTCGTCCAGTTTGACCAGTCTGCCTACGAAGACATGCTTCGAACCAGGGGTAGCTCTCACTCTCTCTCTGTACAAGACAACAGGAAGCCACGCAAGGTCTAGATGCCCAAGACATCCACTACCATTCCTGACGACTCTCCGATCTCTCCGATCTCTTCGACCAATGAGGTTGTAGCATTGCTCCCTCCGCGCCTTGCGCATAAAATTCAGTCGCCTGTCTCTGATAGGGCCGACAAAACTTCTGGCAATGCCTCAGCGCTAACCCAGAAGTATACTCCGCGCTCTGCGCGTGACATTCAGTCTTTCGTCTGTGGCGGAATAGACAAAACTTCTGGCAATGTCTCAGCGCCAACCCAGAAGTCCACCCCGCGCCCTGCGCATAAAATTCAGTCTCCCGTCTCTAGCAGAATAGACAAAACTTCTGGCAATGCCTCTGGGCTAGCCCGGAAGTCCACTTCACGCCCTGTGCGTAAGACTATATCTGCCTTACGCGGAAGAGCAGATGATCCCTGCAAACTACGCAAGAGAAAGCAAGTAGCGGACTCCTCAGCTTCTCGGCCTCTACGCCAACAAGGGAAGAAGCTGCCCGCCCTCCGGATTATGCGAGGAACTGATGGCCGATTGAGGGCCTCCTCGGCTCTACGCCAACCGGAGCAGAGCTTTGAACTATGCCAGGTGGGATCCCTCAGCGTACAGAAGACTCGATCGACAAAAAGACATCCTCATCGGGGATTATCCGCCACCCAGACTCCTGACTTGTGTAAATATCTAATCCAGAAATGCAAGGAGAGGGGATCTTCCAGCATGGCTATTACGCCGCCTAATGAGCACTGTTGTAATAGTCACAGGATTGTAATTAATTGTTGCTGTTCTAAAGCAAAACGGCCAGTTTTTGACCGACTGAGCTACTCTCTATCTTTCCTAGAAGAAGAGCCCAAGCATGCATCTGTGAACATGACATCACATATATCTGGAGGAAGCTCAGACTCAAGATATCCGTCCTCTAGAACTCCAAACCGAAGGAGATTCAACATGCTCCTTAGGGACACCGAAGCTAGGGTATTCCAGAACACTCGTTCGAGGTCACGACAACTGACTTCGTGCTCTTCTGATTTCGATGCTGGGGGTCGTCAGTCTCCCGAATCAGATACTGAGAGTATAGAGTCCACTTCTGCAGTGACCTATACTCATCCTTCAATGACGCCCAGGAAGATGGGAGTTTATGCCATTGAAGATGAACACGAGGAAGCCACGTCGTCAGGGAACGCTGAGCAACGCATTACTACACTAGAGACATCTCTGAAGCAAATGCAATCCATGATGGAGAATATGCACCAAATGATGCTAACTCAACATGCGGGTGCTATGGCTCAAACGTCGGTCCCGCCAACTCAGATACGTGTGGGGGTGGACTTGCCACCATCCAACACGGTCCAAGAGCCTACTCTAGATTAAGAGTCAGCTGGTCCTCCACTTCCTCACTCGAAGAACGTATTACCTCCTGCGGGAGTCGCGATACAACCAACTCTGCACTATTCCGTGGTTTCGCTACCAGCTGAAAATCCGATGCAAGCAGTACGGGAGTTGAAAGCCCAATTTGATGCCTTGATGCACAAAGATTAGCTCAAGAAATTGGGAATCAACCAGCCTTACCCAGCTATCTGGGAAGAGGTCCCTTTCCCTCCGAGGTACAAACCTCAGACGATGGCCCTGTTCGAGGGAAAAATATTACCAAGTCAGTACATGAACTATTTCAGTATGATGACAGTGTTGCTACAAGGGAATGACGCCCTTCTCACTCGGGTGTTCAAAGGCTGTCTCTCAAGAGTCGCTTACCAGTGGTACCACAGCCTGGCGGACAACTGCATTACTTCCTTCGAAGACTTCAAGGCTTTATTCTTCATACGATTCTACGAGGAAGGAATGGACATGTCTATGTCCTCTCTCATCGAAGTCAAGCAGAGGGAAAAAGAGGACGTTCGTACCTTCGTCGAACGTTTTTGCCAAGCCACTTTACAGATGCCTCCAGGGGTTCTAGACTCTGCATTGGTGGACATTTGCAGGAATAACCTTCTTCCCGTGATCTCGGTATTCACAGGACCGTATCAGTTCCATGATTGGCCCTCGTTCATCATCTCAGCGGTAGCTGCCGAGGATAATAGTCGCAAGGCGCGCGACAATGGCATCATGATCTCTACCTTCGACAGAGGCAAAAGGTCATCCCCTAACGGCGACCATCCTCGCAGTTCCAAAGGGAAAGAAGCTCTGGCGATCAATACGTCCAGACAGAAGACTGCGGCAACCACGCAGACGAAACCTGGGACTTCCAGGCCCGTCGAGGTATACTCTTTCGACGACGACGATATTCCGAGTATATTCGAGTGTCTCGTCAAAAGTGGCAAGATCACCCTTTCAGAGGAAAGGCGGCCCAGTGAAGTCGACAGTGCCAACAACCCCAAGTACTGTATCTTCCACAGATACGTACACCACCCAACAAAGGCATGTTACATACTAAAAAGGAAGATTCAAGAGCTGATCGATGCTAAGGCCATCACTCTGCGCAATAGCGAGAAGACGGTCACGGCCAACATGATCTCTCTACAATTTGGCAATCTGCCTCCCCAAAAGGTACCGGACGGTGTTACACCTATTTCCCGGACGACGATGAACATCGTTAATCTTTCTCTGGCTAGGGGTCAAAATCATAACCTGTTACCCCTAACTACCCGAAAAGGCGAGATTATGTGGGTTCACCCAGACTTGGTGTCGAAACTCGAAAAAGAGACTAATGCTACTAAGGCTAAGTCCAGGAAGAACTCCAAATGCAAACCATACCATATGGTTGCGACTTCTTCGACATCAGACGAAGACGAGGTTTTGGCCGCAGCAACCCGCTCAGGGAAGGCTTACCTCAAGGACTACGGAGCAAGTCAGGAGGATATACCTGCAGACGCTTCAGCTGCCAAGCCTTCAGAACCAGAATTTGTCGTACCAGAGGCCGGTCCTTCGAGACCAACTTCGGCGGACAAGGGAAAGCAAAAAGAAATGTGCTTCAATAAACCTGTGAAAAACATTCAAAATAAAGGTTTAGAGAAGCCATACAACTTCAACATCCTGGCCCAATTAGCTAATACACCAGCCAGGTTGTCCATCTTCGAGCTACTCAGGCTCTCCCAAGATACTCGTCTAGCCCTGAGTGAAGCACTAATGCAGGTGGATACGTACTTGACCCGACTCAAGTCCCCCGACGAAGAACCCATGGCATGTCCTCGATGCCACAGTGTGATGGAGGTGGTCCCAAACATCACTTTCACTCAAGACGACATGCTGTTAAAATATAACAGGCATGACAGACCCCTCTACCACACCGGGTACGTCGGTTCCATGGAGATCGACCGGATTCATATAGATCCGGGATCCTCAATCAGCATCATTCCTCATAGTCTGCTCAGACCACTGAGGATTCCTACCAGCGAACTGGCTTACACCACCACTACTATCGTGGGTTTCAATGCCGAAAGAAGTAAGCCGTTGAGGAAAATTTGTCTGAGAATCCAGATTAGCAACCTCAGATCGGTGGCTACATGCTACATCATCGATTCAGAGGTGTCTTACAACATCCTGCTGGGAAGACCATGGATCCACGACCACAACATCGTTCCTTCGACTCTACATCAATGCTTCAAATATGTAGACGCCCAAGGGACAGTACATACAGAGGTTGCTGACCTAAACCCGTTTAAAGGATTAGAATCCTACTACTCCGATGCCGTGTTATACTCTCAAGACTACACGAAAGAGGTGACAGCCCAAGCAGGAAAGGAATCCCACCGGGAGCCTGAAGAACCTTCTGCCAAGCAACCCCTGTCAATCAAGGTGAAAGGACGGACTACCCGTCCAAAAGCCACAGAACCTGTGGCTATCCACCTAAACAGGACCAGGTCAGGAAAAAGGGGTAATCCTCTAGTGATCACTCTGAACCAGAAGCCTCCACCCTTGGTCATCAATCTTTGGCGCAACAAGCAGCCGAGTGATGTAAATGCAACCAAGAATGCGGTTTCTGATAATAATAAAGGACCTCTTTTCCAGTATATCGACACTAGGGTTCCAAATCAGGAATCCTCTCCCAATGACGACATAGCGCCTATAGCGCAAAAATTCTTGGTAGCTATAGATTCCTATCATCCGTACATATGGGAAGTGGCGTCATCATCCAATGTCACCACGACATATGGACCACATGAGGATTCTATCTTTATTGTTCCACCTGCCCGCAACGGCCAACGTTCAATAATCTTCGGCTGCATGCGCAACGAACAGACTACGCAAGCAGATTCTTTCGATGACGATGCTGGTGAAATACAAGTTCACAGGTACAGCCCGCAAGCCTTGAAGATCATGTAAATTATTGGTTATGACTTGAAGATGAAGCCAGGTCTCAACTACGGGAAAGGCAGACGAATACTGCCGCACGAAGATTCCCACTATCAACAAACCCGCTTCGGGTTAGGGTATGCCACCTCCCTTACGACTTCCAAGTCAGATGAGGATATCTTTTCCCCTTTTCAAGACGGCTCGTCACCCTCCGACTCATCTCACGCTCTCGAGCAAACATTGTCAGCGAATATGGTAGTGACAGATTCCTTCGAATCAGACGAACAAGAATCCGAACCATTCAAGAATGACACTTGGGCTCAATAAATGGATACACAATGGGAGTTTCGCTTCGAGTAGAGAGAACCTCCCACTAAAGATGAAGTTATCCAGATTGACGTTGGGCATAAACTTTCACCAAAACCGATATTTATCAGTAACAACCTTTCCGAAGAAGAAAGGAAAGAAATTATCCAGCTGATAAAAGAATATATCGACGTCTTTGCGTGGAATTATGAGGATATGCCAGGTCTTGATCCAAAGGTGGCTACTCATAAACTCAACGTACTGCCTGATTCAAAGCCTGTGAAGCAGCACCAACGTCGGTTCCGCCCGGACATGATGGACGCCATTGAAGCTGAAGTCAAGAAGTTGATAGCCTGCGGCTTCATCCGTGAGGAACAACATCCCGACTGGGTCGCCAATGTTGTCCCGGTCATGAAGAAGAATAGGAAAGATACAATCAGATCAAGATGCATCCTGAAGACGAAAAGCATACCGCCTTTCGAACACCACTGGGGGTATATTGCTATACGGTCATGCCCTTCGGATTAAAGAATGCCGGGGCTACGTACCAACGGGCTATGAGTAACATATTCCATGAGCATTTACGCAAGACAGTGGAATGTTATATGGACGATGTAGCTGTCAAAAGCCGCCTCAGGGATAATCACATCCAAGACTTGAAGACAGTATTTGGGTTGATGCGCCAACATCAGCTCAAAATAAATCCTACAAAGTCCTTCCTGGGGGTATCTAGCGACAAATTTCTGGGATTTGTCATCACCGCCAAAGGCATTCAAGTGGACCCTGATAAAGTCAAGGCCATCTTAGAAATACGACCGCCCCGCAATCTGAGGGAACTCAGGGGATTTCAAGGTCGTCTGGCTTATATTCGAAGATTCATATCCAACCTCTCCGGGAGATGCCAGCCCTTTTCTCGTCACATGAAGAAAGGTGTATCCTTTGTATGGGACGAAGCCTGTCAACAAGCATTCGAAGATATCAAGCGCTACCTCACTAGCCTGCCAGTTCTGGTACCTCCCATCATAGGAAGGCCATTCGTACTATATGTTCGAGCGATGGATCATTCTCTGGGAGCTCTTCTCGCACAGAAGAACGATATGGGCCACGAGCAGGCTATCTACTACCTCAGCAGGATGATGGTCAGAGCCGAACACCGGTACAACCCTGTGGAGAAAGAATGCTTGGCTCTGATGTTCGCTATTCAAAAAATGCGACACTATGTCACGGGCCAAATCATTCATATCGTCTCCAGGATCAATCCTCTTCGGGTACTGATGAGCAAGCTAAGTGTTCTTAATTCCCGACTCGCGACTTGGGCGATATTATTAACGCCATATGACATGGTGTATGTCCCCCAGAAGTCCGTTAAAGGCCAAGCATTGGCTGACTTTCTAGCTGCTCATCCGATCCCTGAGGCCTCCAAACTATACGAGGATATTCTCGACGAAGTCGCGAAATATAATTCCACGATGGAAGGTGATACATGGCAACTGTTCTTCGATGGCGCCTCCAGGACTGGTCCCAGGGGAAACGTGGTTTCAGGAGTAGGGATCGTCCTGGTTACTCCTGATAAGCTTGTCATCTATTGAGCGTACTCTCTTAGCGAGCCATGTTCCAACAATGTGGCAGAATACAACGCTCTACTGATCGGGCTCCAAGTCGCCAAAGAGCTGGGGGTCGAATCTCTGGAAGCCTTCGGTGATTCTCTGCTGATCGTCAATCAAGTCAGAGGAATATATGAGGTCCGAAATTCTGACCTCATCCCCTATCACCGAGCAACGGTTGAGATAGCCATGACATTTAAGGGATTCTTCCTGGAGCATGTACCCCGATCTCAGAATCTGGAAGCTGATGCCCTAGCCGGTCTAGCTGCAGATTTAGCTACTCCTATAAGAAGGCAAAATTCGGTAATCCTTCTTAACAGAGATCTATTTTGTGTGAAGAATAACTTCCACATCGAACACAGCCTCGCTGTGAACGTCGATCCTCCTACGAGAGATTGGAGAAGTCCCTTTATAGATTTCATGGAATACGGAATCTTGCCCGAGGACCCTAAAGAAGCAGTATCTGTGAAAAGACGATCCTTTCGCTTCTACTTCGACGCATCGTCACAATGCCTATATCGTCGGTCTTATGACGGACTATTATTATGATGCCTCTCTGGTGATGAAGCACAGCAAATTATCCGTGAAGCTCACGATGGCGTATGCGGAGCGCATCAACCCAGTCCTAAGCTGCAGGATCGTATCAGGAGAATGGGCTATTACTGGCCCACTATGATCGCAGACGCAATCAAGTATGCCAGACAATGCAGAGCCTGTCAGGTTCATGCGGACTTCATACATCAATCGTCCGAACATCTACATCCTACGGTTGCATCCTGGCCTTTCGAAGCATGGGGCATGGATATCATTGGTCCTATCCACCCGTCTTCTTCCAGAGGTCACCAATTCATACTGGCCATCACAGATTACTTCTCCAAATGGGCAGCGGCGATCCCTCTGGCTGAGGTAAATACATCTAATGTGATCACCTTCATCAAGCATCACGTTATTTATCGCTTTGGGATTCCCCGGAGGATAATCCACGATAATGGGCCTCAGTTCATCAGCCATGCATTTTACCGGTTTTGCGATAAAAATCGGATACAAAATGTGGCCTCCACGGCATACTATCCAGCTGCTAATGGGTTGGCGGAAGTCTTCAACAAAACTATTATCAAACTCTTGAAGAAGTTTGTCTCCTCGAACAAGAGAGATTGGAATAAGAAGCTGGGAGAATGTCTCTGGGTGTACCACACAACGGTACGAGCACCAACGGGTTGCACGCCATTCTCATTGGTCTACGGGAGTGAAGCAGTTCTTCCCATCAAAATTCAAATTATGTCACTCAGGATAGCCGTGACTAATGAGTTGACTCAAGAAAAGAATGACATGTTAAGGCTTCAAGAGCTAGAAGGATTAGACGAGAAATGCCTCCAAGCTCAACAGCGTATCGCGCTCTACCAAGCACGTATTTCCAGAGCTTTTAATCAAAAAGTAAAGGAAAGAGTGTTCAGAGTCGACGAACTAGTCCTAGCCGTAAGAAGGCCGATGATTCTTACTCATAGGAGTAAAGGCAAATTCCAGCCCAAATGGGAAGGCCCTTACGTGATCGAGACAATGTTCTCGAACGGCGCTTACAGGTTAGCCCAGCCTAATGGAGACCTGCTAATTGCTCCTATCAACGACAAATTCCTGAAAAGGTACTATGCTTAAACTCCTCTGCTCAAGTAGAATATGGCGAAGACCTCATTCTGACAAAACTACTTCTAAAACGAAACTAGTTGGATCATATTCTATCATGTCCATATGACCTCTGAATAGATATGTCCTGCTAAAGCTTACCGAGAGTATATCACGTCCATACTACCTCTGATATCACTTTCACCCAAACCTGTCATTTACATTCCGAAATGATGAGTCCACAAAGTCAGATGAAAAGCCTCTTTATTATTCCCAAAAAGAACGAAAGTACATTGAAAAGCAAAAGTACACTTAGAGGGAACGGTCAGATCATGAAGTTGCTGCGCCAGTACGACCATCTTCTCAGCCTTAGAATCCAAGACATCAGCACAGACCCGTTCCAGCCGTGCCTCATCATCAATCAGGAGGGACAGTTCGGCTCTAGCCCGAAGGAAACCAGCACGGGCGACTCCTGCACTCGCCAAGTTCCGTTATGCTATGACCAGTCGGCCATTCACCACATCTAAACCTGCCAGCAACTGGGAAGCCCACTCCTTTGCTTGGACAAGCTTCGTCTCCAGCTTACGGACTCTCGCTACATTTCCGTCATGCTCGGCCTGGCACTTCGCTTGAAGAGCGATGGTCTACTCCAAGACGACTTTCTCTTCATCCATCTTCTGCTGGTTCGTCTGGAGGATTTTATTCAGATCTTCCACCTTTTCAGTAAGACCCGCAGTCAAGGAGTCGTATCAAGCCTGAACCAGAGCTTCAATATTGCCTTGAGCTAGCTGCAGGTATTCGTTAATGGGTTGCTCCAAACCATTAACCATTGCCTCCAGCGCGTCAGCTACCCCGGTATCATCGAATTCCTTGATCGCCTCTATCAAATATCGAGAGGACCTCTTCAACTGCGCAAAGTCCAGCTTCTTCGCCAACACCATCGACATTAGTGTTCTCAGAGTGGTGTAGAAGATGCTAGTGTACTGCTCGGTCAACGCAACTAGGTCCGCATGAATGTGGGGAGTGTCCGCAATAGTGGCGACTTCCCCACCAGGAATAACCATAGACGATGTTGCCACGGCTGCCGCCTCAACAGGAGGTGCGACAAAAGAAGAATTGCCGACACCGGAAGAAGTGACTGGCATGCTCAAAAGAGGCGCTGGCGCAATGACAGGCTCGTCCTCCTCTTGAGATATCGGAGTCTCCTCGACAGGCGAACCAACACCTGAAGAGGTCTTCTCCTCAAAATTGGGTACCTCCGTGTCACCACTAGGACCTGACACAGAGCCGAAGGGCACGTCTACATCGCCCTCTCCGAAGAGGTCTTCCCCTGAAAAGAAGACAGAAGGAAGTTAATATCAACATAATATTAATTTTCCTAAAGAAGAGGCGAGCTGTCATACCTAGAGAAAGGGGTCTGCGAACTAACACTGGCAAATAGTCTTCCAGGTCCTCCTCAAATTCAAACCGAGGTTCATCGGCTCGAATCTCGCTAGGTGCGCTCGCAGGCGCGGCAGGAGTCCCTCTCAATGCCGATCCGGCTAAAGGTACACGGAACTTTATTAGACTCAGCCCCAAAGGCGACCTTGTTCCACTACCTGAAGCAGTAGCAGCGACGGCAGCATCCAGCTGAGATCCTTCGGCACCACCAGCCAGAATTGTAGAAGGTCCCTCTCTAGAAGGCGAGGAACCTCCAATCAAAGGATCATCCCCAACATGGGGAAAAGTAGGCTCACTCCCAGGAGCCTCAATACCAGGAATCCGGAGAGGACGAGTAACCGTCTTCTTCTTCCTCTTACGAGGGGAGGTCTCCTTCGGAGCAGGAGCCCTTCGCTTCCCAGGGATCACCAAAGCCCCTGCAGGAGGAGGTACTTCACCCCTCGGCACCGATACAAGAGGATCGTCCAGAGTGACAGATTCCTCACCCCCGTCAGAAGAAACCGAGGGGACTTCGACTCTTCCACCAGGCTTGGAAGAGGGAACCCTGAAACTTCCACGCATATCAAAATCACGATGGAAGGTGTTGGTGGCCACATAAAACTGGGCATACGAGTGGAGGATGCGCAGCTCCGTGGAGAGTGTGGTGACGGGCACAGTAAAAATTGCCCCAGTACAGCCCATGATAAAATATCGCCATCCCCTCACTCCATCGATGAGTCCACCTCTGGACCTGAAGCTGGTGACAGCGTTGTCCATGTGCAACTGATCATACCCAAACTGCCTGGCAAACCGACTAGGCAGGTAGGGTTCGAAGAAGCACTGGTCTTCACTTCGGTACAGCAAGTGGGAAGGTCTAATACAGACCAACCAATTAAAGGCCTCGGGAGAGAGAATGGTCTTCTCTCTACCTGAATCCGCAAGCCTAATCTCCAATTGATTGTGATGTACAGAGGGGACAATGCATAAGATCTTCCAGCTATGGCCGCAATTCAGCACCCGCCGACAGTCTAAAACTGTAAGCACATTTCAGGAGGATTTCCTGTAATTCAACAGGAAACTACCCCCCAAGCTACTACCGAAACCTGGAGACATCACCCGGGGGTTATGGAGAATTAACCATCCCAACAAGTACAGGTATGGTAATTCCACCCGGGGAAAGCTTTCACGTCGAGCTTCATCGACGAGCAACGCCTCAGTCATCGCCCTCAGGCCAGCTTGTATGCGGCACACCATGGCAGGGAGCAAGCCCAGTCTCGCCCCAAACACCAGGCGCACTGCAGGCCACAAGGTGTTGCGGTCAATACGATCCGCAGATGCGATGCCAGGTACCACCAATTGGCGCAGCCATATAGAGAGGAAGCCAGCCAGTTGAGCTTCCTTGGACAGAGGCCTGCGACAATGCCTCAGATAACTGTAGAACTTAGTACCTGCAGGATATCTTCCAATCCCTTCGCCGAGGATCTGATCTGGAGCCCCAGCGTCTTCTATGATATCGTCGACTACCTGAGCAGTAAGCGCGCTCAGACAATTCACAGGCTGATCCTTGCCCTCCAAAACCTTCTCCGGCTGAGCAGTCCTCGCCCGATGAAAGAAGAGGTAGGATGTCCATTTGCTAGTATGAGCCAAATCTGAAGGCTCATCGTAGAAGGCGGTGCAAGCAAGGTAGTAGCACATCAGCTCCTGGTACACTTCAACTACCCGAGGATCTGAATCCTCCAGCTCCCGGTTCATGGGAACATACTCTTCATACGGAGTATCCCCCATCGGCAGTCTCGAGATCTCTGCCATCTCATGGAGGGCCAATCCCAGCTCCCCCAGGGGAGTGGCAAAAGTCCCGGTGAGCGAAATATATCGCTCCATACGGAGTATCCCCCATCGAGAATGTCAAATGACCAAATGTATCGTGGACTTAGATTTCCATGAACCCCAAATCTAATAACTCCACGGGTTAGCAAAATTCACAAGAATACGTGGTCGCCAACACAAAACTCTACAGGCCTACGATACTGGTTTTTCCAATGATGATGTCGATTCTGCGCAACCCGAAGTCGCTTTCTGATCTTCCTGACAATCTATTCTTGCTGCGTGATTATTTTGGGAACTTCTTCCGCTCACCAATGTCATTCCATGCCAACAGTGATCTACACTTCCTGCCGTATAGTGCCTCGAAAGGTGCTATCTGAATACTGGCCTGATAACTATTTTTATACGAGAATTCTACTAAGTGAAGGTGATTCTCCCAATATCCACCAAAGTCTAGGGTACAGGCTCGTAACATATCCTTCAGGGTCTGGATGGTCCTCTCTGATTGTCCGTCTGTCTGGGGGTGGTACGTAGTACTGAATCTTAACCTGGTACCCAATCTCTCGTGCAAGCTTCTTTAGAAATGAGAAGTAAACCTTGTATCTCGGTTGGACACTATACTTACCGGCATGCCATGTTGTTCATAATCTGTCGTATATAAAATTTTGCCAACCGCTCTGTATACTATCCCACTCTAAAGGAAAAAAATATGTCACTTTTGTGAGTCGATCCACTATCACCCAAACTGTATCTCGACCAGTCGGAGATCTAAGTAAACTGGTCACAAAATTTATGGTGATGTATTTCCACTTTCACTCTAGAATATAAAACGGTTGCAATAATCCTGCCGGTCTCTGTTGTTCTGCCTTCACTTGCTGACATACGAGATATCTTAAAATAAATCGAGCTATCTCTCTTTTTATCCCGTTCTACCAAAAATATTGCTTGATGTCATGGTACATCTTCGTGCCTCCGGGATGAATAGAATACTGAAAATTATGTGCTTCAGTGTCGAATATCTCCACTTAGCACACAAAGACGATTCATAAACCTTAACATTCTATCCACATGAATTGTCAACTCTTTTCGAAGACCGAACTCACATTCTCCCCGTAGCTTCTAAATCTTTGGGTCCTTTGCCTGAGATATCTTGATTCTATCCACCAAAGTTGACTAGATCTGTAGGCTAACTAGAACTCTTGCATCTTGTGGAAGTACTATCTCGATTCTTATCTCTCGTAAGTCTTCTAGAATATGCTTCTGAGTGGTAAACATGAATTCTCTACCTCTTCTACTAAGTGCATTAGCTACTATATTTGCCTTGCCCTGATGGTATTGAAGTTCTACGTCATAGTCTTTCAACAACTCTATCCACCTCCTTTGTCTCATGTTTAAGTCCTTCTACGTGTCTACATATCTCAAACTCTTATGTTATATAAAGATCTCCACCTGATCGCCATATAAGTAGTGCCTCCATAGCTTAAGCGTAAACACTACTACTGCTAACTCCAAATTATGAGTTGGATAGTTTTTCTCGTGATCTCTGAGCTGCCGCGAGATATCTTAAAATAAATCGAGCTATCTCTCTTTTTATCCCGTTCTACCAAAAATATTGCTTGATGTCATGGTACATCTTCGTGCCTCCGGGATGAATAGAATACTGAAAATTATGTGCTTCAGGATGGTGCCGACATCCGCGGTACTAGTCCTCTCTCTTTACTTTGTCCATGAGGCCTCTTCCGGTCTACTCTTCTTGCTACTATCCTCTTAGAGGTAAGCTCAACCCTCTTGGCCGCTATTAATACTGCCTCGGAGGTCTGGAGTCATGCACCTCTACCATAAGGAATATCTCCAAGTGAAATCCCTATTGGATCCTTATTTCTCTCTCCAACTCTGTCGTCACCATGGTTGAAGCAAATTTGCTCAGTCTAATATCCTTCGAGCCTGCTTGAGGTTGGTAAATCTCTTTTATAGCTCGCACTAAGCCATAATAACAAAGTACTTTACCCTGAACTCGGTTCAAAAATTATCCCATTAAATAGGATGCCTCACTCCTATCTCCATCATAGACCACCAATCTCTTGCAAGATCTTGGAGTTATAACCGAACCAGGTCAACTTGTTCTCCAGGCGAAACCTTTGCTTCTATCACTGCCCTATCCCATATACTTGGAATATACTCAAGATTGGCATAGGTTTGCTTGGTATTTCCTCTTGACGCACTTTGGGTATACTTCAAGTATACGATTGAATGGAAGCTTGGCGCAAATTGGCTAATATTGATGGTGTGGTGGTCGTGGGTAGGGTATGTGGCTTGGATTTATTGGAGAGATATGACGGTTCACCATCAACCCCTTGCCTATATATATATCCTTGTTCTCATTCTCTCTTCTCACTTGTTCATTTCTCTTGTTTTGATCCTGGTTTTCTTCATATGCAAGTACATCTTGCAAATATGAAGAAACATGATCGGCTATAGTTTTATTCTTACTATTTGTTATTGTAATTAGTTTCCAGTAGTATTCTGATTATAGTTAGTTCTTGGAGTTTTCATATTTGGGGTGGTTAATGATTTTATCTTAATTTTTTTATGAGAGTTTTTATGAGTATATTTTTTTAGAGAATGATCCCCTAAAAATGTGGTATTTTCAAAAGATGTTGTTCCCTGAATTTGAGCATAGATTTTCCCTTAATTTCTTGTTCTTGTTGCTTGAGAAATGGAGCACTGTCATAGTCTCGAGCTTGAGCTCTGAGTACATCAAATGGTGGGTCAGTTGAAGAAGAAGAATAGTGACAAGAAATACACATAATGATTTGTACTATGGGCATATATTAAATTTGACCAACATTCCATACTCGTACGTACTTTAAGAGTACTGCCAAATTCTTGCAAAAGTATGTCAATGGGATAAATTTTTGGAAAAAATCCTTTTTTGTGCACTTTTGAAATATTTTAGCTTTTAGCGCACTTTTGGAAGATTTTAACCTCTGGCGCATAATTGATGTATTATCGAACGAACCAAGAAAAAGTGTGCCAGTCTACTTTTCATCGTACTTTTGACCAACTTTCTTCTTGGCGCACTTGTAACCAAATCAGTAGACCGGCGCACAATTGACACACTGTGCATTAACTATCAAAAGTGCGTCGCTCTTATACTCACAACCCTTGGCGCATTTTCTGGACGCTCAACGGTTGGCGCACTTTTGATGGATTAATACACAACTAAAAATTTTAGGGTTAGCGACGCTAAAAAACATCGCTAAATTGTAAAATTATGTCGCTGAAATAAAATAGCGATGTTATTAGTGACGTTTTATTATTATCGCGGTCTAGCTAGTCGCTGACAGAAAATATATCGCTATACGTCGCAACTAGCGACGTATCTTAGTGGTGTATGAACGTCACAAAATTTTCACCAATTAGTGACGTTCTGCGGCGCAATATCGGTGTATAAGCGACACAAATTTAGTCGCAAAACGTCACTGATATTTCTATACTTAGTAACGTTTACTGTGTCAGTAAACGTCTCTAACATTCTTTCATTAGCAACTTTTAGCAACACATGTACGTCGCTAATGTTTTTTTAATGTAGTGACGTTTAGCAACATATTTTAGTTACGTCTTGATGACATGTCAGAGATTGCCAAGGCAGCAAATTAGCAACTTTTAGCGACATATTTGCGATGTCTTGGTACAAAGATAGCGATGTTTTGATACCTCTCTATTGTTAAACGTCGCTAGACGTTGGTAAACGTCGCTAAATTGCTTTAAAAAATAAAAAAAATACAGATTATTACATAATAATTTATATAATAATTCAGCCTGCAGTTTATACAAATATATTCATAGTTTATTAAAATATATTGTCACACATAAGCAAATTATTAAACACCGATATATTCAAAACTACTGCCACTGTTGGCCATGTCATACAAATTCAAACATACATAAAAGTCTGAAATAAATATCCTTATGTCACAAAAAGAATATATACAATAGACCCAAAAATAGGCCAATGTCGCACAAATTTTCAAAAATGGGCCAAATTCACACAAACTCGTAATTATCTGTCCAACCTAGGACTAATGCTAATCAGGAGGAGGAGGAGGAGGAGGAACACCTTCGCGGAACTGGGATACGATATAGTCCAACTGGCCCTGTAAAAGTACCACCGATTTTGAACTAGGAGGCAGTATTGTCAGTGGAGTCGGTGTCAATGCCGATAAACCAGGAGGACGTATCTGCTCCAATGCTGATAGGCGATCATTGTATGAATCCATGACACCTATAATCCAAGTGACGGACCAATGTGTTGATGATGCCAGATATGTAATGTCCCGTTATGTCGCCTCGATCATAGTCCTGAGCTCCAAAAGATTTTGCTCAAGCGCATCAAAATATGTTAAGATCCTCGTATCGCCTACGGCTGGGACTGGGGCTGCTGCAAAATCAGTCTCATCATCTCGTCACGCAAAGACATAATCTGATGGTCAACTCTCTCCAGCTTGACTCGCACCGACTCCTGGGAAGGCTGCAGGGTATGCGCAGGGGCAAAGGGGGTCCTAGAGCCCTATGTCACAACATAGGCGCCATAGGATCTCGTACCGTAGTACATACACCTCTGAAGACCACCAGCCACGGTCTACCACAGCTCCTCAGCTGACGGAATTGGGTGGGTCGGTGGTTGCGAGGAAGTACCGGCCTCTCCCTCGGGAGGTGCAGACGTAGCAATATTGCGTCGAATGCTCACGATGCCGTAGATACTCATTCTAGAAAAAAAATGAATCGCTCGATAAATATACTTGTTACTAACTACATGGATATCTATTATATATTTTCTAAATTATTCAAAAGTAGGGGTACACGGTGTTATAAACCCAAAATATAGGGATAGTTAGTGTAAATAACCCTACTATCTAAGCAACTTATTACTAACTATATGGATATTTATTTGCATATTTTCTAAGTTATATTAAAAAATCATAAAGTAATACTTATGTAAGTCGGCGTGGCCCTATCATCGATGAGTTGTCCGCCCTTCCGATGGGTGGCGAGGAAGACGGTCAACATGTTAGAGTCTTCACCCCTCTGGACCTGTTAATTACAAATAGATATATTGTTATTAAAATAACCATTTTATCCTACTTTGATTAAAATAATATATATACGTATAAATACTTAGCAAGCGACAAAAAAAATTCGTCATCGGAATCGACCCACCACACAATTTTTTTGCCTTCTTCCTAGCCGCCTTGACCTTCTCCGACTTTTTCTTGTCGCTTGGTAAGTATTTATAATAGCATAGATTTTGGTAGTGATAACCCGGCGCACTTGTTAACTCTTGGCGCACTCTTTTTTGGTTCAGCCTCGATAAGCGAGCCTTGACTTTGGCATATTTCGATTATCGAGACCCTCGACTATCGTACCCTCGACTGTTGTACCACCTGGGGACTTATGTTTTGTCTTGTTGTTGTTTTGCACTTGCATAGTGCGCCACATCTCTTTCTCGTAACTCTTGTTGTTTGTGTCAGTTTGCTTGCATGAGTAGAATGCGCCTATTTTTGTAATCTTGATTTTGTGCGCCACATCTTCCTGCTGCTCTATTATTGATTTTGTGCTCCATGTTATAGAATTTTGCGCCATGACTTATGTGAACTAGTGTTATAGGTTTGTGCGCCATATAGTTGCTTCCTCGCGCATAGTGCGCCACTATTCCTAACTAGCTTATGTTTGGCACTTCCAAAGTGCGTCGACCCAGGACTTTTTATGATTGATTATGCATGCATGGATCCTATTGTGCACTTGATATCTATTCTAGATTAGTTGAGCTTGACCATGATTGATGATCTATGATGCCAGAATTTAAGGAATTGATGAGGCATTCATAACCGTGACTCAATTATATGAGATATGAGATTCCTAATTAATTGTGGCTCCTGACCTGATCAAACATGATTCATGTGACCAACTGATATGTTAGGTCTCTTGACTTGGTTATTATATTCTTATCGATACACTTGTCATGCTCGCCTATTTATGAAGACTATATTGTACACTGAGTGTGGGACATTGGCCAACATGTATACTGAACGTGACAAGATGATTCCTGCTCGATGCATAATATTATATTCCTGAATTCTTGGCACAAAAATAATAATGGGTTAGAACCATAGAGTGGCTAGGTTATTACTGGTTTTAATGTTGCATCTATATTTGGGTGGATCCATACTTGACACCTTATATTAAATTAATTCGTATTAAATGTGCCCGTACTCTGTATGACATTATGACATTATTAAGGGGAATATTCCTATGGCAACGGCAAGGAATTCCATATCACTGTAGGGTTAATTATGTAACATAAAAGCTGCTTAGAACATGGAGAGAAAACGGTATCCCGAGATCATGCGTGATGGGCTGCCCAGTAATAAATTTCATGGAGTGCAAGGCTGGCCACTACGGATATTGTATATCATCCACAAGTAGTAGAGTACAATATTCAACCTTTTTATATTTGAGACTGATCCAACATTTTCCCTATAGGAAGGTTGGAACTATTACTGATTTATTAGCGCGGTGGCCCTGCGAAAAACTGGTGCGACAATTAGCACGGTGGCCCTACGGAGAACTTGTGCGATCATGATTTCCTGCTTGTATAATATTGGCTCGGTTAGCCATGCTCGACATGGCACGATCTGAGGATGCTTATTATTATTATTATTATTATTATTATTATTATTATTATTATTATTATTATTATTATCATTATTATTATTATTATTATTATTATATTTGGGATAACCTCAGACTCCACATAATAAGCCGTAACATTGTTTGGCCGTTCTAACCTGACTTGGTTGTGATTGTAATTCTGTTAGTAACTTAGGGACATGGACTATCATAGTATGGTATTCAACTTCTGTCCATGTTTGGTTGGGGAGTTGAGTCATTATGCTATGATGTAATATAGACTGAACTACGACACAGAATCCTAACTTGACCATAATTATGGGATGTACCTTATCTTGGGTGGCATGATATTTTTGGTCCTTGTTTGGTGAAGGAGTGCCATATTATCCCAAAGATGGGACACACACCAATGATTCTTGGCTCTTGTACTATATACTTAATCTGGTTTTTATTTCTTCATCCGTGCTTCCTTGTGGTACTTGCTATTTGGGGTCTAACTCCACTGGTTTTGTATGGTCAGGTTTAGAGCCAGCACCAAAGGATCAAGCTTATCTCCCTTATGATAACGTGCACCAGACGGATGGTCGTTGAAGGGCACGAGTGGGTTTCTTGATCACTGCTCGTCTTGTACACTCTACTCTTTTGGGTTTTTAGCCACCGATACTTGTTAGCCGGCTTGTCTGGATATCAGTTTCATTTTACATAAGAGTAATATAATCAGACTGTAGCTGATCTCGGTTGTGTAACTATTGACATTCTGCTAGCCTAATATTTTAATGGCTAGATATCTAGAATATTTTGATGGAGCATTTGGGACGTCTTACGGCTCTATCTCACATATTCTATGTTATTGTTACTTGCTTGAATGATTGAGACATAGTTGTTCTTAGACCCTAGGAGACTTATTGTAGTATGCAACCCCTTATTTTTATACAGCCGTGACCGTCATACGACGTTCTATACCATGTACGGGGGAGCTGGCCATGTCCGTCTCCATATCTTGGTACTGGAACGTGTCAAGGTTTTAGTGATAGTCCATGCAATTCTAATTTTTGAAACTTGTGGGGTGTCATAATCTTGGGAGTCTCATTCAAACATATTTCTCCTTGAATTCCTGAATCCATTTTTCTCGATATTCAACTTGAACCATCTGATTGATTGTTTCTCTGTTTCTTCCCGTCCTATTCTTGATGTCTTTTGTCCCTTTCTTCTAAGACTTTTCCATCTTCAGTTGCTGGAGAATCGAGGGCGTCGAGGCGACCAGTAGGTCCGGGCAAGATGGGACAGTAATATGAGACAGTGTTTCTCCATGACCCGATTCCGATCGAGCCAGTGGTTGGGCCCCCAGGTGAGACAGTGGCAAAAAATATTGAGTAACCTGTTCCAGAGGTTTTGGCTCCCCCAGTAGTGCCAGCAATGCTAGCAACACTTGATACCCCCACTTTATTAGACATCATTAAGGGGATAATGGTCGCACAACATCATCAGATAGTTGTACAGCAACATCAGCAATTCCAGCAGCAGGATCATAAAGTATTATTGAACCATGGGTTGCAAACGGCTCTAGAAAGAGGCAAAAGGATATATTCGGGGGCGTCGGTTAGATTATGTCAACTTAACCCCCAGTACTTTGATGGTACGGAGGATGCCATCATGGCAGACGATTGGCTCCAGGATATTGAGGGTATTCTGGCGGCGACCAAGGTTCCAACTGAGGAACAGGTTGACCAAGTTCAGTTGCAACTTCAGGATCTCGCCAGGGATTGGTGGACGACAGAGAAGGTCGGCTTGAGGCAGCCTATTTCTGGGAATAATTTTAGGATTAGGTTCAGAATGAAGTATTTTGGAATCGTGGCCCAATTTGAGTTGCAGCAAAGTTTTATTAACCTCAAGCAGTCTGGTAGAACAGTGGATGGCTACACAGCAAAATTTAGCCGACTAAGTAGATTTGC
Source organism: Iris macrosiphon (assembly GCA_036927795.1). Lineage (NCBI taxonomy): Eukaryota > Viridiplantae > Streptophyta > Magnoliopsida > Asparagales > Iridaceae > Iris > Iris macrosiphon. The sequence goes on from JAYESA010000005.1 coordinate 60,848,245, forward strand.
ACCATCAATGGTAGCAACAGAGCTAGATAGGGCAATAAAGTTTTGGCAAGGACATCATCTAAAAATTCTACAGTTGGTAGAGGAACACAACTACTAGACTTTTGATGAAGTATTAGTGGAAGCTATGTAAAACCCCTAATTCTAAAAACTGTATTTATCTTTTTAATTAATTACATAATTAAATTATAGTAATTATGAGCTAATTAGAGGAAATAGAATTTATTTAATTTTTATTTTAGGAGATGGTGCATTTAGAGAATTTATGGAGCAATTATAAATTTTTTCTAATTAATTCCATATAGGAGACCCTTTGGACAGCTGAGTAGATTTATGATATGCACTAATATAATTTCTAGAATTTTCTATATTTATATATATATATATATATATATAAAAATATATATATATATATATAAGTTTTAGAAAAAAGGAAATAGAATTAGAAAAGAACTAAAAATAGAAATTTAGAATAAAAGAAATTAGAAAAGAAATAGAAAAAGGAGAATTAGAAATATAATAGAATAAGAAAGTAAAAGAATAAAGGAAAAAGGAAAATAAACTAATAAAATCCTTAACGAATCTAACACATACCCTATTTTCTACCAACCCACCCGCTAACTAAACCTACCCGTTAGTGTAAAGTATCAGCAGCAGCTTCAACACCCCCCCCTCCGCGTGTATTCCGCCGACCTCCCCATCCCTATATATATCACCCCAAACCCCAAACCCTAATCATAATCTTCTTCCCTATCAACCCAGACTACCGCGCCGCCCTCGACGCCGCCTCCAGCCGTCGTACCGCCCATCCCAGACCGCCGGAGAACCCCGGCCGACCGCATAACCGCGACCCCGCGCGCGGCCGATTTGACTGCAGCGTACCTGTATTCTCGTCTCGATTCCAGCACCCCCGCTTGACCAAACTCGACCCCGTCTTCATCGGTACGTTCACCACCTATCCCTCTCTAAATTATGTGCATTAGTTTACCTCGTTCAGTGCGTAAACCTAGGCAAAAATAGCGCCCAAGTTGACAAAAAATGACAACTTTTAAGTATCGCAGAAAACTATGGTAACTACCTATGTTCACGGATTCGTATCTTCCACCACAGAGATCCGAATTTAGTTTTTCTTTTTGGTATGCGAAGACCACCAACCTAGTTTATTTTTTGTCAAATACAATAATTTATTAGCTGCTGTATGTTAAAATAAATTAGGTAAAAAATCCTGAAAACTTAATTTTTTCAAATTCCAAAAATTATGATACGGAGGGCGCTTCGCCCAACGGGACCTCCCTATCGTGTACCAAGTAAACTAAATGGTGCGCGTAGTATACCCGAACATATGTATTTTGCGAAAACTGATTTGGACGCGTGTGCGCGTCGGTATCAGCCCGTATCGACAAAAACCTCTCGTGTCACAACTTTTGCAAAAGCCCTACGCATTTAGTGTACGCTTGTCAGAATGCGACAAAATTTGTGCCACTGGACTCGTGGTATCGTGCTGGTCCTGTGACCCAATTTTCATGCAATTCTGAGACAGTTGACCAAGTCGCCAATTGGCGGGCCCTACGGTTGACTTTTTGGGCGAAATTGTGCTTGACTCATCGGAATCAACATTTGGACATACCGTTAAGTTCGTACTGACTTTTAGAGTTCGTTTGACTTATAATATGTCCCATTTAGAGACTGTTACCCCTAATACGCTTTTCGGTGTAAAGTAGCCCACAAGTGGAGCCCGCTTTGACCCAAATTATCGATTTGCTCCTGTGTCCAAATTTGATGAAAGGGTAGTGTTTTCTAGCTATTTCTCTTATTCTAAGAACGTTGGTGATATTTATTTCAGCATCCGAAGACGTTCATTCTGAGGCTGTAGTTCTGACTCTTGGTGTTTGACATCTGACGTACATTTTGCAGTTTTCTTACCAGACAAGTATATATTGCCATTGTACTGTTATTCATATTCCATATGTTGCATACATCTTTATTTTTTGTCTTTAGTTCATATATTTTAACTGGTATATAAATTGCGCGCCCAAGAAAACTTGCGTGCAACAACGGTGTCGTCGTGATTTATTTTTATTATGTATATGCATTGACCTTGTTTATGAGACCGCCCCATTATCATAAAGCATAATTAGATTTCATTTGGCTGTGACATATTTTACACGAGTTGTGAGTCTCATATAGATCACGGACTCATGTATTGACTGATCATTGATACGTATGGGACGTGCGTTAGGAATAACTGTTGTTAGAAACTTTGTATGATAGTAGACTTGGCAGTTATTAGAGGTATTATCGTATCATGGATGTGACATACTTAGAGCATGGGGTGGGGAGAACAACAAGTACCGCATTTGGGCTCCTTTGCACTTTCCTTATTGTAACCCGGAAGCTCCGCTGGAGATACGGGCGATGATGACCCCATATATTACAGGCGGCCTCTGTCGTTCAAAAGACGGTATGCTTTGTAGGCCCCTGATTCTCCGAGAGAATCATGCCAATCCCATTTATGGCCAGATAGCCCACTTGTTGGAAAGTTGTTCTCAAACTGCATTCACTTAGACGGTTAGGCGACCCATTGGATACTTATTTCAGTACTTTATTGGCATACTTTTATGTATCTTGTTATGTCCCTCTGAGGACCTGGTCCCTTTCGAGGTGTAGCTATTCTTGAGTATTCGTAGGAGCACAGATCCAGACTGGTTACTTATATATCGGGGATGTCTTCTCTTTGGGCCTAGTGATTAGTGGTAATGTACTTATTGTTGTGTTTGTTTTTATGATCGAGTTGGTAGTGGATTTGTTTCCATCCAACTATCATCTTTAGATACTTTGCATTGAGATCTAGTTTAATAGATATTGGTTATTTATTTATATTTGATTTTCTGTGGATGAGATTTAGATTGTACCCTGTGACTTGTGATAGATTTATACCACTTGTGGATTAATATTCATAATACAGCGTACGTGTGCGTTATGGTTTCCATATATTAGAGTGCCATAACCATGCGGCTGGCATGCTTACGTGTCCTAGTCCTACGTATCTTAGGACTGGGGTATGACAAGCTAGGAGGCACGAATTACTTTTCAAAGAATGACATCGTGGCCAGGAGGCCAGAAGAGATCTCATGCACAGAGCATTGGAGGAGGAGCATCGTCCCAAACGTCAACATTATCTCATAGCATTCATATTCATGACACAGCATCGCGCAGAACGATAGTTTCAAGAGTAACGGCACCAGCTCGGCAATAGCAACCGAAGTACCAGCAGCAACATAGCCAGTCATCATCAATCGGTTGTCTGTATTATGGCAAGGGAGGCCATACTAGAAATAATTCTAGGAAAGAAAATGGGTAATGCTGAGATATGGTATCCCTGATTATAGGATTGCTATATGCCCATTGATATAGAGACCAGGGAGACCAGCACCCCAGTTTTCTGTATTGCCAGCACCAAAAGCAATGGAGCACGAATAGCCAGCATTGGCGGTGAGGCTGTTAGCTCAGTGATCATTATCAACGTAGGCTCAGATGTATAGACAACATTAACACTAGCACCAAAAGTAGAAAGGATAGCACATACCACGACAACGCAACTAGAAAAGGCAACAACAAGGAGTTCGATAAGACCAAGGGCAGGCATTCACTTTGTCTTTGGAGGAGGCTTTGGCCTCAGGTGACGTGGTGGCAAGTAATATTTCTATTGCATTATTTTCTCCTATAGCATTAATTGATTCAGGAGCTTCACATTCATTTATTTTTGCACAATTTGTGATACGTGTTGGATTGAAGTTTGAGACATTGCCAGAGAGGCTAAATATACTCACTGGTAATAGGCTTGTATAAGTTAGTAGGGTGTGCCTAGACTGTTCATTCGTAGTGTGTGACCACCTATTACCTGCGAAGTTGATTGAGTTTCCTATGGGTAACTTTGATGTTAACTTAGGCATGGACTAGCTGAGAGACAACCATGCTATGATAGATTGTCATAGGGGTAGAGTATTATTTCGTATCCCTGGTTTGGAAAATTTTACGCTTGTAAGGTCTACGAGAGGCCAGCAAGAAGAAGGAGTCACAGCATTAGAAATAGAATGGGAACCGATACCCAAGATAGTTGACGAATTCATGGATGTCTTTCCCAAAGAACTTTCAAGATTGCAAGATTGCCTCCGGTTCGAGAGGTAGAGTTCAGTATAGAGTTGATGCCAAGAATGAAGCCTATATCTCATAAGGTTTACCAGATGTCACCTTCTGAACTTGACCAGTTGTATCAATATGTTGAAGAGTTGAAGGCGAAGAAATTTATTCGTACCAACGGGTCACCATGGGGAGCCCCAGTAGTAAGAAGGATAGATCGACCCGACTATGTATTGACTATGGGCAGTTGAATGCAGTGACAGTAAAGAACAAGTATCCCTTGCCTAGGATTGATGATCTATTTGATCAGTTGAGTGAAGCCAAAGTATTCTCTAAGATTGATCTATGATCTGGATATCATCAGGTGCCAGTACGGGAAGAAGATATACCGAAGACAATATTCAGGTCACGATATGGACATTATGAGTTCTTAGTGATGCCATTCGGATTGACCAATGCACCAACAGTGTTTATGGATTTGATGAACCGTATCTTCATGCCCTATTTATATTAGTTTGTGGTAGTATTTATCAACGATATCCTGGTGTACTCCTATAATAAAGAAGAACATGAAAAGCATCTCTAGAAGGTGTTGCAGACTTTGAGGGAGCACCAGTTGTATGCGAAACTTAGAAAGTGCGAGTTCTGGTTAGATCATATTTTATTCTTAGGATACATCATCTTGTGAGCAAGAGTATCAATGGATCCCAAGAAAGTCGAAGCGATAGAGAATTGGCCAGTTACGAAGACCATGGCATATATACGCAGTTTTCTTTTATTAGCAGGGTACTACAGGAGGTTCGTATTAGATTTTGCAAGGATCTTCGCACCAATGAACCGGTTGACTCGAAAGGATGTTAAGTTTGTATGGTTAACAAAATGTCAAATAGATTTTAAAGAACTGAAGAAAAAGTTGATCTCGACACCGATCCTGACACTTCCAATAGTATCAGGAGGGTTCAAGTATATTGTGATGCATAAGGGAAGGGTCTTGGATGTGTTTTGATACATCATGCGAGAGTGATAGCATATGCATCATGTTAGCTTCGGGATCACGAGAAGAATTACCCGACTCACGACTTGGAGTTGGCAATAGTGGTGTTTGCGCTCAAGTTGTGAAGATATTACTTATACGGTGATCGGGTAAAAATATTTACAGACCATAACGGTTTAAAATACGTATCACCTAGAAGGATTTGAACATAAGGCATAGGAGATGGCTAAAATTATTGAAGGATTATGACGTGGAACTTTAATACCATCCAGGAAAAGCTAATGTAGTAGCATATGCTCTTAGCATGAGGGGTGGTGCATTTTTTCTAACAACATAGAAGCATATCCTAGAAGATCTTCGAGAGATGGGCATTGAGATAGTATTTCCACAATATGAGGGAGTCTTGGCTAGTTTATAAATACACTCTACTTTGGTAGACCGGATCAAGGAAGCTCAGGCAGGAGATTCGCGGATCCAGGAGTTACGAGCAAAATGCGAATTGGGACTCAGGAAAGAGTTGACTATTCACAACGATGGGACGTTAAGGTTTGGAACTCATCTCTGTATGATGAGTGGGGATATACGACAAGATATTATGACTAAGGCCCATAATTCTCAGTATTTTATTCATCCTGGCGGCTCAAAGATGTACCAGAATATTAAGCAACACTTCTGTTAGAACGGGATAAAGCGAGAGATATTACGTTTTGTATTTCAATGCCTGATATGTCAACAAGTGAAGGCAGAACAGCAGAGGCCGACAGAATTATTACACCCTCTCCCCATTTTCGGAGTGGAAATGGGAGCATATTATTGTAGACTTTGTGATCGGTTTACCTAGATCCCCGACCGGACAAGATACAGTTTGGGTGATAGTGGATCATCTCACTAAAGTGGCACATTTTCTTTCGTTCAGAATTAGACAGACTACGGAACAATTGGAAGATATGTATATGTGGAAGATTGTGAGGCAACATGGTATACCAGTAAATATAGTATCAGATCGAGATTCAAAATTCACTTCTCATTTTTGGAAAAGCTTGCATGAGAGATTTGGTACTAAGTTAAAATTTAATATGGCATATCACCCTCAGACAGATGGGCAGTCCGAGAGAACTATCCAAACCTTGGAGGATATGCTACGAGCCTGAAAAACATTCAGAAGGCACCTTTTGAGGCATTATATGGAAGAAAGTGCAGGTCACCTTTAGCTTGGGATGACATTTGTGAGAGAAAGATGTTGGGCCTAGAATTGATTACTTAGACTGTAAAAGTTGTTAAGCAGGTTAGAGAGCGGCTGTGAGTTGGGCCAGATCGACATTGCCATGGGCAGATTAGCATCGTAGGCACCTAGAGTTTTGTGTCGGCGACCACATATTTTTGCGGATTTTGCCCACCCATGGAGTCATTAGATTCGGGGTTCGCAGAAAGCTTAGTCCATGATACGTTGGGCTGTTTGACATTCTCAAGCGGGTAGGAGATGTTGCTTATCGCCTTTTCCTTCTGCATTCGCTTTATGAGGTACATGACGTATTTCATGTGTATCAGTTGCATAGGTATATCCCAGACCCGAGCCATGTCCTCGACAATTCTGAGCTAGTCGTGGGTACCAATTTGTCTTACAAGGAACATCCCATATCCATTTTGGACCGAAGAGAGAAGGTACTCAAGAACCGGATTATCCATCTTGTCCATGTTGCTTGGGGGCACCACTCTTTGGGGGAGTCAACGTAGAAATATGAGGACGATATTCGGTCTCGGTATTCGCACTAATTTAACTCGTAAGGTATATTTCTTCATATGCCTTTTTCTAATTTCGTGATCATTGATCACCTTGCTAGAGTGCTATTAATATTGCTATGTGTATATTATTTGGTTTGCTTGTATATTACCTAATATTGCTTGCAGCTAGATGTGCTTGTCCCGATGTCTCTAGTTGCTTTAGTCCTAAAATTCTAAGGAAGAAATTTTTCTAAGGTGAGTAGAGATGTCACTCCCCTATCCTGTATACTTGGAATATATACTCAAGATTGGCGCACTTTTGCTTGGGATTTTCTCTTGGCGCACTTTGGGTATACTTCAAGTGCACGGTTGAATGGAAGCTTGGCGCACATTGGCTAATATTGATGGTGTGGTGGTGGTAGGTAGGGTGTGTGGCTTGGATTTGTTCGAGAGATCTGATGGTTCACCATCAACCCCTTGCCTATATATATCCTTGTTCTTATTCCCTCTCCTTACTTGCTCATTTATCTTGATTTGCTCTTGATTTTCTTCATAGCCAAGTACATCTTACAAATATGAAGAAACATAATTGACTATAATTTTATTCTTAGTATTTGTTGTTGTAATTAGATTTTAGTAGTGTTATAATTATAGTTAGTTCTTGGAGTTTTTATATTTGAGGTGGGTAATGGCTTTATCTTGATTTTATTATGAGAATTTTTATGAGTATATTTTCCTAGAAAATAATCCCCTAAAAATGAGGTATTTTTCCCTGATTTGGAGCCTGGATTTTCCTTTGATTTTTGGTTCTTGTTGCTTGAGGAATGGAGCACAATTATAGTCTCGAGCTTGAGCTCTGAGTACATCAAATGGTGGGTCGGTTGGAGAAGAAGAACATTGACAAAAAGTACACAGAAGAATTTGCACTATGGGCACATGTTGAATGTGACCCACATTCTTTACTCGTGCGAAGTTTAAGAGTACTGCCAATTTCTTGCAAAAGTTTGTCAAGGGGATAATTTTTTGGAAAATCCTTCTTAGCGCACTTTTGGAAAATATTAGATTTTAGCGCACTTTTAGAATATTTCAACCTCTGGTGCACAATTAATGTATTATCGAACGAACCAAGCAAAAGTGTGCCAGTCTACTTTTCAGCGCACTTTTGACCAACTTCCTTCTTGGTGCACTTTTAACCAAATTAGCAGACCAACACACAATTGACACACTGTGCATTAACTATCTAAATTACACCGCTCTTATGCACACAACCCATGGCACATTGTCTCGCCCCAGTCCCAAAAGTACACGGGACCAGGCCAGGTGGCAATAGCCAGCTGACACGTCTCCGAGGATGACCCAATTTAATAGATCCCAGCGAAGAGTGCTATGCTGTCCTAAATAGTAATAAGTCCAATATCAATCAACAATAGGTAATCTAATCTCATCCATAATATAAACAGAAAGAAAGTCTACAATTATTGTATATTAATCCTAATTGTATCCAAATTAATCCTAGTCTCACAATCTAAATTAAAATGATCCTAAATTGGCCGAGGGGGTTTACACACATTTTTTGGACGCTTAACGGTTGGCACACTTTTGATGGATTAATAATCCGGTACACTTGTTAACTCTTGGTGCACTCTTGCTCGGTTCAGCCACGATAAGCGAGCCTGGCACATCTTGATTAGTGAGGCCCTCGAATATCGTGCCCTTGACTGTTGTGTTGCCTAGGGACTTGTATTTTGTCTTGTAGTTATTTCGCACTTGAATAGTACGCCACTTCTCTTACTCGTAACTCTTATTTTGTGCGCCAGTTTGCTTGCATGAATAGAATACGCCTATTCTTGTAAGTTTTGATTTTATGCGCCATATCTTCCTGCTGCTCTATTATCGATTTTGTGCGCCATGTTATAGACTTTTGCGCCATGACTTCTGTGACCTAGTGTTATAGGTTTGTGCACATATAGTTGTTTGCTTGCACATAGTGCGCCACTATTCCTAACTAGCCTATGTTTGGCACTTGTAAAGTATGCCGACACCGGACTTTTTGTGATTGATTGTGCATGCATGGGTCATGTGCACTTGATGCCTATTCTAGATTAGTTGAGCTTGACCATGATTGATGATCTATGATCCCAGAATTTGAGGAATTGATGACGCATTCATGACCATGACTCGATAATATGAGATGTGAGATTCCTAATTAATTATGAGTCCTGACCTAATCAAATATGATTCATGTGACCAACTGATAGGCTAGGTATCCTGACTTAGTTATTATATTCGTGTTGATACACTTGTCCTGCTCGCCTTTTTATAAAGACTATAGTGTACACTGAGGGTGGGACATTGGCTAACATGTACACTGAACGTGATATGATGATTCCTGCTTGGTGCATAATATTATATTCCTAAATTCCTGGCACAAAAATAATAATGGGTTAAAACTATTGAGTGGCTAGGTTATTGTTGGTTTTAATGTTGCATCTACATTTGGGTGGATCCAGACTTGATACCTTTTATTAAATAGATTCATATCAAATGTGTCTGTACTCTGTACGAAATCATTAAGAAGAATATTCCTGTGGCCATAGCAGGTAATTCCATATCATTGTAGGGTTAATTAGGTAACATAAAAGCTGATTAGAACATAAGGAGGGAACGGCATCCTGAGATCATGCGTGATGGGCCGTCCCGTGATAATTTTCTTGGCGTGCAAGGCTGGCCACCACGGATATTATATATCATTCGCATGTAGTGGAGTACAATATTCAATGTTTTTATATTTAAGACCGAGCCAACATTTTTCTATCGGAAGGTGGGAACTGTTACTGATTTATTAGTGCGGTGGCCCTACGCAAAACTGGTAAAACAATTAGTACGGTGGCCCTACGTAGAACTTGTGCGATCATGATTTCTTGCTTGTATAATATTGGCTCGGTTAGCCCTTCTCGATATGGCACGGTCTGAGGATGCTTATTATTATTATATCATAGATAACCCCAGACTCCACATAACAAGCCGTGACATTGTTTGGCCGTTCCAACCTGACTTGGTTGGGATTATAATTCTGCTAGTAGCTTAGAGACATTGACTGTCATAGTATGGTATTCAACTTCTATCCTTATTTGGTTGGGGAGTTGAGTCATTATGCTATGACGGAATATGGACTGAACTACGACACAGAATCCTAGCTTGACCATAATCATGGGACGTATCTTATCTTGGGTGGCATGGCATTTTCTGTCCTTGTTTGGTGAAGGAGTGCCATATTATCCCAAAGTTGGGGCACGCGCCAATAATTCTTGGCTCTTGCACTATATGCTTGATCTGATTTTTATTTCTTCATTTGTGGTTTCTTGTGGTACTTATTATTTGGGCTCTAACCCTACTGGTTTTGTATGTCCAGGTTTAGAGCCAGCACCAGAGGATCCAACTTATCTTCTTATGATGACGCGCACCATATGGATGGTCGCTGAAGGGCACGAGTGGGTTTCTTAATCATAGCTCGTCTTATACACTCTTCTCTTTTGGGCGTTTAGCCACCGGCACTTGTTAGCCGGCTTGTTTGGACATCAGTTCCTTTTTACATAACTGTAATATAATCATATTGCAGCTTATCTCAATTGTGTAATTATTGACATTCTGTTAGCCTAACATTTTAATGGCTAGATCTATAGAATATTTTAATGGAGCATTTTGGACACCTTACGATTTTATTTCACATGTTCTATGTTGTTGTTACTTGCTTGAATGATTGAGACATAGTTGTTCTTAGACCCTAGGAGACTTATTATAGCATGCACCCCCTTGTTTTTATACTGTCGTGACCGTTGTACGACGTTCTATACCTTGTACGGGAGAGATGGCCATGTCCGTCTTTGTATTTCGATACTAGGGCATGATAATTGCTGCCAAGATGGTCTCAATATCCTAGAGCCAATCATCTACCGTAATGGCGTCCTCTGTGCCATCAAAATATCTGGAATTCAGTCTATAAAACCTAACATATGCTGCAGAATCTACTCTTCTGCCTCGTTTGAGGGTCGTCTGCAACCCTTGGTTCAACATGACATTCTATTCTTGCTGTTGAAACTATTAACGTTGTTATTCTTGATCTTGTTACTGCTGAACCACCATCGGATGTTGTTGGACAGCCAACATTACCCGGATAGTTTCTAGCAAGGCCGGTGTATCTAGTGTTGCCGGTACTATGGGAGGAACGGGAACACCTAGAGCCTGCTCCTCCATCACATTTATCATGGGCTCAACTTGGATCCCTGGCTGGGGTTCTACAGGACCTCGCTACACTGGCAACTCTGTCTCTCTTAATGCTACAATATCTGGAGGAGGGGAAACCCTAAATAAGAGCACAAGAAATATCAAGTACAGGACGAGAAGGAACAGGAAAGAAACTAATCTGGAAAATCTTAAGCCGAGTATCGAAGAGGACGAATTCAGAATCTTAAGAAGAATCATGTTTGATTGAGACTCCTATGACCATATCACCCTATAAGTCTATAGAACTCAAACCTGAATGGGCCACCACTAAAATCTTGTCATACCACAGTACCAAAATATGGAGATAGACATGGCCAGCTACGCCGTACAAGGTACTATATATCATACGACGATCACAGCTATAACTAGACAAGAGGTGCATGCTACAATCAAGTCTCCTAGGGTCAAGAACCTCTATGTCTCAATCATTCAAACAAGAAGCAATAATATAGAATACTTCAGAATAAGCAGTATGGCATCTCAAACGTAATATCAGAATATTTTTAGAGATCTGGCGATATAGAATGATGTGTCAGATGCAAGATCAAGGTATACATAGCAGTGAGTCAGCTGCAGTCTGAATATATATACAGTCATATGAGAAACTAGTATCCAGATTTTTCGGCTAACAGGTATCGGTTGGCTAAACGCCCAAAAGAATATAGTTTACAAAAAAGACGAGTAATGAATAAAGGAACCCACTTATTATCCTCGAAGGCCATGTTCCTAGTACGCGCCATTAGTCGAGAAAAAGTATACTAGAACCTCGGGTGCTGGCTCAAAACCTGGCCATGCAAAACCAGTGGGGTTAGACCCCAAATAGCAAGTACCACAAAGGAAGCACGAAAAGAAGAACAAAAACCTAAAAAAATAAATATATATATAATAGTTATGCATCGTAGCATAGATCCATGGCATATCCTAGCACAAAGACCCAATCCTACAACAAAACAAGGACAACGGTTTAATCTATTATACTATGATAATCTATTTCCCTAGCCTACTAACAGAATAATACAATCACAACCAAGTCCAATTTATAAAATCGGCCAATCACTTGTACGGTTTGCTATTTATGGAGTTTGAGATTATCTTAGAATAATGCATAATAGGTATCCTCAGATCACTCCATTGTCGAACATGAGCTAACCTAGCTAATAGATGAATATAAAGGAATTTTATGAGTAGCACCAGTTTCCCGTAGGGCCACTACGCTAAAAATACGGTATTAGCGGTTCTAATGTTCCTATAGTTAAATAGTTGCTCAGTATATTATAATAGGTCAGATATTGCACTCCTAAGGCAGATGATATACAGTATCTATGGTGGCCAGCCCACAGCGTACTAGATGTGGGAAGGTACATTGGCATAATCTCGGGATACCATTTCCACCCCAAGTTACTACCACTTTTAATTACTTAATTAACCCTATATTGTGTTCAAAAATCTCAAGGCATGGCCACATGAGAATTTCTCTTAAGATGTCGCATAAGTTACGGACACGCTAAATACGAATCCATAAAAATTTAATTTGGATTCACCCAAGCGTGTATGCAACATTCAATAAATTAATATCCTAGCCATGCTTTGGTATTGACTCGCATATCATGACCGTGCTAGAGAAAATAGTATATTTATAGTATCATGCATTCAGAAATTTGGAGGCATTCTTGATGCACATCACAAATATAATCATTTTAATACGTAACACGATATGTCGCATATCAGTGCACATTAGATTAGGAACTTTATCAAGCAATAATAGTATCAGCACGGATACAGTATTCAAGTTCAATTACCAATTATTATTAGGTCACAGGAATCTTGATCACATTATAACACGAAGCTTATGTCATGTACATAGCTGGTTAGTCACTGTTCACTTAGTCTGGTTCATTGAGAAAAACTTAAGTCCAACACATATTCATGCCATGTGTGAAGCCAATCTTAGCACATTGTCACGTCTAGCATGAGGTCTGGTTTCTAAGTCCATTCTTTCTTAGAATCATAACACAAGAAAATACTAGGATCAACCACATAAAGGTTGATAAGAATATTCTAAATAGGATAAGTGAATACATAATAAAATTACTACGTGCACGCATAGGGTCAATAAGGATAACATGTGCATAAAATTGTACGCATGAAGGTCTGCCGGATAAAGTATCATGAAGTCTGGGATGCATAAAGTCTTATAAAGTCTGGGGGTGGCGCACAAACTCACAGAAACAAGGTTGGTGCATTGTCAAATCAACCAATACGGCTCATTTGACAAAAGTGTACGGACAAGAATAAGGCGTGCTTCTAAGAAAGTGCGTGAGCAAGCTAGTTAAAAGACAAAACACACAATCCGATGTCAAAGCTCGACAGTCAAGAAACTCGTCAGTCGAGGAGCACACAAATTAATAACACAGAAATTGAGAAACCAAACAAAGCTTCGTACTTAAGGAAACGAAAAGAGAAGAAAGTATGCGCAAAAATATAAGAAAAGTGTGCCAGTTAACGAAACATAGGAAAAGTGAGCCAGATTTTCAAACGCGAAGAAAGTGAGTTGACTGACTATGGCACACTTTTTTTGTGTTTCCCAGAGAGAACTATGATTGAATACGCACCAAAGTGCACCATCTGAGTTTTTCTCTCGAAAGTGCGCCACTAGCTCAAGGAGTGTGACTGGCGTACTTTTGCTAGGAGACTGAGTGCAGTATGATTAGTATGCACGAAGGATTGGGATAGCACACCAATGCATCCAAAGTAAAACATACGTATTTCTACGCCAAAGGGGTACTCTTGCATACTCTTCACATAGCACTGTTCTTCTTCTCCAATCAGCTATTTGGTATACGTATTATATCAAGTTTCAGCACTGAACTTAGCTGGACTCGAAATCAAGCATAACCAGAAGCAAAGTTACATAAAATATGGTGCTCTACACTATGAGCCAATTAGTTTTATGAAACACAAAGTTTTGGGATACCAAACCCCAGGAAAACAAAAGTGAACCCAAAGACCCAAACTCAGGTCCATGCAATTACAACCAAGAAAATCAAACAACAAATATTAAAGATGAAGGGGCGCTTGGTCTCATCAATATAAGCCAAAAATAAATAAGAATTATTAAGAACTAAAAGCATGCATAAATCTATTGTTCTTCTTCTTGTGCAAGATGTACTTATCTACGGAGGGAGAGAGAAAATAGAAAAGGAAAGATAATGAGCAGAGAGAGAAATGGAAATATATAGGTTTAGTTTTGAGATATGGACCGTTGGATCTCTCAAGCCCATCTAAGCCACACATGCCACCAATCCAAACAAACCCACTCTCTCCATAACTCTCGGGTTTGGTCTAAAAAATGACCGGGCTAGCAACCATTGTGTGCCAAAGTGCGCCAAGATGAATATGTGCCAAAAGGGCACCGAGAAAGGGGGATGACACTTATTTAAAACTGATCAGTAGTGTCGGCAAACGTATGGCCATATACTATAAACGAGGTGGGGCTTAGCTCATTACACTTTAAAATTCTTGAGCACAACTCAAGTAATTCGACACTTGATAGTCTATATTTGTATTATTATGTGATAATTCGAGGTAAGGCTTAACTCATTACTCTTGATAGGATTTTTTTAGTACAACTCAAGTAATCTGACACTTGTTATAAGCCAGCATATAATGACCGATGTGAGGCTTAACTTACTACTCTTGATAGAATTTTTGAGTACAACTTAACCAATCCAACACTTGTTATAAGTCGGTATATAATGACCGAGGTGCGGTTTAACTCACTATACTTGTCATTGGATTCGAACTCTTTAAATAGATTAAGAAGTTCGACAATTATGTATATCCAATGTTATTATGTTTCGAATTCTTGGAAAAATTCAAATAATTCGATAATTGTTATATTATCACATGAGTTGAATTCTTAAAGCAAGAAATTCGATAATTGTTTATATCATGTGTTACTTATGGGATTAAAAATCTAAGCACCACCCATCAAGAAAATTTACCTGATCTCGGGTATATGGGATTATTGTCAAGATAATATGTGTTGTTGTAATCCAAAAGCGTTCTCTAAATTGTATTTGCATATAAGAAAATTATTTGTTATTGTGATTATGGATTATGATTTGGACACCTAGTAGAGTAGGGTTTGATATGAGTTGGAATACCCTGTTTCATGGTTACATTACTACAGCTGGAATACCTGGTCTAATGATTGCACTAAAATGAGTCTAACGTATTTATTATTCTATTTCTTCATCATAAAATTTCGAGAATCCATTTATTTTCATATTTTTATTTTATTTATTTTTTCCATCCTTGACCAAGGACTTGCATGACGTTTGGCGACCTAGTATTGCTCACTAGATTTGTATAAATATTTTAAAGAAACTATTGTTTTACCTTGACAAGTAGTTAGAGAACAAGAGTGATATACTGCAATGGAAGGCGATTTAGTTGGAACGAGAGTTTCTTTCCAAAATGTATGGAGGTATAAAGTTGTTATAAATGTATATTTGCGATAATAGTTGTAATTGGGTAGAATAGCACATTCCTATTTATAATTTTTAGAATGTCCTCTATCCAGAAATAGTACATATTATATTTTACAAATTGTGACCTGTAATTAACCTATCCTAGAACCTTACAGTCGATAATCGCAAGTATGGATATTGAAGTAATCGTATGTCGCATAGCCTGGGGATGATGTTACGTACTTGACTTGTCGTATTCCGGGAGCGGGATATGATACGTCTTTTAGTGGTGGCCGATTCAGGTCTCAAAAAAAACCTAGGATAGGATAAAGGTCAAGCTTTGGAGGAGACCTATATAGGTTTAGTTATAGAAGCCTTAAGTTATGCTCTTAGAAAAGGTTTACAAGGAACCTCAGAATTGAGAATACCATATGTTTATCTGTATAGACCTTTGCTTAATAAATTTACTATAATAATATTATATAGTTAAGAATCCTAGCATAAGATTGCCATTAAAGGTATACATGATATTCAAAAAGTTATGGGTAGTATAAGTATAAACATGACCTAAAATCTAGCAGACAAGTACTCTCATTAGAGTTGGTGAAGGATCTATAAAATTTCTTAAGGATTACAAACTGGGTATCCTTAGGAAACCTAGAGTTCAGATTTATTTAGAACTTTTATATAGATAGAAATAGTAAGGGATAAGAACCACGTAGCCTAGTAATGATTTAGACTTCTATTTAGATTGGGTATAATATGTTCTATAGGAGTTATATATATATAGTTTGGACTGACCATTGGGTAAGTGAGTACTAGCAATATCTTTTTTAAGGAATATGTATAATAGCTATTGTATATAGTATTATATATAGTTTATTAAGAGTCTAATTCCTTAATCTCTTGAACTTATCAATGCTTAAGTCTTGAACATTTTTCTTTCTTTGTTAAATATCTATTATCTAATTATTTCACATACCCGACCTTCTTTAAAACTTTCAATTTACTTGCTTCATTTAATGTTTGTTGATTAAAAATCTAGAACTGTATCGTCTGTTTCTCTATATAATTCCATCTTTAGTATCAACCCTAATTTTTGAGAATTGTCTCCATTTAATAGCCATATATATTACTCATTCATTCCTCATTTGACTTGTTGTGAAAAAAAAAATTTTGATTGGACTTTCTGTGCTTGAATTTTTTTGTGAATTAATATTTATTGTATCAAAAAATTGAGAATTCTTTAAATTGATTTGACGAGATAGTAAGACCTGCAGTCAATCAATTAAATCGTAAAAAGAGAAGCTGTTGCAGCCATCAGGACTGACCATCTGGACTGGCGAGGCACATATTCTCAAAACATAATTCAGAAATTTAAATAAGATTTCGGGAATCAAGATATAAGTTTTCTGTAACTGATTTTGAAATTTGATATTCAGATTTTGATATCTTTTTATCTCAATTTGGATTTGAAAACCATTGACCTGAATAACTTAAAATGTCATATAGTGCTTTTAATAATATAGATATATTAGTTTATCTTAAGTTATAACATTATTTATTAGTTTTGATATTATGATAAAGTAATGCTGATGATATTTAGAAAAACTTGAAAGTTAATTATTGATTTTGAATATATTTTGGATTACTAAGAATATCATGACCGGTAAGGTTACTTACAATCATAATTCCTACTCATCTAAAGATATCAATGGTGTGGTAGCAAGATTCTATAGCCATGAATTCTGATAGTGAAACTGTATCTTGATCGCAGCCATATGTGCAGTGGTATGGCACAAGATTGCTATATCACATCAAAAAATGAGAAATAAGGAATATTGTAACGCCCTGATTCTGCAGAATCGTTATTCGTCCCCCCGGACGTGATGACATGCGAGCATAGGGCGCACTCACATAAGGCCTAACATAATTATATATATAGAAACATAATAGCATAGTGCGAAAGCTAAAGATTTCATATTTGCGACGAAGAAAAGTTCTCTTTATTGATAATGTACATCTTTGTTACCAACTCATGACTCAAAAGTAAAAGGTGTCGCGGCTTACAAGATGGACGCAAAATGAGATAGTCATTCCATATATTATATCCCATACTAGAACTTCAAAAGTTAATAGACACCTTCGGGCGAAGCTATCGCCTTGCCTCGGAGCTGCATAAGATGTGTGCAAGCTCCAGATGATTTATAAAAGATTCAAAAGACAGGAACGGAGTGCGCCGAGTAATGGACTAGTTGGGAGAAGAAGCTTTATCTCCTCGCTGCGTCACCTTGGCTTGGGGAACCTGCTGCAACGAGGTTTAGTACTTTGAAAAGTACCGGTGAGGGCAAGCTAACACAACTAACCAATTCGACTCAGTATTCATGTGAAGCAATATAAATTATTATTGTGGTCAATCTATCTTGTATTAGTTCAAGTTACAACATGCAAAAGGTTTGAAATAACTGAAATAATATGCTACCATTCGGTGACTTTACCTGCCCGTCTGAACCACCAGCACAAATCTTACCATGACCTTCCCTGCCAAGAAGACATAGTTACCTTACACAATTTAAATATACATAAGGTCACTGGCATCACAAGCCATATTGGACAATTTTATAGTCTCTGAATGGAGATGGAGTGCAATATAGGTAGCGGTCCCCGATGCACGCATATTCTGTTTGATTCATACGACTATCGAAATATTTCGTCCGGATCGGATCAGTCCTGGTGCCCCAGCGATCGTCCGTAGGAACCAAAAGCCTTATACACAAGTTGTCTATGACCATACGATGTCTCAGTACTAGGTTATCACAAGCATTTCAAGACATCAAAATAAGCATAACTACTTAGCACATTGCGAAGGCATAGTCTATTTGTTCAAACGATCATATTACAAAATATGTACTACACATTGAAACAGTTATAGATGAATAAATTCTAGCTACAACTAAAGCATAAGATAGATATATGCACAGCGGACAAGCACACAACAATAAGATCACACGGTGAAGTGGTGCGACAAGCATAAGTGTTCCAAGTTTACTTTTTCTTATCTCGACCCAGTTATTATTAATATGGTATCGTTGTCTGGAATGCACAATTGAGTCAGATTATTAAGAGTGAAGACTCGGAAGAAGGGAGCTAATCGAAAGAAAGGCCACTCATGTCACGCCCCAATTTTGAAGAACCGAAAGTAGACACAGGCGTGATGCCGTACAAGCCTAGAGTGCACTTGTATAAGGCAAGAAGATAGAAAAGGCATGGTATATCTCAGAAACAATGATATCTCAGCAAAATTAAACAGACAAATTTAAGTCACAATGAATATAAAAAAAAGCTTCTCTTTATTGAATATAATAATTGAGAATATGGCTTACAAAAGATTTACAAAGCTCTCAAATACAACTAATACTTGGCTAATTTGGCTTACATTGATTTTTTTTCTATCTTGGTTTACATTCTCACTGATACAATTGAATTAAACTATTCCATACTTTATGCCCTTTATAACAGAAGATGCCTCCAATGGAAAAAGAGCTTCTGCGCGCCCCAACAATGCTTTGATACCTCGAAACCGTTCCAGCCACTTCTCCAATGCTGAGTACCTGGGGATGCCCACAAACGTGGGTCAGTACATATCACATACTGGTGAGCAAAAACTAGCTCATCTAAATCGATACTAAGTATCCATGTGAAGAGCATCCATATTAACTTAGTGATCTTTCTATTAAGAACTAGGTTCATTTCAATGATCAGAGTATTCAGCAGCATAACGAAACATACTTTGGAAATAGTAGGATATATTGAATATATGTGAAATATGTACATATCGCCTAAAGGCGGTTCTTACCAACAGCCCACTCATCGTATCCCTACAAAACAAGGATTAGCCACAGCATAATTAATATGAATCATTCTTAACCGAGATAACGTTAAGCCTGCATAAATATTCCCGTTAGTATGTAGTCTAACTACATTAGGGTCATTGGTGATATGCTTTCGCACCATGAGGGACATGACAAATAGGACTTTGAAGGGCGTACGAAGCACCATTCATGAGGTTGCGATCCCCAATGAATGTCTCGTTTATACCTAGTACTACTAAATCACTATGTTTCCTCCTAGGCCGAACGATCTCGGTGCCCCAGTGCATTTCGTTCGAGGAAACTAACAAAATCTTATGCACAAGTTGCCCCTGACCATGCAACGACTATGCAAATAAAATCTAAGCATAAATTGCATGGTAAAGAAATGTAAGTAAAGACTCGCATTATTTATTATTCTTATTTTGTTCATTCTCATAACGATTGGTGACCCGTAGGTCCTAACTTACAGACCTTCTCGTGCCCCATGGTACCAAATCATACTTTTATACTCGTATATGAAGCATTTCCTTCATAGTTATTGTACACTAATGCACTTATACCTATATCAATGTTTTATTCTCAGTGTTACCATCATGTGAAGTAAATTGCATAATATTACTTCTTTCTCATGACAGACTTACTTTGTAGTATTCTTATATCAATAGTATTAGCAGTTCATTATTCATGTATTTTATTATTTTCAGCAGCATTGAACATAAAGCATCATTATCAATGTGTGGACTATAGCATCATATAGTTATGACATACAACAAAGCAACACTAACATTTATTTTATTAGGGCATGAAGGAGTAGAGGGGAAGGGACATATCCACTCACTTATATAAATATTGTTTTTATGCCACAATCCCACATTTGTCTGCAATCCCTCAAGAATGATCCAACGTAATGCACAGTCTTCTAACTTGGCATAATCATACATTCGAACCATGTTCCATAAGATATAACATTCGGCCAAGTTAAGCAATACAGCATCATTACACCAAGCATCTCGATTTCCTGTATCACTTGTATTCCATCGGTCTGATCCATCTATAATTCTAGTGTAATGCCTTTCTGCGGAGCAGGACATTACATAATATACCACTTAGAAGAAGTTTCGTCCTTGAAACTTAAAGAAATAACTCAATTCACCATATCACTTAAGTCATCACACGAAAATGTTCTATGCCAACTATAGCTCAATACCTCATTTCCATCTCTTGTCAATATTGCTCATTCATGAATCTCGTATACTTATGCATTCCATCCATCACTTTTCTTTCAAAATAATTTGTTCATGTTCTTTTATTCATCAATACTCTCTTACAGCTCCATTTAAATTGCGATCACCACTTCACCTGGATCGTACATACATTTCAGGCGTCCCCAAAATATAATGTACTCAACCAATGCTAATGGTTAGAAAAAACAAACAACTACAGAGGTAATTACATTCTTTATTGCTGATCATTTAATACTTTCGGCCAAGATGTTCTTTAACATCGATTTCCCATAACTATAATTTCTTACGATACTTATTCGGTCAATCTTGTCAATATCTTTCCAACACGTTACAATCAAATTTTGGTCTAAGTACTTATCAATATTTGCCAACGGCTTCTCGGTCCATCATATGCACAATTCTTTTATAACATTCATAGTGTTCCTTCTTATAACCATTTGCCACAATCGTTATCTTTTAATTCTGCCAATACCAAAATCCTTAGGGACTGCCCAGGTTAGCCCATTAACCCAAGCACAATATTTTAATTATTTTGAATAAACCGACCATAACGAAATTTTTATTAATTTCAAATTGCAATATTCTTTCTTTCAATGTCAATTTCGTTATTCCCACTTCTTATGAATAATTTTACCCGTCTTCATATTATTTTGATCCATCCAACTTTGATTGATTACATTAAGAATATCATCCATCGTCTCTTTATTATGACCCCAGTGTATTTATAATTATTCTGACTGTTTCCTCAATATCACAATTTCTTTCATTCATACTTTTAGCAAATCTTTTTTCCAACATTAGTAGCATCAAAATTTTCATGAATCCAGAGTTCCCTTTGGTCATGTCGCTGTCCAAGCCATAAAATTTTATTATAGTTTAATGATCATAATTTGTCCCGTACAATAGTCGCATTAGCTACATCACATATCAAGTTTCTCTTTCCAACGTATAAAAATTTTACCATAATTCTTAAGCGACATTTATATCTTTTTATTATGATTTATTTGGCATTCTAACTTAATTCCAAGAGAAACCATTCCAAGATAAACCATCCAACCGAACCCACTATTGAATTTTACTCCAGTCGAAGCAATCAAATTCAACTCTAGCAACCGTTAATTCCCAAACTTATCCAAACACCGACAGAACATAGGCCGACTCATAATATACACTATTCGAGTCTCACACGATTTTACCTTACCCATGAAACATTAGTAGGGTCATCCTTTGGGCCTCTGATAGCCAACATAACTCTTCATTCAAGTCTCTAAGGCTAGTTATAATGACAGCTAAACCTAGTATTCGTTGGCAACTTATCTCATGCTTGGCAGCTGATAATGACCATACTCATCTCTACTCTAAGGGGCAACTGAAGTCTGACAAGTCTAAAGGACTTCTACCCAATCTTATTACTAACTCAAACCATAATTGTACTATCGTTGACATACCCATAAATAAGGGACATCCAACATTCTGGGTCCGATCGATCTACCCACAGTCAATCTCTTAAGGGTCTACCTCAATTAAAGGTTCATTCTAGACTTACCCCAACCGACAAGGTTAATCTAGAACAACATGCTCAAATCCCATATCCATCAAGTAAATCACCAACATTCAAAATCTAAATTGATCTCTCATATTATTTTATTTCTGATTTCATAGTCATCCTCTAGTTGTACCAACATATCATTCTTAAATTTTTGTGCATCTGATTTATCTATGGGACAAGGCAACTAACCCAAAATCAAATTTGATCGATCACCTTTACTAGTATATTGTTCATGATCCTTGCTCTTACTTTCTCTCCATTCATATTACGTATTCGTATGTACAGTATCACCCAAATAATTTATAACCAACAATATCACCCAACCAATATATTGAAAATATCTTTCTTTTGATTTCTTTCGTCGAACATACTTTTGTCAACTTTATATTGATAGGGTCAACTTTCATTCGCATTAACCATCAACTTAATTGCATTACCTCATCATTGTCTCATAGAATTTTATCTCGCTTAACCACCTTCGATAATTATTCGCGTACTCGGTATATTGGTCAAGCAACAAACTAGGGATCACCCCATATTAATAATTTGATCAATTATATCCGATAATCAACTGTTACCCAATCAACTAAGGTTTCTGCCAACCAACTGTTACTGATGCGACAAAACTTCTCGTCGATAGTGTTTATCTTAACGTGCTAGACCTCAAGCTTTATTAGTATTCCATCCATTGAAGCCTCTTGATGAACTTCCATACATTGTCAGACAATAAGGGTCATCAATTAGTTACTTGCAATCCCACAAGTTCATATGTTGATTAATTATTATCCGACAATTGCTAGGTTCAAATATTTCCATTTCACGGCTGCTACCATTTTTAAGTTAGGCATGTAGTAAATGCTACACACCTAAGGTCAAAGGAAATAGTTTTCCACATACTCGGTCCATCTTTAATTGATTTCCAAGAACTTCCAAACTCAGGTAACCAAAATAATATTTCGCTTGTAATTCCCAATCAGTTCCAACCAATCTTACTAGATATATGATCCAACTTGTTTATCGATAGTAATATTCGATTGTCGATGCTAAAATTTAAAACTTTTACCCAACCTATTTAAGCCTCCATCTAACCATATAATCAACTCGTTGTTTCCGGCTAAGGCATCCATCACATACCTTCTCACTTTCTTTCTACCCTATGTAACATTAAGTTATCAAGGGTCTAGTATTGACAACTCAAATCCAACTATCAAGGGTCCGATGTTGATACCAAATCTAAAATACCCAAGAAACAATCTTACCGCATACAATAAGGCATCATTCCTGACTAAGTCTCGGCACTACCCCATTCTCACTAGTAGGCTCAATACTATCACTTATGGAAGGGTCACTACACATGCATCACTAAGTGGGTAGAGGCATATACCACTCAAAATGAAACCATTTTCTGACTATCACATCGTTCTTACACTGATCCAACATCTATCCCGTACCACCTTTATATGGTAGCATTATGTGCTATAACCTGATTCTTATACCCAGATATAGAACACCATCCCCTCATCGGACATGAATTAACTCAGCTTTACTATAGATTTTCTCTATTAAAATTTCTCATGCATAATTCTTCTTGATTACAGCACACATATTAATTTCTTTCCTTTCCATATACAAAGTATTAATTACAAGTTAGTTATCTATGGCATCGAACAATTGTTGGGTTCTTGGTATCATTTATAATTCAAGAATCACAACAACTAGGACATCATAATATTTAGGCTTATTGTATAGAACATTCAGTGAGTGTAACCAAGAGGTCAAATATTCATGATTGCGGAAAATACTTTTGAACAATAGAAGAAGCAACACAGAACGTTCACAGATGTAAATTTGATAATCGCAGAAGCGACTTTGAATACTCACATAAGGCAACTTTGAATACGCACTGAGGCGACTGTGACTAATTATGGAAGAGACTTTAAATAGTCACTAGCATAATTTGAGTATCCGTAAAGGCATCATTGATTAATCATGGAAGCAACTTTGATTTAGAACTTGCCAAGTCCAAGGATGCATAAACTGTGCTCTGATACCAATTTGTCATGCCCAGGTTTCGAAGAACCAAAAGTAGCCACGAGCGAGATGTCGTCCAAGCCTAGAGTGCACTTGTACAAGGCAAGAAGATAGACAAGGCATGGTATATCTCATAAACAATGACATCGAAGCAAAACTAAGCAAATAAATTGAAGTCACAATGAATATAATGAAAAGCCTCTCTTTATTGAATATGATAATTGAGTACATGGCTTACAAAATATTTACAAAGCTCTCAAATACAACTGATACTTGGCCAGATATTTGTCGTCATGGTTTACACTCTCACTGATACAATTGAATTATACTGTTCCATATATTATACCCTTTATAACAGAAGATGCCTCCAATGGAAGAAGAGCTTATGTGCGCCCCAACACTACTTCGATGCCTCAAAACCATTCCAGCTACTTTCTCAATGCTGAGTACCTAGGGATGCCCACAAATGTGGGTCAGTACATATCGCGTACTAGTGAGCAAAAATTAGCCCACTCGTCTAAACCGACACAAAGTATCCATGTGAAGAGCATACATATTAACTTAGTGATCTTTTTATTAAGAACTAGGTTCATTTTAATGATCAGAGTATTCAGCAACATAACAAAATATACTTTGGAAATAGTAGGATATATTAAATATATGTAAAATATATACATATCGTCTAACGATAATTCTTACCAATAGCCCACTCATCGTATCCCTGTAAAATAAGGATTAGCCACAGCATAATTAATACGAATCATTCTTAACCGAGATAACGTTAAGCCTGCATAAATATTCTCGTTAGTATGCAACATAACTACATGAGGGCCATTGGTGATATGCTTTCGTACCGCGAGGGATATGCTAAATAGGACTTTAAAGGGCATATAAAGCACCATTCATGAGATTGTGATCCCCAATAAATGTCTCGTTTATAGCTAGTGCTACCAAAGCACTATGTTTTCTCCTAGGCTAAACGATATCGGTGCCCAAGTGCATCTCGTTCGAGGAAACTAACAAAACCTTGTGCACAAGTTGTCCCTGACCATGCAACAACTATGCAAATAAAATCTGAGCATAAATTGCATGTAAATGTAAGTATAGCCTCACATTATTGATCATTCTTGTTTTGTTCATTCTCATAACGGTTGGTGACCCATAGGTCCCAACTTTCTCGTGGCCCGATGGTACCAAACCATAATTTTATACTCGCATATAAAGTATTTCCTTCATAGTTAATGTGCACTGATCCACTTATACTTGTATCAATGTTTAATATTCTATTCTCAGTGTTACCAGCATATGAAGTAAATTGCATAATATTACTTATTTCTCATAACAAACTTACTTTATAGCATTCTTATATCAATAGTATTTACAGTTCATTATTCATGTATTTTATTACTTTCAGCAGCATTGAACATAAAGCATCATTATCAATGTGTGGACTAGAGCAGCATATAGTTATGATATACAACAAAGAAATACTAACATTCATTGTATTAGGGCATGAAGGAGTAGAGAAGAAGGGACAGATCCACTCACTTATATAAATATTGTTACTATGCCACGATCCCACATTCGCCTACGATCCCTTAAGAATGATCCAACGTAATATACAGTCTTCTAATTTGGCATAATCATACATTCGAACCACGTCCCATAAGATATCCCATCTAGCCAAGTTAAGCAATACATCATTATCACACCAAGTATCTCGATTTCCTGTATCATTTGTATTCTATTTGTCTGATCCATCTATAATTCCAGTGTAAAGTCTTTCCGTGGAGCAGGGCATTACATAATATACCACTAAGAAGAAGTTTCGTCCTTAAAACTTAAAAAAATAACTTAATTCACCATATCACTTAAGTTATCCCACAAAAATATTCTATGCCAACTATAGCTCAATACCATGTTTCCATCTCTTGTCAATATATTTCATTCATGAATCTCGTATACTTATACATTCCAACCATCTCTTTTCTTTCCAAATGATTTGTTCATTCTTTTATTCATTAATACTCTTGCGCATCGCCTACACGATCACTTGAACGCACCAACAGATGATCAATATCTCCTGCCTTGGTCTTCTAGAGTTTGATACAAAATAAGAAGTTCAAAGAATGAAGATAATAAAATCCAACAAAACTGTTCAAAAAAATACAAGTCACAAAACCAACAAGAAAGCAACCAAGCGGCATTAAAAAAGGGTAAGAAACCAGCGCAACGGAAAGGCCCCTCACGACTCTGCTACCGAGTCCTTCCTCGAGGCACGATCCGCTGAATGTGAGACTTGATTCCGAGAAAACCAATCCATAATGAGAAAAGGGTATTGATTCAATCTATCCAGATCGAACGATACTAAGTATTTTTTGGCCGCGCTTTCCGAATAGGGAGAACGGGACACTACATCTTAACCAACTAATAAAAAGTTTCATCCTCGAAACTTAGGAATGGAACCTGCCCGTAAGAAAATAATAAGAAAAAATTTTCTTTCATATCTGATTCGAGTTCCCATGTAGACTCTTCGACTGCGTGGTTCTGCCAGAGTATACGCACGAGCGGGAATTAACGCTTTCGCAGATGCTTATCCTTATGATCGATGATCTACAAAGGTTCTACTATATAGGACAAGTCTACTTGCAAACCCAACTGACCAAAATCTACCATATGACTCGGATCATGCATGTACTTTCGCAGCTGTGACACGTGAAAGACATCATCCACATATGATAGGCTCGATGGTATAGCAATTTAATATCCAACTGGGGTGACTCACTTGAGAATCTTAAATGGACCAACAAATTGAGGACTTAGCTTTCCCTTTATTCCAAATCTCGTGACTCCTCGTATCGGCATGACCTTGAGAAACACGTGATCATTAGCTATAAGTTTAAGGGATCGTCTGTGGATGCCCGTATAACTCTTCTGTCTACTTGTGCCACCTTTAATCGCTTTTGGATCAGCCAAACCTTCTGAACGGTCTGCTCTACTAGCTTCGGGCAGAGGATCTATCGCTCGCCAACTTCATCCTAACAGATAGGCGATCTATACTTTTGCCCATATAAAACCTCGTATGGAGCCATTTGAATGCTGGACTAATAACTATTATAGTATGCAAATTCTGCCAACGGCAGATGGACGTTCCAACTTGACTTTGAGTTGATCGAACAGAGGCATAGCATATCTTCAAGGATCTGGTTCACCCACTCTATTTGGCCATCGGTCTGAGGATGGTATGCTGAACTAAACTTTAACTTGGTCCCCATAGCTGACTGAAGGCTTTCCCAAAAATGTGATAAGAACTGTCCATCCCAATCTAAAATAATAGACACTGGCACGCCGTGTAGTCAAAATATCTCATCAAGGTATATCTGAGCCAGGGGATCGATGCTCCAAGTAACTTTGATGGCAATGAAGTGCGTTAACTTGGTTAATCGGTCGACGATGACCCAGATGGCATCATTTCCCCACTATGTCTTTGGCGAGACAACAATAAAGTCCATCGTGATATGGTCCTATTTCTACTCCGGGATAGCAAGCTTTTGCATCTCTCTGCCCGGCCTCTGGTGCTCGGCCTTTATCCTCTGACAAGACAAGCATTGTGACACGAAGAGCGCCACATCTTTCGTCATTTCATGCCACCAGAAGATCGTGCGGAGGTCCTGATACATCTTCATACTTCCAATATGTAATACATAGGACGCATAGTGAGCTTCTGTGAGGATCTCCTTTATAGGTTCTGCATCGTTGGGCACGCATAGTCTCTCTCTTACCCGCAATGTTTCACTTTTATATACTGCAAAGTCGGTCACCTTTCTTGCTGAAATCTGCTCATGCATCTTCAACAATAATGGGTCGTTCATCTGAGCGGACTTGACCTTTTATATCAGTCTCGGTTCAAGGAGTAACTGAGCTAGTGATCCCCCAATCGGCCCGCCTCGATATCGAATTCGCAGCTCAATGCCCATACTCTTTAATTCCTTTTGTAGCCTACAGTTGACGGATAGAGATCTTGTAAATACTTGACTCAGTGTATCCGCTACAATATTTCCTTTGCCTGGAGTGTAGTTGATCGATAAGTCATAGTCTTTGATCAGTTCTAGCCAATGTCTTTGCCAAAAGTTTAGGTACGGCTGAGTAAAAATTTGGCAAGCCATACCATAAAGGTAGTATCGCCACAACTTCAGTGTGAACATAATTACCGCGAGTTCTAGATTATGTGTTGGATAGTTGCGCTTATACGGCTTTAATTATCACGAAGCAAAAGCTGTCACCATGTTTTGTTGCATGAGCACAGCTCCCAAGCCCTAGCCTAAGGCATCGCTAAAGATTTGGAATTTTATATTCTCGTTCGGCAGTACAAGTATCGGAGCAGAGATGAGGCACTACTTTAATTCCTGAAATAAAGCTTCACAACTGGCAGACCACTCAAATACGACTCCTTTCTGAGTGAGGCGAATCAAGGGCGAAGCAATTTTAGAAAAGACTTTCATGAACCGTTTATAGTAGCCCGCTAACCCTCAAAAGCTTCGAATTTCACCAACTGATGTAGGTTTCTTACACTCGATGATTTCTTTAACTTTCTTTGGATCGACTGAGATGCCTCCCGCATAAATGATATACCCGAGGAAAGATATACTTCTTAGCCAAAACTTGCACTTACTCAGTTTTGTGTATAGCTTATTTTCCCGAAGAGTCTGAAGCACGGTCCGCAAGTGCTCCTTATATTCCTCATTGTTCTTTGAATACACCAAGATATCATCAATGAACACTACTAAAAAATTGTCAAGGCATGACCGAAATAATAGATTCATCAAATCCATGAAGGTGGCAGGGGCGTTGGTCAATCTAAATGGCATAAATAAAATTTTATACTGGCCATAGCGAGTGTAGAAGGCTGACTTTGGCACGTCGTCTGTCTTGATCTTCAGTTAGTGGTAGCCCGAACGAAGATCAATTTTTGA
The DNA here is from genome assembly GCA_036927795.1 of Iris macrosiphon. Lineage (NCBI taxonomy): Eukaryota > Viridiplantae > Streptophyta > Magnoliopsida > Asparagales > Iridaceae > Iris > Iris macrosiphon. Next base: position 60,877,523 of record JAYESA010000005.1, read on the forward strand.
GAATAACGATGTGCCTTGCAGTTCATCGAAGAGGTCATCGATTTTGGGAAGGGGTACTTATTTTGGATGGTGGATTTATTCAACTCTCGGTAGTCTATGCAGAGCTACATCAAACCATTCTTTTTCTTCACAAATAGTACTAGTGCGCCCCATGGAGATACACTCGGACAAATATACCCATGATCGATCAGTTCTTGTCATTGGACCTTCAGCTCCTTCAGTTTGGCAGGGGCTATTCGATATGGAGCTTTGGAAATCGGTCGAGTATCTAGAAAGGTATCTATAGTGAACTCTATCTCTCGGTCAGGCGGCATGCCGGGCAACTCTTCTGAAAATACATCAGGAAATTCTGCCACAAATAAAGTAGACCCTATATTTGCATAATCTCGCTGAGTGTCTCGAACTAACACCAAGTACCCTTTATAGCCAGAATATATCATCTGTCGAGCAGATATTGCAGAAATAACCATGCAGACATTCGACACTTTCGATGTTGGACTGCACGCATAGCAAAATTCGGTCTCGCCAGGTAGAAAAAATATGACTTTCTTTTTCGCACAATCAATTCTGGCCGAGCAAGCGCCTAGCCAATCCATCCCCAAAATGATATCGTAGTCCCTAATGTCTAGAACTATCGAATCAAGGGACTATTTTCTTCCTCCGATGCAAACACAGCCATCATGACAAACTGAGTTAGCAGAAAAGTCCATGCCCGACAGGGTACTGACGCTAAGTCTTAGGCCTAATGGTGTCTGAAGAAATTTGTTCTCCATAGCAAAGTTTACCGATACAAAAATATGTGTGGTACCAGAATCAAATAGTACTCTTGTAGGAATATTATTGAAAAGCAATATACCTATTACTACGGTTCTGAGGCGAACGCATTATCACGCCCCAATCTCGAAGGTCCCGACAACGACCCTGCCGGACGCGAATCACCGTGGCTCGGTGCTCCCACGGGGTGTACTATCATTTTTAATCGAGAAGTAATACCGTACGAGCCTGGGATTGCACCTGCATAAGGCAACATCGTTAAAGTTGTGGCTATCATCGAATCGATCGAGTACGTAGCAGAGGGACAGTATTGCAAATAATAATCCATCTGAGTATACGGGGCAATGAATATAATGGCATCGTTCCATACATTATGTCCCTCTATATAAAAGCATCTCAAAGCAATCGATACGGCTTAAGGCATCGAAACCAGATTTTTGGGTCCTGGGAATGAGGCACGACTATCGCTTCCTCGGACGATCCAGCACCTGCGAACAAGCAAACTGTTGGTAGGTCAACACTTTGGAGAAAGTACTGGTGAGTCTAAAATCAATGAACAGAAGCAACATTCACTAAAACCAACACTAAGTAAATATGTTATAAAATATTACATTACTAGTGATCTTTCTAGTTTTATCTAGCTTCGTTACATGCAGTATAGGAATGGGGTTATATTACTTCTTTTGGAAACATCCTTGAAAACAAAAGGCAATTCAATACAACCAAGCATACAAGGCAAATAGTTCAAGCACGATGTACCAATCAGGGTGTGCGCAGCATGTCTTGTGAGCTATAGTTAAGAACTCTAGGGTCAATGCAGCATTCAGGAACTATCATTCAATCAAGCACACAAGTTGAACTATCAATAAGATATCGGTCCCCGAGAAACTCGGAATCAGTAGCGGTAATTCAGCTAACCAATGACTCATTTATCTGATACTATTAGCAGTTGTGACTCATGGTTCAGCTCTACACTAATAGTCATTGTTCGACCGATGCAAATACATGAAACACTATCAAATAAACTCTAAGATGTGCATGTTCATGAACAAGCAGGCTATATATATATATATATATATATATATATATATATATATATATATATATACTCTTTGTATTTCTTATCCATTGTCGATCGGTTATCCCTGCAGCAGACATACAAGTTAGCAACATATGCATATATAAACATATGGTTCTCTTTTCCTGTTCGTCTCTGCATCAAATAGTTAGGTATGCAAGAAGGCTAGCCTAGCATGCTCCCTAACTACCTGAATGCAGCTATCTCCATGAACAAGCTAACTTCTCTAACACAAACTCAAACTCTTCCCAACAGAAGCACCGTCTCCCATCTAATAGCCACGTCCCCCTAGATCCCGTAGGACCGGAACATCAGGACGCACTATTAGTTTCACCCCATAAATCTCCATCCACCATTCTAATAGCCACGCCTCGAGCTCAGGGCGCATTATTAGTCTCCCAACTTATCGTTTATCCTCCACCTCCCGCATGCTCCTTGATAACAAGCATATTACACCTTATAACACACACAACGTGACAATACAAGCTTTCAATCCATATAACTCTCATCTAATAGTCGTACCCCCCTAGATCCCGTAGGACCGGAATATCCGGGTGGGCTACTAGTCTCTGCACAAACAAGACAACCATTTACTCTTATAACAAAATGAGCGTACATTCCATCAAGCTTTTGCATCCAAGACAAGCAATTATATACATGTTGACAAGCAAACATATGAACGATCTATGATTTAAGCAGGCATGGCACGGGTCTATTTATTTCTTCAAGTTAGCATGCAGTTCTACTCTTTCTTTCTTTAGCATGGCAAGGTTCGTACGATAGCTGTGTCAGTGTAACTAGCATGCAACCTTTCTTATACTTAGCATGGCAATGGTTCTATCTCTTTTTTTAGACAAGCAGGTTCTCGTTCTATCATTCATGCAAACTTATCTTATTAAGCAAACAAGTAATTCAAAAACTCAGATTCATTATTAAAGCGTGCAAGAATCATAGAATAAAGTTATGCCCACTCACCTAGATCAGTCATCTATTGGTTCAACAAGGAGCTCTTCAAGAAGGTTTCTTTTTTTAGTCAGTAAACCGATATCTCTTGTTCATAGTGCCAACACGGAGCGGGGTACTATACGCCTTATCCCGCGTCAATGCATAAACCTGACCCACAGAATTTGGATAACGCTCTTTATCACGCCCCAGTACCGAAATACAGAGATGGACATGGCCAGCTCCCCCTATAAGGTATAGAATATTGTACAGCGATCACAGTTGTAACTAGACAAGGGGTGCATACTACAAGCAAGTCACTTAGTATTACACAAAATATCTATTATCTCAATCAGTCTAGTAAGAACAGTAAATATCGAACATATATGATAAGGAAGTAAGGTGTCCCAAATGCCTTGCCATAATATTCAAAAAACCAGCTATGCAAAAATAAGAAAGCTGGCAGAGTAGCAAAAGTACATAACCATGATCAGATACAGTCTGATTAATTATAATCATGTAAGAAAAGTAAATATCCAGATTTAAGGCTAACAAGTGTCGGTGGCCAAATGCCCAAAATGAGTCAAATGTGCAATAACGAGCAGGAAAGAAGAAACTCACTCGTTTTCCTCAGTGGAAATCCGTCTGATGCATGCCATTATTCAGGTGAAAGTATGCTTGATTCTTGAGTGCTGGCTCTAAACCTAACCATGTAAAACCAGTGGGGTTAGACCACAAATAGCAAGTACCACAAAGGAAGCACGAATAAAGAAATAAAAGCAGGTTATGAAATAGATACATATATATAGTTCTGTCTCATAGTTTCGGTTCATAGCCTATCGTGACAAAATAATCTAACCTTACAACCAAACAAGGATAAGGGTTAGACCATCGCACCATGATAGTCTATGTTCCTAGACTATTTGATAGCAGATACAATACACAAACAAGCCCAGCTACATAATCGGCCAATCACTTGTGCGGATTACTAGGTAGAGTCTGGGTTATCCTAGAGGTATTATGCATATAATAGGAATTCTCATATCGAACCATATTCTAGCAGGGGCTAGCCGAGACATGAATTGTCTCATAGTACATAGTAGTATACATCGGTCCTTCGTAAGGCCACCGTGCTAAGATCGCATAGAACACATAGTATAAAATAATAGTCAAATATTGCCATCCACTAATAAGAATTTAAACAATATCCATGGGGGCCAGCCTTCACTCCCCATATAATGATTGAGGGTGGCTAGTTAAGCACTATCTCGGGATCTCGTCCCTCCCAATGCTCTACATATTTTAGTTGCCTAATTAACCATACAGTTAGCCAAAATCATATAGCGTGGTCACATGTTACTCCCCTTATATATCGTACCATAGTACAGGCACGCTAGATACAAATCCACTTTGTCATTTTGTAGTTCAATTTGGATTCACCCCAGCGTGAGGCAACAGTCAAACGAATCCTAGCCACACTTGGTTATTGACCAACTATCATGTCCATGCTGAAAGAATTTATTATATCACATGTCTCTTAGCACGTAGGCACACCTTGGTATAAAATATGTAACATAATCATGTAGAAATACTTAGCACGTAGGAACACATAGCACTTAGTAAGTGTATCAGCACGGATACCAATAGTCGAGTCAAGTTACCAATCATTGATAAATCACATGGGTTCTAGCACATAGTCAGGTCTAACACGTGGTCACGTAGCTCACATAAATTACCAATCATTAAAATCACACATGGAGTCACAAAATTTCCATAAAGCATTAAAATGAAGCAAATCAATAAAAAGTTCACAAAGGCCACATGAGGATCAGGGACGCATAGAGTCAGTACCGCATAGGACATGTGTCGCATAGAAAGTCGGTCACATATGGGTTGGTACCGCATGAGAAGTCTCGGTTGCATATGGGTCGGTGTCGCATGGGACCAGTACCGCATATGATCGGACAAAGTCTACTCCTTGGGACAAGTGTTGAATGACGTGCATTTAATATGTGTCAGTGAAGTGACATAAAGTGATTGATGTGACAAGCCATAAATTGTCAGAGAGAAAAGACAAAAATCCTAGAAATATGTGCCACGGTTCGGAGTCATGCGTCCAAGGAAATGGTGGTCGCATATTCTCTAGGCCGCATATGTCACTCGGTCGCATATTGCTCTTTTGACTTAGCGAATTTCTCATTCATTCAGTGAATGAAAACACAAGGATTTCAAAGATTAGCGCCAGAACACTAGTGTGATGGCAGTCATGCATCCAATAAGATGGATGCATGCTGGTCAGTATGCGGCAAAGATCTCAGGTCGAATAGCACTCAGGCCGCATAACACTCTATGTTGCATAACTCGATGGCCGCATAAAGACGTCATCTTCGCCAAACAGCAGGTTCGACCATGGCAAAAACTCCAAAAATCCTAAAAATTATTTTCTTCATAAAAGCCTCATTTTAATCCCGAATTAAGTGAACCAAAAGCCAAAATGCTCGAAATAAAGTGCCCCATCAACCCCAAAAACTAGTTTTCTAAAATACCATATTTTAATATATCAAAACCACCAAAAACTTAAGGAACCCATGAAAATCCTAAACTTCAAATATATATCTTCTCAAATTCACTCATTAAAAATGAAAACTCTAAGTACTAAAAGTGTTAGAATCATAATGTACACATATTAGACTAATAAAATGCAAGAAAAGAGAAAGAATCAAAATTAAAAGATTTCTTCATGTACTGCAAGGTATACTTGCCTAAATAAAAGAAGAGAAAAAATGATAGAATGAGGAAAGAGAGAGAAATAAGTTAACTTATATAGCTAGGGTTTGAGATTTAGACCATGGGTTCACTCATGACCAAACCAACCCAACAATTAAACTATAAGTCTAATTGAACCAAAGAATGGGTCTTGTCTCCATGGCATGTAACCTAATTACCATGCAAGCAACAAATAATATAAGTAAAAATATATATATGTTTCAAATACGTATATCGAGAAGGGGAGTAACATCTCTACCCACCTTAAAAAAAATTTGTCCTCGAAATTCAAACCCAAGGCTAGCTAGAGAAATCAAAACGAGCATTGCGCTAGCTACAAGCTCATATACTCATGTAATCAAATTTGAACATAAGGAAAAGCAAGGTCATATAGCATGCGTAAACGAATTACGAGATTAGAGATACGAAGGCATAAGAACGAATATACCTTCTGTGTCGAATATGTGCGAATACGGAGATCGGATATCATCCTCATACTCTACATCGACTCTCCCAAAGGGTGATGACCCCAAACAACTCGGACAAGATGAATAGTCTGATTCTTGAGCACCTTCTCCCTTCGGTCCAAAATGGATATAGGTTGTACCTCATAAGACAAGTCGGTACCAATGACTAGCTCAGAATGGTTGAGGATATGACTCAAATCTAGAATATTCCTAAGCAATTGAGACACATGAAATACATCGTGCACCTCACGTAGCGAAGGTAGAAGGGCAAGACGATAAGCAACATTGTCCACCCGCTCGAGGATATCGAACGGACCAACGTATCACGGACTAAGCTTCCTACGAACCCCGAATCTAATGACTCCACGAGTTGAAAAAATTCACAAGAACACGTGGTTGCCGACACAAAACTCTAAAGGCCAACGATGCTGATCTGCTCAATGCTGATGCCTATCTTGCACAATCCAAAGTTGCTTTCTGATCTGCTTGAGTATTTTTACTGTCTGTATGATCACCTCAGGGTCTAACATCTTTTGCTTACCAATATTATCCTATGCCAATGGTGATCTACACTTTCTCCTATATAACAGTTCAAAGGGTGCCATCTGAATACTTGCTTGATAACTGTTGTTGTATGAGAACTCAACGAGATGAAGGAGATCTTCCCAAGACCCTCTAAAATTTAAAGTACGAGATCGTAGCATATCTTCTAAGTTCTAGATGGTTCTCTCTGATTGTCCATCCATTTGAGGATGATAGGTAGTAATAAATCTCAACTTGGTACCCAAACTCTAGTGTAGGCTCTTCCAAAAATTTAAATTAAACCGAGTGTCTTGATCTGATATGATACTCACTGGGATATCGTGTTGCCTTACTATCTTTCGCATGTATATCTCTGCTAACTGCTCTGTGGATTGTCCTACTCGAAAAGGAAGAAAGTGAGATACTTTTGTGAGATGATCTACTATTACCCAAACTGCATCACAACCAGTCGGGGATCTAGGTAAACCGGTCACAAAGTCCATCATGATAAGTTCCTATTTCCAATCCGAAATAGGAAGCGGCTGCAATAATCTTGATGGTCTTTGCTGGTCGGCCTTCACTTGCTGACATACTAAACACCGAGAAACGAATCATGCTATCTCCCTCTTCATCCCGTTTTACCAAAAATATTGCTTGATGTCTTGATATATCTTGGTACCTCCCGAGCGAATTGAATATTGCAAACTGTGTGCCTCAGTCATTACTTCTTGTCGGATATCTCCACTTGGTACACAGAGACGGTTTCCAAACCTAAGAGTTCCATCTTCATGAATCGTCAACTCTTTCCTGAGACCAGACCCATATTTTTCCCGAAGCTTCTGAACTTTCGGATCCTCCGCCTGAGCTTCCTTAATTCTCTCAAGCAAGGTAGACTGAATCTGTAAACTAGCCAATACTCCTACGTCCTGTGAAAGAACTATCTCTATACCCATCTCTCGAAGATCTTCTAAGATATGTCATTATGATGTCAGCATAAATGTACTACTTCTCCTGCTAAGAGAATTTGCTACCATATTTCTCTTTAATGGATGGTACTAAAGTTCTACATCATAGTCCTTTATCAATTTTAGCCAACTCCTCTGCCTCATGTTCAGGTCCTTCTGGGTGAATACATATTTAAGCTCTTGTGATCCGTAAATATCTTCACTCGATCACTATACAAGTAGTGCATCCATATCTTAAGTGCAAATACTACCACTGCCAACTCTAAATCGTGAGTCGGATAATTCTTCTCGTGATCTTGAAGCTGTCACGATGCGTAAGCTATCACTCTTCTATGTTGCATTAATACACACCCAAGTCCTTTGCCTGACGTGTCGTAATATACTATTAATCCTCCAGAACCTACTGGAAGCATGAGAATCGAAGCTAAAATTAATCTCTTCTTCAATTCTTCAAATGATGTCTGGCACTCTGCTGACCAATCAAACTTAACTTTCCTTGTGCGTCAATCGAGCTAGTGGTGCTAAAATTCTTACAAAGTTTGTCACGAACCTTCTGTAGTATCCTGTCAATCCCAGGAAACTACGCACTTCAGCTACTGTCTTAGGAACTGGCCAACCCTCTACGGCTTCAACCTTCTTCGGATCTACTTCCACTCCTGCTCCCGAGATGATATGACCCAAGAATGATACGTGATCCAACCAAAACTCATACTTGCTGAGCTTTGCGTATAACTGGTATTCCCTCAGAATCTACAAGACCTTCCGAAGATGCTCTTTGTGCTCCTCTCCACTACTAGAATAAACAAAAATATCGTCTATGAAAACCACCATGAACTCATCTAGATATGGCATAAAAATATGGTTCAACAAATCTATAAATATCGCTGGAGCATTAGTCAGTCTGAATGGCATAACTAAAAATTCGTAATGCCCATATCGTGACCTAAATGCTGTCTTAGGTATGTCTTGCTCCCGAACTCTTACTTGATGATACCCTGATCGAAGATCGATCTTGGCAAAAATCTTAGCCTTGCTCAATTGATCGAACAAATCATCGATTCTTGGTAATGGGTACTTATTCTTCACTGTTACTGCATTCAGTTTTCTGTAATCGATACATAACCGTGATGACCTATTATTCTTCTTCACTAGAACCATTGGCGCTCCCCCAGGTGATCCACTGGTTCGGATAAACTTCTTTGCCTTCGGCTCTTCTACGTATTGGTATAGCTTATCTAATTCTGATGGTGCCATTTGGTGAACTTCTAAATATATTGGCCCTACTCCAGGGATCAACTCTATGTAAAACTCTACGTCCCTAGCAATGGTAACCCTGGAAGTTCTTCTGGAGAGATGCCTAAGAACTCCTTGACTACCTCAAGAATTTTTTTCTTCTGCTATCACTGTCGCTGCGATCCTTTTTTCATGCGGGTCTCCCACAGATCTGTCAAAGTCAAAACCTTTCGTAACCAGGATACTAAATAATACCATACTCTTATGGCAATTTATCGTAGCATGAATGTCCATGCCTATGATAACATCAAAGTTACCCAAAGGGAACTCGATCAATTGTGTTGGTAGTGAACGCCCGCACACTACGACCGGACACGCTATACATATTCTACTAACTCATACGAGTCCATTACCAGTAAGTATATTCAACCTCTCTGGCAACTCCTCAAACTCTAATCCAATGCAGGTTACAAATCGTGCAGATACAAATGAATGAGATACACCTGAATCAAACAATGCTACTACAGGATAAGATATGACAGAGATGTTACATGCCACTACGTCGCCAGATGCCAAAGCCTACTGCAGAGATAAAGTAAAAGCTTGCCTTTGGTCCGGCTGGGCTCATCGTTGTTGCCTTCCTAGGATACGCTATTGTGGCCTCTGTTGTCCCTGCTGCTGATTTTACTACTGTTGGAACATCTGAGCTTGCTTCGATAGCAGACGCTAAGCTAATGGCCTCACTGCTATTGCTGGCCCTCTCTGTTGGACTGCCCCTGGTGCTAGCAGTGCTGGTAACTGTTGGACTGGCCCTCTTGGCCTCAACATATAACAATTGGCAATTCGATGATATGGACTTCCATACCTCATACACAACCCATTGGTCGCCCAACACACATCTCTATTGTGTCCTCCCTTGCCACAGTAAGTGCAACCCAACGGTGCTCCCTGGCACCGTTGTTGTTGTTGTTGCTGTCTTGGCTGCTGCCGAGCCAGTGTTGTCACCGTCGAAACTGTCGCCTTCCTCGACGCTGAATCATGAATGCGAACGCCAGGTGATGGTACTGACGTCCGAGGTACTCCTCCACCTCCTTCTCCACTCTGAGTATGAGACCTCTTCTGGCCTCCTGTACTTGCCGATAACCTCTACATGGTAAGCTCGTACCTCCGAGCTGCTATCAGTACTTCTTTATAAGTCTGGTAGTCGTTCCCCTCTACCATTTATAGAATCTCTATGTGAAGTCCTTGTTGGAACCTCATTGCTCTATCTGACTCTATAGCCACCATAGTCGGAGCGAATCTACTCAGCCTGCAAAACTCGGCTGCATATCCGTCCCCGCTCGAGGATATCTAACGGTGTCTAAAGAAATTTATGCTCCCTAGTAAAGTTTGCCAATAAAAAACTATGTGTGACACTGTCACGCCCCAATCTCCCGCAAGCTCGACAGTCCCCGCTGAACGTGAAATTACCACGTTGCAGCTCTCCCGCGGGACAATCGTTCTAATCGGGACGTGATGCCATAGGAGCCTGGAGTTGTGCTCGTACAAGGCGATGTTGTCAAACACCAAATGTTATCATTGAATCAACCAAGTTGCAGCGGAAGTCAAGTATTGTGTACCCAGCACACATCAGAGTAATACGTAGCGAAGCTCACGATAGGGTCCAAATAAAATGCCCAGAGGCAATGCCACAAAGGCGATGCCACGAAGACGATGAAATGCTCTTGCTCTTTTCTCTAGCCCACAAAGGTACTTACAGTTCATACATCTTGTCCCGTATATCCAAGCAGCGCCACTACGCCTGTGTACCTGAAATATTGCCCACAAACGTAGGTCAGTACACAACCGTACTGGTGAGCGGGGTAACCCACTCGTCTAAGCCGACACTAAGTAAAAATAGTGAATGCACACAGTTATATGGTGATCTTTCTAGTTGAATCCTAGATTCTTTTTATTGCATAGGGATGACATGTTAAGGAAAGCTGTAAAGCAGTTTACACATGCAAGCATTCAACTCAAACCAAACGACAAGCAGTTATATATATCCGACCCGTCTAACTCAATGCCATCGCTTGCACGATAACATATCGAACCATCAGTCTCGCCTCAATATCCATCCTCAACCAACAGTTTATATTCCAATCTCGAGTGCACAGTCTTGCCGAGGCAAGGTGGCCGCGCCTACATGAAAGCCAAACCAACAAAAGAAAAGCAAGCCAACTCTTATCTATATGAAGTCACTGGCAAAGCCATAAAGGACAAAATCCAAGCATTAACGGCGCTCCCTATCAGCCCGGGTAGTGAGCCCCGCTGGAGGTCCCGCAATGCATCGTGACTAGCAATGTGACTAGCACGAATCAATATTTCCCTCCAGATCGATACGGTCCCAGTGCCTCGGGAAGCCATTTCGAGGAAATGTCAAACCCTTGTGTACACAGGTTGTCCGTGACATGCAGAAAGTAGGTATGACGAGAGGATCGAACATTCTCGCCCCACCAAGCGATCCTAGACTCGTTCAACCGAATATCCAACCAAAGCATCCATAACCATTCTTTCAACATATTCCCAAGGATACCAAATCTCGACCTCAATATATATATCCCAAGGCACCAAAATACCTATATGCACAATCTCTCAAGTTGTGCCCAAGTTATGCCCACACTTCACATTGTCGCTTCCCAACACAGTGTTTCACATTGGGTGCAATACCCCACACTCCGAATAATCCCGTGGCACAATGCCCCAACAGTGGCCCAATACCCTCGCCGATGCAGTTGTTCAGTTTCGAACCACAACTGCTCGCTTTGCAAGACAAAGCGACCCAGTGATACTCGTGCACGGATGCACGCTCGCTCGCCCGAATTTTCGATATTCCATTGTATCGTTCCAACTTGTATAATTCCAACCGTCCAAGCGTAATCCCAAGTATCCAACCAACTGCCTCAAATGTATAATCCAGCTATCGCATCCAACTATCCAACGCATAAATCATATTCAAGCCACAATCCTACCAAGCCAACGACGTACACTCTATGCACGCCTCAGTGTAGTGATTCCCAATGTTTCAGCCCAAGTGTTCAAGCCTTTTACGTGTTTTCCATATTATTAGGCATGAAGGAGTAGAGGAGAAGGGAAAGAGCCCACTCATAATGTTCGATCCCGTTAGGCATCATGTCCTGCCGATACGGCCAATCCCTTGAACCCGTGGTCCGATGCAAGCGCGATCTACTCAACTGGTATGACCGTGCGAGCAGGCCGTGCTCTCCAAATCATCCGACCGATCGGATTAAGGAAGACGGCATTATCGCTTCCATCCAGCTATTCAGTACTGTTCTGAACGAACACCTGATTTCCATCGAACCCGCTAGCCATCTGCACATTGAAACCAACTCGATTAATCCTTCTTCCCAAAATCCAACATATCAAATGTAACCAGCATTTGATTCATTCGATCCGACTCAGCGTAACGCTCCGAGCGGTTGTAGGACGTTATATAATATACCACTTAGAATCAGGTTCGTCCACGAACCGTGCTGATACTCATTCCTTACTAGCATGCCACAATCCAATTCTATAGATCTGTTCTATGCAACTCTCATATTCACTATTTCTGACACAATATCTCGTTCTGCTGAACGCTCGTACAATTTTTCACGAATTCCCACATCCTCCTTGCGGCTCAATACGAATTTTTCGTATCGCTTAGTTTTGGATCGTACATATATTTAAGGCATCCCTAAAATACATGCATTTCAGTCGAGCTTTGCGATAGAAAATTTGAACAAGTTACAAGGGTATCTTTATGTTCGAGGCATCCATTTGCTTTGCTCCCAATTGAATCAATCCCGATTTCTATTCCAACGTTTTCGATTGAGCACTATCCTCAAATATGATAATTTTCTACTGACTCAATCAGTTCGTGTTCCAACTCAATCCATCCAACTATTCCTGAAATCCGTACTAGCAACATCTCCAAATATTATCTCGTGCACCGAACGATCATCTCAACTGATCTACCCCAGCTATGCGGCTTACCCAAATATCAACTTTGCTTAGATCAGCTCAGTCCAACACATTTCCTGCCATCTCAAAATCTCACAGGGTGAACATTTATATTGAGGTTCGTGTGATCCACGAAGATCTCGCCGCCACGCCAAAGGGATTGTGTTGCCACGATTTCAACGTGGACACACTCGCCACAACTCTTAGGTTGCGTATGGAATAGTTCTTTGCGCTGCTTCCACTGCCTCGAAGCATAGAATATTACCTTTGCCTTCCGAACGAGCACGTTTCCCAGACTAAGTTCCGAGACATCTTGTAAATCTGAGGCACATCTGTCCCTTCCAGTATTCGCAAAGATTTGATTTGAACGAGCCGCCACAGTCGTCCATTCATATAAATGATATTCCCTTCCAGAGCACGATGAGTCAGAGGCGATGCCATCTACAAAAATCTGTGACTCTGAATCTCATCAGTTGACTAGGCTACTTCCACCATCGCTTCGATCTTTCGGCTGCATCTTCAGCTGAAGGCTATCCCAAGGATCTCTCAAATCCAACACTCAGTCAATAAGCCAAAAATCATTGCTCACATCTGCCCTCGACGCATTCCCAAATACGCCGCCTCAAGGGTCGTTCTATGGGTCTACCATATTCATATCCGATTCGACGGGCAAGGTCGCTTAGGGTCAGCTGTCCCGAAGCTACGCTCGATAATTGTAATCATCACGATGGACAGTTATTGTAAACCATGCTATATCTCATCTCCAACTCTGAATCAAAATCCAACCATTCACCCGAGCGAAGTTTCCGAAACCGAGAACCGCGCTCGTTGAAACCGTCTTCCATCAATCCCTCTTTCTGTCCTGAATCCATCAAATTTCCGAATTGTATGTTCGATTCTCGTACTACAAATTGCAATGATTCTCAAAACCCAAGACTTGCTCCAATTCTTATCCATTTGCTGCGTCCTACAATGCACGTCCAACTTACTCGAGCAGCACAGTTATTTGTTCCGACGTTGCTCCCACATTTAGCTATCTTTAAAAGTATGTCCGCCAAAATCTGTTGCCTTCTGTTGTCGCCATAATCCGTCCACGTCTTCCGGAGAATCCGTCTACCATTGTTGCACCATTTTGTCCAAAATTCTATTTTCGCTAAACCTGAGTCGACTTCTCGAGCAGCAATATTCATAATCTTTCAAGTTTGTGTGAATCCATCTCATTGTCCCTCCAGACCAATATCGTGTTTCTTTGCTCAACCAACAGCTCAAATGTGTTGCCCAAAATTATAGTTCGTGCTCGCTATCCTTCCGATAATCCCATCGCTTTGCTCAAGCATAACCCAAATGTTCGTTTCGATCTCATCCATCTCTTAAGCCCAACGATACTTCCATTTGTACGATTCCGTCCTTGAGTTCTCAAGTCTAATGTATCGAAGGATACCTGAGTCAAATTCTATTACACTATATACCACTTAGAAATATAGTTGCCCTCGTGCGAAACCTGCGTCAACCAGCGTCTATCCCAAACCGACTATTCCGAGGTGATTCTGTCGAATCATAACTCAATATTCGCTTGCTCCATTTTCATTCCTTCCAACTCAGTCGATTTGCACCAACCGACTTGTATTCGTTATCCGAGTCCGTTCAGACAATTACCATAGATATTCAACCACATATTTCTAATGCCTTGCTTAACACGTTTGATCCCATATACCACTTCGAATCAAGTCGCTACTCACATTACGTTTCCTTTCACGAATCCAAAAATCCGTTCGAACCATCCCTTAGGTGTGATCATGCCATTCCCATCTTAAGTCTGACACAAAAACTTAGCCGATTCTTTAACCATCAATCTCGTTAGGCAACTCGTGCTATGTTCCATTCTCATTGCTTCCAACTATTCTCAAACCGTCTAATACTTTCGCAACACAAGCAATCGTGCAACGATTGTATTCCAAGTAGTCCAACCCAATTCCCAATGGTTCCACACGTTTATTGTACGAGCAACTCATGCCAACTTATCTGATATTTCTCAAGCCAACTCAAATCTGCCCAACCGATGCGCCACAGTCGAAATTCTAACTTTTATCCAACACAATCGCTTGACGAGCAACTCGTGCAAGGATCCATTCTCATCGAATGTTTCTACTCAAAATATGCCGCATAACCAAATCTCGTTAGCCAACCAACTGATCCATTGAGGCAATCAGAAACTCCAGAACGATAAGCCAAGCCAACCCAACGAAAGCCCACAACTTGTTGCACAAATGCAACAACGCCAACCAACTTGCTGCACGAATGCAACAACGCCTAACGAGGCTAAGAGATCCTACGAAAACCAACCAAGGCAACCCAATAAAGAATAATATGCAGCCACAACAAGCAATAAATAGACTTATTGCATGAAACATCCAATGCGGCACCGAGTAGAGTCAAGAGCTAAACGACACGCGGAAGCTATTTAGAGTTTGTGATGAAGCGAAGGACCAAGTCCGAAGAAATGAACCGGGCGCTCTGATACCAATTTGTCACGCCCCAATCTCCCGCAAGCTTGACAGTCCCCGCTGAACGTGAAATCACCACGTTGTAGCTCTCCCACGGGACAATCGTTCTAATCGGGACGTGATGCCGTACGAGCCTGGAGTTGCGCTCGTACAAGGCGATGTTGTCAAACACCAAATGTTATCATTGAATCAACCAAGTTGCAGCGGAAGTCAAGTATTGTGTACCCAGCACACATCAGAGTAATACGCAACGAAGCTCACGATAGGGTCCAAATAAAATGCCTCGAGGCAATGCCACAAAGGCGATGCCACGAAGACGATGAAATGCTCTTGCTCTTTTCTCTAGCCCACAAAGGTACTTACAGTTCATACATCTTGTCCCGTATATCCAAGCAGCGCCACTACGCCTGTGTACCTGAAATATCGCCCACAAACGTGGGTCAGTACACAACCGTACTGGTGAGCGGGGTAACCCACTCGTCTAAGCCGACACTAAGTAAAAATAGTGAATGCACATAGTTATATGGTGATCTTTCTAGTTGAATCCTAGATTCTTTTCATGGCATAGGGATGACATGTTAAGGAAAGCTGTAAAGCAGTTTACGCATGCAAGCATTCAACTCAAACCAAACGATAAGCAGTTATATATATCCGACCCGTCTAACTCAATGCCATCGCTTGCACGATAACATATCGAACCATCAGTCTCGCCTCAATATCCATCCTCAACCAACAGTTTATATCCCAATCTCGAGTGCACACTCTTGCCGAGGCAAGGTAGCCGCGCCTACACGAAAGCCAAACCAACAAAAGAAAAGCAAGCCAACTCTTATCTATATGAAGTCACTGGCAAAGCCATAAAGGACAAAATCCAAGCATTAACGGCGCTCCCTATCATCCCGGGTAGCGAGCCCCGCTGGAGGTCCCGCAATGCATCGTGACTAGCAATGTGACTAGCACGAATCAATATTTTCCTCCGGATCGAAACGGTCCCAGTGCCCCGGGAAACCGTTTCGAGGAAATGTCAAACCCTTGTGTACACAGGTTGTCCGTGACATGCAGAAAGTAGGTATGACGAGAGGATCGAACATTCTTGCCCCACCAAGCGATCCTAGACTCGTTCAACCGAATATCCAACCAAAGCATCCATAACCATTCTTTTAACATATTCCCAAGGATTCCAAATCTCGACCTCAATATATATATCCCAAGGCACCAAAATACCCATATGCACAATCTCTCAAGTTGTGCCCAAGTTATGCCCACACTTCATATTGTCGCTTCCCAACACAGTGTTTCACATTGGGTGCAACACCCCACACTCCGAATAATCCCGTGGCATAATGCCCCAACAGTGGCCCAATACCCTCGCCGATGCAGTTGTTCGGTTTCGAACCACAATTGCTCGCTTTGCAAGACAAAGCGACCCAGTGATACTCGTGCACGGATGCACGCTCGCTCGCCCGAATTCTCGATATTCCATTGTATCATTCCAACTTGTATAATTCTAACCGTCCAAGCGTAATCCCAAGTATCCAACCAACTGCCTCAAATGTATAATCCAGCTATCGCATCCAACTATCCAACGCATAAATTATATTCAAGCTACAATCCTACCAAGCCAACGACGTACACTCTATGCTCGCCTCAGTGTAGTGATTCCCAATGTTTCAGCCCAAGTGTTCAAGCCTTTTACGTATTTTTCATATTATTAGGCATGAAGGAGTAGAGGAGAAGGAAAAGAGCCCACTCACAATGTTCGATCCCGTTAGGCATCCTGTCCTGCCGATACGGCCAATCCCTTGAACCCGTGGTTCGATGCAAGCGCGATCTACTCAACTGGTATGACCGTGCGAGCAGGCCGTGCTCTCCAAATCATCCGACCGATCGGATTAAGGAAGACGGCATTATCGCTTCCATCCAGCTATTCAGTACTGTTCTGAACGAATACCTGATTTCCATCGAACCCGCTAGCCATCTGCATATTGAAACCAACTCGATTAATCCTTCTTCCCAAAATCCAACATATCAAATGTAACCAGCATTTGATTCATTCGATCCGACTCAGCGTAACGCTCCGAGCGGTTGTGGGGCGTTACAGACACCAGAATCAAATAGTACTTTTACAGGAATATTATTAAAAAGCAATATACTTGTCACTACGGTGTCCGAGGCAAAAACCTCTTCCCGCGTCAATGCATAAACCCGACCCACAGAATTCGGACGACGATCTTTGTCATACCCCAGTACCAAAATACGAAGATGGATATGGCCAGCTTTCCCGTATAAGGTATAGAACGTCGTACGGCGGTCATGGCTATAACTAGACAAGGGGGTGCATATTACAAGCAAGTCACTTAGGGTCACACAGCACATGTATTGTCTCAATAAGTCAAGTAAGAATAGTAAACATCGAACATATATGACAAGAAAGTAAGGCATCTCAAATGCCCTGCCATAATATTTAGGAAACCAGCTGTAAAAAATAAGAAAGCTGGCAGAGTAGCAAAGTACATGATCATGATCAGCTGCAGTCTGATTAATTATAATCATGTAAGAAAACTAAATGTTCAAATTTACGGCTAACAAGTGCCGGTGGCTAAACGCCCAAAATGAGTAAAAATATGCAATAACGAGCAGGAAAGAAGAAATCCACTCGTTTCCCTCAGTGTCCATCCGTCTGGTGCATGCCATTGTTCAGGGGAAAGTATGATTGCCATACAAAACCAATGGGGTTACCCTAAATAGCAAGTACCACAAGGGAAGTACGAATAAAAAATAAAACCAGGTAATAATATATATATATATATATATATATATATATATATATATTGTTATGTCTCGTAGTTTTGGTTCATAGTCTATCGTGACACAATAATCTAACCCTACAACCAAACAAGGACAAGGATTAGACCATCGCATCATGATAGTCCATGTCCCTAGACTATTTGACAGCAGATACAATACACAAACTAGCCCAGTTACATAATCGGCAATCACTTATGTGACTTACTAGGTGGAGTCTGGGTTATCCCAGAGGTATATGTATATAATAGGAATCCTCAGATCGAACCATATTCTAGCAGGGGCTACCCGAGCCATGAATCATCGCATAGTACATAGTAGTATGCACCGGTCCCTCGTAAGGCTACCGTGCTAAGATCGCATAGAATACATAGTATAATATAATAATGGAATATTTTTATCCAAAGGAGGATTTAAACAATATTCAGGGGGGCAGCCTTCACTCCCCATATAATGATTGAGGATGGCTAGTTAAGTACGATCTCAAAATTTTATCCCTCGTAATGCTCTACATATTTTAGTTGCCTAATTAACCATACAGTTAGCTGGAATCACATAATGTGGTCACATATTACTCCCCTTATATGTCGTACCGTAGTACGGGTACGCTAGATACGAATCCACTTTATCACTTTGCAGTTCAATTTGGATTCACCCCAGTGTGATGCAACAGTCAAACAAATCCTAGCCATGCTTGGTTATTGACCAACTATCATGTCCATGCTGGAGAAATTTACTACATCACATATCGTTTAGCACGTAGGCGCACCTTGGTGTAAAACATGTAACATAATCACGTAGAAACACTTAGCACGTAGGAACACAAAGTACGTAGTAAGTGTATCAGCACATATACCAATAGTCGAGTCAAGTTACCAATTATTGGTAAATTATATGGGTTCTATCACATAATCAGGTCTAACACGTGGTCACGTAGCTCACATAAATTAGCAATCATTAAAATCACACTTGGATTCACAAAAGTTCCATAAAGCATTAAAACCAAACGAATCAATAAAACGTGTACATAGGCCGTATGAGGATCAGGGACGCATAGAGTCAGTACCGCAAGGACATGTGCCGCATAGGAAGTCGATCGCATATGGGTTGGTGCCACATGAGAAGTCTCGATCGCATATGGGTCGGTGCCGCGTGGGACCAGTGTCGCAAATGACAGGACAAAGTCCACTCCTTGGGACAAGCGTTGAGTGACGTGCATTTAATATGTGTCAGTGAAGTAACATAAAGTGATTTATGTGAGAAGCCATAAAGTGTCAGAGAGAAAAGACAAAAATCCTAGAAACATGTGTCACGGTTCGGAGTCATGTGTCCAAGGAAATTGTGGTCGTATACTCTCCAGGTCACATATGTCACTCTGTCGCATATATCACTCAGCCGCCGGCCGGCCAGGTCCCCTCCAGGCACTCCTTTTCCTCTTTTGGTCCACTCTAAACCGAGGTATAATCTCTTTTCCAATTTTTTTCTAATCGATTTCAATTTAAAACCTAAACTAATGATCTTATATATATGTTCTACATTTTAAAATTCTAGGATATAATTGGGAATAAATTAAGGGAAGATCAAGAATTTTCCCAATCAAAGAACCCATAGCAAGGCAAGCCCTCCCCTTGTCTTCATTTTCCAAATTCCTTGATTATATATATATATATATATATATATATATATATATATATATATATATATATATGCATCAATTGTTTAATAAAAAACCTCTTACATGAATTTTTGTTGAGTTGAAACGTTTTACTTGTAAGAATTATACCTATTTTGATATGTTAACCTAGGTACAAAATTTTGAATATGAAAATGGATAAAAATTGGAATATGAATTCATGAGTTCATATGTTTATATAAATAGGCACATGTTCTTAAGGGTTTTTTTTAGGAGATTTAGAATTGGAAACTTGATTATGTTAGTATTTATAAATAGTTTGTCATGTTACCTAGGTATTAAACTAGAATTTGGAAATATATGAATTTATATGTGTGAATGTTTAGCCATGGTACTATATGCTTGATTGGTCTCAAAAACCTGTTATAAAGATTTTCAAGTTATATAGAAACACTACTTGCTTTTGATATAGAGTGTAAAAACGGGCGAAATTACACTATGATTGTTGATATATGTTAGAAATTTCTTGATATATGCTACCACTTATTTATATATATATATATATATATATATATATATATATATATATATATATATATATATATATATATATATATATATATAGGCTCCTTCATGTATGGGAGTATCTTATGGGAAAAAGTTACGGGAAACAAAACCCTCTCTCTATCTCTCACGGAGATAAATCATAAAACCCTTTCCTCTCTCCCATGGATAGAAAAAATACAGGTGGACAAAACCCTCTCTCTCCCACGAAAAGAAACAAAAAAAACCAAAGAAGCCGCGCTCTCCTTCTACCTTGCTGCAGGCCTCTCCTTCCACCTTGCCGCAGCGCTCTCTCCAACGCCTCCAGATGGAGCCACTACTCCACCGTCGCGCTCCCACGCCGTAAAAAAAACTGTCACCTTGTTGTCGCAACGGATTGACTCTTCCAGCCAACTCCCGCATCAGAACCCGACGTCTATCCGCCGATGCGATATCTCGACACCTCTAAAATCAAGGTACCATTTAACCCCATTATTTTTAGGGTTTTATTTCCTCCCAATTATAATTGGTGATGGATCAGTTATGTCTTTTCTATTCACAATCTGAAAACCTCATACACCGAGGCCATAAATATGAATATAATAAATTTACTTTGTTATTCATGAGTAATGGTAGCATTATTGCCCATAAACTTGAATATCATCCCATAGTCATACAATTAGCTTCTTGTGTCAACCAAATAATTAGTGATATTTAGAATTTTATTAGGTTTTTCAGATTATATATATATATACTTGAACATTTTGATATGTTTGATATGTTCAAAGCTTAATGAAGCTTTCTTTGTATTGGTTGTAGGTTGTTTGCTAAGTTCAAGTTTATTGAAAAAAATTCCTCGTATTCCATATTATTTTGAAAGTGTACTTATTTTGTCTATATTATTTTCAAGAAAAAAATGGAGACTTTTGATTTTGGTCTAGGGATTAGTGAGGATAATGACATGAATGTTGATTTAGATAGTAGACACAATTTGGAAATACAAGTAGATAGTGAAAGTAAAAATTCACAGTTTTGTCCAAATAATAAATCGGATAGCATTGTACACTATCCGTAAGTCCCGGAGGAGGTGAAGCCTAAATTGACTCAAGAATTTGAAATATTAGATGATGTCTACAATTTTTATAATACATATGCTAAATAATGTGGGTTTAGTATACGTAAATGGAGTACCAAGAAAGAGAGAGGGAGTGGTGTGATTTTGCGAAAGGAATATGTGTATTTTAAACAAGAAAATGGGACGACGGTAGCATATCCCGATGTAATTCACCATCGAGGAGTAGTGAGAGAGGGTTGTGGTGCTAGACTTATTTTTGTTAGGTCACCCACTGACAAGTATGTCGTCCATGTATTTGACGAGGGACATAATCACTCATTGTCAACCCCAAGTAAGATACATTTAATGAGATCTCACCGTTAAATTATAGATGCCTAAAAGTGTTTGACTCAACAACTTGGGGCAGTAAATATTACAACATTTCAACAATACAATTTTTATGGCTTACAGGCGGGTGGGTTTGAAAATATTGGTTGTACACAACAAGATTTATGCAATCATGAAAGAAAGTTGAAGAAAGAGAAAGAGGGTCATGACGGAGACATGTTACACGAGTATTTAAAAATTAAAAAAATTAATAACCCATCATTCACTTTTGAGATTAAATCTGATGAGGAGCACAAGATAACTCAATATTTTTGGGCTGATGCGACTTCCCGACGAGGTTACAAGTTTTATGATGATGTTGTGGTATTTGATACAACTTATAATACTAATCGGTATGGTTTAATTTTTGCACCACTTATGGAGGTAAATAACCACGATAAAACCATTGTATTTGGTAGTGCATTTTTGGGAGATGAGACGGTTGATTCTTTTAATTGGTTATTTTACTGATTTCTCGAGGCTATGTTGGGTGATGCCCCTACAATGATTATCATCGATCAAGATTTGGCAATGGCAAAGGCAATAGCGGAGACTCTTCCCAATACCTTTCATAGGTACTATTGTTGGCATATTTTTAAAAAATTCTCTGAGAAGATTGATGTTGTTAAATATGGTATATATTATAAAGAATTTTCAAACTGCATTTGGAAAACAGAGGTCAAGGAAGAGTTTGAAACAAAGTGGAGAGAGTTTGTTGAAAAAAGTGACTTAAGTTCCAATGAGTGGCTAGAAAGTATGTTTAATATACGTGACAAATGGGTACCTTTTTATATGAACCATATCTTTTTAGTCAACATGTCTAGTAGTCAACGAACAGAAAGTGCTCACTCATTCTTTAAAGGCTATGTCCAAAAAAAAATTCATTGTTGGATTTTATGTTTCAATTTGGTAGGGGTCTTGAGAGTCTACGTCAGAATGAGAAGGTATCGAATCACAAAGACATAGTGGAGAGGCCTAAGTTGAAATTACAAAATAATGTGGCGGTCCAAATACTTGACATCTACACGAATAAAATATTTCATAAATGTCAAGAGGAGATGTGTGTTTGCTCCAATTATAAATTTGAGTTTGTGAATGATGACGACATTAAAATTGTGTATAAAATCAAAAGAAAAATATTTGATAATGATAAATCACGAAAAATTATATATGATAAGGAATTGGATTACGCAACGTGTACATACAAAATGTTTGAGAGTTTGGGGATCCCATGTCGACATGTGTTATCTTATTTGTAAAAAAATTATGATTTTGAATCATTGCCTAGCCAATACATTTTAAAGAGGTGGACAAAAATGGTAAAATACGAAAACGTCATTCTCGAGGGTGGCATGGAGATAAGTGATGACAAATCCTATTTTTTAAACCGGAGTCATTTGATTCAACAAGCCCTGAATTTAGTTGATAGGGCTCTTACAAATCAAAAAACCATGAAAGCGTAATCCGATGCTTTGGATGGTGCGAAAGATCGAATCGATGAAGTCATTAGTGGTGGTGGGATTATGGAACCAACGGCTAGGGGTGTGGCATTGTCGGGGCAGATGAGTTGTAATATTGAACCTATTTATAAAGAACCAATCTAAGTGCGTGCCAAAGGATGCAAAAAAGACTCAGGGGGGGAAAGAGAATGCATTAAAGAAGGCAAAAATCTCCAAAGGCAGAAAATATAATGGGTGTGGATTGTATAGACAAAATTATGACAAGAGAAATTGACCAAATCTAAATAAAAATGTGTCACATCTCAGAACCATAATACTGGAGAGCAGGGACAGACAAAGCAATCTATGTATACCAGAGTACTCTATACCCCGAGATACAGTCACGACTGTCTAGACAAGTGAGGATTTACTCTACAATCCATCAGACAATCTTGGGTCAAGAATCCTAGGTGTCTCAATATCAAGCAAGCATCAAGTTTATAAGATGTATGATCACCAACATATAATAGTAAGGTATCCCAAACTATACATACCCAGATGATCATGAAGCTAGTTGCCAAAATAAAGAACTAGCAGAGTACAGTGTTACATGATCATCTCTAGTTATAGTCTAGAATATGCTTTACATGTAGGCCCATAGGCTAGAATATTAAGTATCAAAATATGAGCTAAACACGTGTCACTCCCTATTTTTGATATACGTATTTGGGACACATTATTTCTTGCTTGTATGTTTATTAGGTTACATGGAGACTAGACCCATTCTTTGGTTTAGTGTGGTTCAAGGTTTATTTTTTAGGTTGGTTCAAGTTATGAGAGAACCCATGGTCTAAACCTCAAACCCTAACTATATAACCTAACTTCTTTCTTTCTCTTCCATTATTCTCTCATTTCTTCTCCTTTTATTTTATGCAAGTACACCTTGAACGATATGGAAAAACCCTTAGATTTTAATCCTTGCTCTTTTCTTGCATTTTATTAGTCTAATATGTGTACATTATAATTCTAAACACTTCTAATGTTTGGATTTTTTTGGTTTTGATGGGTGGATTGGAGTAGATCTACATTTTTAGTTTAGGATTTTCATAGGTTCCAAAAGTTTTTCTGAGTTTTGATCTATTAAAATATGGTGTTTTAGAAATCAAGTTTTTGTAGGTGATAGAACATTCAATTTCAGGCATTTTGGCTTTTGGTTCACTTGATTTGGAGTTGAAATAAAGTTTTTATGAAGGAAAAAAATTTTGGGTTCTTGGAGCTTTTTCATGGTCGAACTTGCTGTTCTGAGACGATGGAGTACCATGTGGACCAGCAACATGCGCCCTTCAAGCATGTACCCATCTTGTGGGTGCATGTCTGCTCTGTGCATGCGTTCTAAATCGGACACATAGTACCTTGAACGCATGGGAATTCACTAAGTTCAGACTCCATGAGCCCATGCGGCCAGGAGACTATGCGGCCATGAGCCATGCGTCTCTTCTTTTGGGCGCATGACTATGGACAACTTTTATGACTCTGCACAGGTTTTTATGCATTTTTCTTATCTCCCTGACATTTTTGGCTTGTCACATCAAGTCACATCAGTCACTTCTCTGACTTGTATTTATTACCCGTCACTTAGCACTTGCCCCGGTGAGTGAACTTTGCCTGT
Source organism: Iris macrosiphon (assembly GCA_036927795.1). NCBI lineage: Eukaryota > Viridiplantae > Streptophyta > Magnoliopsida > Asparagales > Iridaceae > Iris > Iris macrosiphon. The sequence goes on from JAYESA010000005.1 coordinate 60,902,306, forward strand.
CTATGTGCCCCCGATTCTCATGCGTCCTGATCGACCATGCGGACGTGATCTTTATGCGCATATGCAGCCCCTGCACATTTTATTAAATTAATTTGGTTTAAATGTTCCATTGGACTTTTGATTCTTATGTGTAATCTTGATGACTGTGAGAGTATTAGACCCACATGTGTGCCTGACCCGTATATACGCCCAACCCGACCATGTATATAGTTCGACCATGCGCCAAGTGACTACACCACATATGTGCAGGACTCGACTTATGTGTTACAATGTGATAGAACTCATATGATTTACTGTGATTGGTGACTTGACCACTTGTATCCGTACTGATACACTTACTACGTGATATGTGTTCCTACGTGCTAAGTGTTCCTACGTGATTGTATTACATGTTTACACTGAGGGTACCTACATGCTATGTGACATGTGATATAATACGTTTCCTCCAAGCATGGACAAAATGGTTTAGTCAATTTCCAAGCATGGCTAGGACTTGTTTAATTGTTGCATCACGCTGGGGTGAATCTAAATTGGACAGCCAAGTGACAAAGTAGATTTGTATCTAGCGTGTCCGTACTATGGTGTGATATATAAGGAAAATATCATGTGACTGCGCCATGAGATTTCAGTAACAGTAGGGTTAACTAGGCAACTAAAATATATAGAGCAGTGGGAGGGACAGAATCCCGAGATCGTTCTTAACTAGCCACCCCCAAACAATTGTCTGGGGTATGCAGGCTGGCCCCCATGGATATTGTTTAAATCATCATTAGTGGATGATAATATCCGACTATTATATTATATTATGTGTTCTATACGATCATAGCATAGTGGCCTTACGAGGGACTGGTGCATAAATACTACGTATTATGTGGTAATTCGTGGTTCGGCTAGCCCTGCTAGCACATGGCTCGATCTGAGGATTTCTATTATACGCATATCTCTGGGATAATCCAGACTCCACCTAGTAAGCCATACAAGTGATTGGCCAATTATGTAACTGAGCTTGACTGTGTATTGTATCTTTTGTTAAATAGTTTAGGACATGGACTATCATGGTGCGATGGTCTAACCATTGTCCTTGTTTGGTTGTAAGATTAGATTGTTGTATCACGGTAGGCTATGGACCGAAACTATGAGACAAAACTATATATATGTGTGTGTGTGTGTGTGTGTGTGTGTGTGTGTGTGTGTGTTTATTTCTCACTGATTTTGTTCCTTCATTGCGTGCTTCCTTTATGGTACTTGTTATTTGGGGGATAACCCTACTGGTTTTATATGGCCAGGTTTAGAGTTAGCACTCGAGGATCTAGCTTACTTTCTCATGAACAATGGCGCATACCAGACGGATGGCCGCTGAGGGACACGAGTGAGTTTCTTAATCACTGCTCGTTATTGTACATTTTCTCCTTTGGGCGTTTAGCCATCGGTACTTGTTAGCCGTAAATCTGGATATTTAATTTTCTTACATGATTTTAATTAATCAGACTGCAGCTGATCATGGTCATCTACTTTAGCTACTCCGTTAGCTTCTCATTTTGTACAGCTGGTTTCTAGAATATTTTGGCAGGATATTTGGGACGCCTTACTTCCTTGTCATATATATATTCTATCTTCACTATCCTTGTTTGACTGCTTGAGACATTAGATGTTCTATGTGACCCTAAGTGACTTGCTTGTAGAATGCACCCCCTAGTCTAGTTATAGCCTTGACCGTCGTACGATGTTCTATACCTTGTACGGGATAGCTGGCCATGTCTGTCTTCGTATTTTGGTACTAGGACGTGACAAGGTTTTAGTGGTGGTCCATACAGGTCTGTGTTTTCATACTTGTGGGGTGTTATGGTCATAGAAGTCTCAATCAAAAATGTCCCCTTAGATATCTTGCTTCATCTTCCTCGATATCAATGCTTGAACTGTTAAAATTGCTTGCCTACTTGATCTTTCTCGTCCTGTTCTTGATGTTTCTTGTCCTTTTTTAGGGCTTCTTCAGTTGCTGGAGCTGCAGGCATGGCAGGACAGGGTTCCCATGGGCAACAAAGGGAGGTAGCACCTGCTCAGAGTCAGATCCGGATAGAGCCAGTAGTTGAGGAAGTTGGTACAGTGGAACCAAAAGTTGGACATATTGAGCAACCAAACCATGAGATCCCTGTACCCCCAGTAGTACCAGCAGTACTAGCGGTACTTGACACACCGACATTATTAGAGATCCTCTAGGAAATGATGGCTATGCAGCAGAATCAGATGGCGGTGCAACAACATCAGCAATTTCAACAACAAGAGCAGAATGCCTTATTGAGTCAGGGTTTACATACGGCTCTGGAGAGAGGCAGAATGACTGATTCGGGGGCATCAATTAGATTTTGCCGACTTAACCCGAGGTACTTCGATGGCACGGAGGACGCCATTACAGCATACGTATGGTTGTAAGACATTGAGGTTATTCTGGCAGCAGCGAAGGTTCCAGCTGATTAACAAGTTGACCAGGTCCGACTGTAGCTTCAAGACCTTGTCCGTGACTGGTAGGCGTCAGTAGAGGTTGGCTTGAGGTGACCTATCTCTTGGGACAGTTTTTGGACTTGATTTCGGGCAAATTATTTTGGAGTCATCACACAATATAAGCTTCAGCATAAGTTTATCGGTCTCAAGCAGGCCGGTAGGACTGTGGACGGATATGCAGCAGAATTCTGTAGGCTTAGTAGATTCGCTCCAACCACGGTGGCTACAGAGTTGAAAAAGCGATAAGGTTCCAGTAAGGACTTCATCTAGAGATTTTACAACTGGTAGAGGGGCACGACTACCAGACTTATGAGGAAGTATTGATAGCAGCTCGGAGGCACGCTTTACCATACAGAGGTTGTCAGCGAGGACAGGAGGCCAAAAGAGGTCACATGCTCAGAGTGGAGGAGGTGGAGTACTCCGGACATCAGCACAATCACCTGGCATTCATGGCTGGCATTCGTATCCATGATTCAGCACCGCGGAGGACGGCAGTTTCGATAATGAAAACACCAGCTCGACAACAACCGAGGCAGCAACAACAACAACAGCGCTAGGGAGCACGGATGAGTTGTACTTACTGAACTAAAATTAACATGCAGACAAAACAATAAAAATAACAGGTATAGTAACAATTAAACAGTACAACAGGTAAAATAACAGTTAAGCTGTTCAGGAGTAATTAAACAAGGGCATCTAGAATCAGTAGTCCGGTTACCATTTTTGGATCAGTTGCTAATAAAATCAGGACAGGCCCAGATTAGAATAAAAATTAAGCGATCATGGCCAATCATGCCCTACGGCTTGCTATTATTAGCTAACTAGGGTTATCACAGTCCTAGTTACTAATACATGCAGTTTGAGATTCCTTACAGCCACATGCCCTGCAAACTATCCGGGTTATCCAGACGAACAGGTACATAGTATAGATTTATCAGGTATAATTATTTCTTATCTTTTCTGGTAGTACAACACTCGTCGGTGTGCTGAAAGTATGCCCCTCACGATAGAGAGCTCCATATCCATCAGGTGTCGTTGGGATACCGGGATTGCATGTAGCCAAAAAATCTCTTTAGATGCTTTCTAGATTATTAGTCTAGTTATTAGCCTAGACAATTATCAAAGATTCTCGACCTTGGTGCTCAAAAATCTGCCTTAGACATGACAATAACTTAACGGGTACAATCAAAATCAACCACGGGGATACAGGTCATGCAATACAGGTGTTGCTAATAGCCTTGATCAGGACAGTTACAGGAATTCTCAAGTCAGGAGTGCGCTACGTTGAGCCACTGTTAGGATTATCAGGATCAAGAGTATCATGGTGGTATGCTACGTCAAGCCACTATCAGTAGTATCAGTATCAGGAGTATCAAGGTTATCAGTACAGTATCAGGATTCAGTTCAATATCAGGATTATCAGTACAGGATCAAGATTATCAATACAGTATCAGGATTCAGGATTTCATTTATAGTGTATAATCACTAAATCATGTCAGGATTCAAGATCAATATCAAGAATGTCATGTTTAAATAACCAGGACTAACTAAAATAACGGGACTAAAGAGAACTAGAGAATCATCAAGAGTTAAGCATATTAAAGAGTATACTAGCAAACAGGCGCATAAATCATTAATTTAGGGTTGGCGCATAAAATCAGGCAAGAATATAAAATTCGAGCATAATGGGCCAAAAACCACTATTGGCGCACAAATGGTCAAAATGAGTATTAGTGCACAAATGGCCAAAAATAGTTTTGGCGCACAAATCACTAATCCGGGAAGTTCTGGCGCACTTTGATACAAAAGTGCTCCGAGCAAAGATGGTGCACAATCATACTAAAGCGCACTTCTAGGACCTTGGCACACAATGATAGAAGTGCGCGAGGCAGGAGCTTGGCGTATAAATCTATCATTGGCGCACAAATAAAAGTACCCAAGCTACGACTTTAGCGCACTTTCATGAAGTATGTCAGTAATGAGGTTTGGCGCACAAACAAGCGTAGGAAGGTCTACTAAAAGACAAAATATAAGTTCCAAGATATGGCAAAGCAGTCGAGATAATTCTGCAGCCGAGAAAACAATTCTTGAGAATGGTTAGAAGTCATAACTTAGTCATTAGGTAATTACGAAGGGCTACAAAGTGTGTCATCTCTGGAGAATGCCACATAGTGCGCCACACAGCAAAGTATGCCATTCTCCAAAAGGGACAAAGTACGCTGGTAAGGAAAGTTCACCAAAGTGCGCAAACTCTGCAATATCTGCAAAGTGCGCCAACTTGACTTTTTAAGCAATGGCGTACATTTTTGATGACTTGCAGACCCATTCAAAAGTACGCCAAGTAGGATTGACATACTTTTAAAGGAATTTTCTTAGTACAAAATATACGTAGGAGTATAGAAGTATGCCCAGAGTACTTAACATATCTTGGTATACTTTCTAAGGAATTTGTGAAACATACACAAGTGCGCTCACTGGAACTTTGTTTATGGGACAAGGGTTCCCTGCGTACTTTTTGTATGCATTCTCAGGCCAAATTTGCATTATCTGACTTTCTATTCTTGAGCTCTATGAGCAATCCAATTCAAGAAAAATAAAATTATCAATGAGATAAGTTCTAAGTGTTACCCAAAAATAAAATCGATCAAATGATAAAATATGTTATACTAAGAATCAAAACAAGATCCAAGGTTGTTCCTTCGGTTGGCAAGATGTACTTGTCTATGGTCAAGTTCTAGCCTAATACCAATACTATGAAGGTCCCCCACGGCCAAGGCCAAGCTCGGTTGTCGCTCTCTGTTGGGGAAGAAACGAAGAAGGAAAAAGAAATGAAAGGAAAAAAAAAATAAAGGAAAGAGAATGGGATTGCTTATATAGCCAAGGGATTGATTGTAAGATATTGGATCATAATACATGCCTCTCATCCGGGTTAATCACATCCACGAACTAAGAAAACCAAGGGACCAATGGTCCAAAGCATGTAACTAAAAAAAACTTACAAAAATAACATAAACAATGCATGAATGACATAAAGCAAGATGTAAGAAATTAAACAATAAGAAGATATACATGTATAATATGCGTATATCGGATACGTATACTAAAACAGTGAGACGGGTCTCACAACTCTCTCCTCCTTTGAAAATTTTGTCCACAAAATTTTAATAAGGCACGGGCTCTAGCAAGAAAACTCTGGGGACATAAAATCAAGGTAAGCAAGGGCATACGAAAATCAAGAATAATCCTAGAACAAGACAAGCATGCACAAGACAAGATCAGGGTATGAGATATATGAACAAGTCTACCTCACGAGTCAATCAAATATAGGTATCGGGCATGGATATCATCCTCTCGCTCCCAAGTTGACTCGTTTGGTGAGTGATGCCCCCAAGCAACTCGGACTAACCGAATAATCCGGTTCTTGAGAATCTTCTATCTCCAGTCCAAAATAGATACAGGCCTCTCCTCGTACGAAAGGTCAGTACCAATGACCAATTTCGAATGATCCAGGACATGGCTTGAATCAGGTATATACCGTCATAACTGAGATATATAGAAAATATTATGTATCTCACGAAGCGACGACGGAAGAGCAAGGCGATAAGAAATATCTCCCACTCGCTCGAACGGACCAATATACCATGGACTAAGCTTTTCCCGTACACCAATTCTGATGACTCCTCGGGTAGGCAAAATTCGAAGGAATATATGGTCGCCGATAGAGAACTCAAGAGGTCTCCGATATGAATCGGCCCAATGACGCTGACGATCTTGAGCCACCTTAAGATACATCTGGACTTGTTTGACTACCTCAACTGTCTGCGCTATCATCTTGGGACCAAGCAATTGCCACTTACCAATGTTATCCTAAGCTAACGGTGATCTGCACTTCCTGCCATACAGTGCCTCGAAGGGCGTCATCTAGATACTTGCCTGAAAACTATTATTGTAGGAGAATTCCACCAAGTGTAAACGGCCTTCCTATGAACCACCAAAGTCAAAGGTGTAAGATCGAAGGTTATCTTCTAGAGTCTGGATCGTACATTCTGACTGACCATCTTTCTGGGGATGATAAGCTGTACTGAACCTCAGACGGGTACCCAAACTCTACTGTAGACTCTACCAAAAGTGAGATATGAATCTGGAATCTCTATATGATACGATGCTGACTGGCACTCCATGAAGTCTGACAATCTGATTCATGTACATTCGAGCCAACTTCTTTGTAGACTATCCCACTCTGAAGGGAAGGAAGTGAGCAATATTTGTGAGTCGATCTACTACTACCCAAATTGCATCTCTGCCAGCTGGGCTTCTAGGAAGACCGGTCATAAAATCTATGGTGATATGGTCCCACTTCCATTCCAGAATAAGTAAAGGTTGAAGAAGTCATGCTTGTCTTTGATGCTCAGCCTTGACTTGCTAACAAACCAAAGAGCGGAAGACAAACCGTGCTATCTCCCTCTTCATTCTATTCCACCAGTAATGATAACGAATATCTCTGTACATCTTCGTTCCTCCTGGGTGAACGAAATACTGAGAACTGTGGGCTTCTAACATGATCTCTTGACGGATATCTCTACTTGGTACACAAAGACAATTACCAAATCGAAGAGTTCCGTCACTGTGAATGCTTAGTTCTGGTCTACGTCATGCCTCACACTCTTCTCTAAGTCGTTGAAGCTTGGCATCCGTTGACTGCGCTGCTCTGATCCTTTCTACCATACTGGATTTAACTTGTAGACTGGCCATTAATACTGAGTTGCCTGATAACACTACCTTTATGTTCATCTCCTGAAGATCTTCTAAAATCTCTTACTGCACCATAAGAAAATAAGCTCCTGCTCTCCGGCTGAAAGCATCTGCCATGACATTGGCCTTTCCTAGATGATACTGAAGGTTAAGATTATAGTTTGTCATCATCTCTAGCGATCTCCTCTACCTCATGTTGAGATCTTTCTGAGTAAAGACGTACTTTAAACTCTTAGGATCGGTATAAATCTTTACTCGATCTTCATATAGATAATGTCTCCAAAGTTTGAATGCAAAGACAACTGCTGCTAACTCCAAGTCGTGTGATGGATAATTCTTCTCATGGTCTCGAAGCTGCTGAGACGCATAAGCTATAACCTTGCCATGCTGTATAAGAACACATCCTAGACCTTTTCCTGACTCATCGCAATATACTGTGAAACCACCTGTCACATCTAGAAACATCAAAATTTGTGTCGTAATCAACTTCTGCTTGAGCTTCTGAAAGAGGTTTGACATTCAACTGTCCAATCAAAGCGCACATCCTTACGAGTCAATTATCTCAAGGGTGCAAAAATTCTAGCAAAGTCTGACACAAATCTTCGATAATATCCTGCTAGTCCCAGGAAAGCACGAACTTCTGTAACTGTTCTAGGTACTGGCCACGTCTCAACAGCTTCTATCTTCTGGGGATCCACCTTTACTCCACCTTTAGCAATAATATGACCCAAGTATGAAATACGATTAAACCAGAATTCGCACTTGCTGTACTTGGCATATAACTTATGTTCTCTAAGGACTTGAAGAACTGTGCGAAGATACTGCTCGTATTCTACTTTACTTCGACTATAAACCAAGATATCATCGATGAACACAATCACGAACTTGTCCAAGTATGGCATTAAAATATGATTCATGAGATTCATAAACACTGCTAGCATATTGGTTGCTCCAAAGGGTATCACTAGAAACTCACATGTCCATATCTTGATCTAAACGTCTTCTTGGATATATCTTGCTCTCTGACTTTGATCTAATGATATTCCGATCGTAAATCAATCTTGAAAAATACTGCTGCTCCACTAAGCTGGTCGAACAAGTCATCGATCCTTAGCAAGGGATACTTTTTTTTATGGTTACTGCATTGAGGGTACGATAATCAACACACAAACAGGAAGTTCCATTATTCTTCTTCACTAGAAGTATTGGGGCTCCCCAAGGTGATACACTAGCACGAATGAATCCCTTGGTTCTCAATCCTTCAATCATTCGGTACAAGACTTCCAACTCTGATGGTGTTATCCTGTAGACTCTCTCTGACACTGGTATCGTTCCTGGAAGTAGATCAATGGTAAACTATATCTCTCTTTCTAGTGGCATGCCTTGAAGCTCTTCTGGGAACACATCTGAAAACTCACTGACCACTCTGGGGAATGATACTTCTTCTACTACTGCTATTCTCATGATTACTGATGGAGACTCCATCTCTCCTCTTGTAAATAAGAATTATTCTACTCCGGGGATACGTAAGATAACCTTGTCAGCATGGCAATCTATTGTAGCATATCGGTCACTCAACCAATCAATGCCTAGGACGATGTTATAATCTCCCATAGAAAACTCTATCAGTCTAGCAGAAAAATCTCTCCCGAATACTACGACTTGACACGAGGTATATACTCTATCTACTCCCACGATACAGTTACCATTAAGTATATTGAGTCTTACTGATAATGATTCGGGTTCTAATCTAACTCGTGTCACAAATCGTACAGACATAAAGGAATATGATACACCAGAATCAAATAATACTGAAGCTGAATAAGAGTTGACAAGAATGGTACCTGCCACCACCTTACCTGAAGCTAGTTGTTCCTCCACGGTAAGTACTATAGCCTGACCTCGTCCTCTCGGTGATGGTCCTCGCTGCTGCAGACCTCCTTGCCTGTCTTGTACTTGAGCTTGGGCCTGTGCATACTGTTGTAGCCTCTGCTGCTGGAATACTTGAGATTGGATCGGCAAAGGCCTCGGACCCTGGTTCTGCTGAACCGGCGCTGGAGCCCTATACTGGGGTCCTGCCAGGAAAGATGATGATGAACTAGCTCTGTGTGGGAAAGATCCTACTTTGTGGCCTGCAGGATAAGCACAACCCTTGTGCTCTGTGGCACTATGATAAAAAGTGCCCTGGTTTTCCACAATGAGAATATCCCACTGAAGGAGATGACCACTATTGTTGAGGACGTGTCAGAGCTGGCCACTGAAATGATGCTATCGAATTTGTCCTGGTCGGGGTTCCAACCATCAAAGCTCGCACTGCTGGAGCTGGTGCTGAGGACTGGGTGTAAGAACTGTCTGAAGTATGGGTCCTCTTACGACCTCTAGTCCTATCCATTATTCTCTGGAAGGTATACTCATGCCTCATTGCTGCTCTTAACACAGCATCAAAAGTCAGGAACTTGTGTTATTCTACTGCCAATATGATCTCTATGTGAAGTCCCTACTAGAACCTCCTTGCTCGGTCTAATTCAGTCGCCACCAAGGTGGGAGCAAACTAACTTAACCTACAGAACTCTACCGCGTAACCGTCGACAGTCCTGCCCATATGCTTCAAGTTATTAAATTTCTGTTGCAGATCATAATGCGATACCGTATCAAAGTATCTGACCTAAAATCTTTTGCTGAATTTGGCCCAGGAGACGGGTACTGCTAGTAAAATCATTGGTGTTGTCCACCAGTCTCGGGCCAAATCTAACAACTGTAACCGAACCACCGAGACTTGCTCTCTAGCCGAAACTATGGCTGCCTCTAGAATAGCCTCAGTATCCTGAAGCCAAGCGTCTGATGTAATCGCATCCTCGGTTCCATAGAAATACGAGGGTTTGAGGCGCTTGAAGTTGCTTACCGAGTTGTTGGCACGAGATTCGCCTCTTTTCAAAGCCCCTTGTACTGACTGAATGAGTACGTCCTCTCGACGTCCTTGAGATGCCAATAATTCTCGAAGGATACCAATTAGCACATTGTTGTCCCCTTCTGTATCTGGTACTGGTTGTACGAGAGGTACTGGTTGGATCTGAGGTTCCTCATTTTGAGCTGTTCTGGACTCGGCCCCGGAATGCTAAGGCTGAATCTCAAGGGTTTGCTGGGCATCGAAATATTGTCCTGCTACTGGAGGAACTCTAGCTGGATGATCCGAAGAACCAGAAATAATGTCCCTGAAAGATAAAGGACACAAGGATCATCAAAAGGAAGAACAAGATTGATCGAAGATCAAGGTAGATGTTGAATCAAGATTTCAGGGATATAAATTTGACCCTAAAGGAGATCAAGGAGTATCTTGATTGACACATCTAAAATACATTGGTAAACCCCTACACTTCTGAAATTTCAGACCTGCATGGGCCACCACTTAAGCCGTGTCACGTCCCAGAACTAGAATACTGGAGAGCGGGGGCAGACAAAGTCAGCTACTTATACCAGAGTACTCTATATCCCAAGATACGATCATGGCTGTCTAGACATGTGAGGGTTTACTCTATAATCCATCAGTCAATCCTGGGTCTAGAATCCTAGGTGTCTCAATCTTAATCAAGCATCAAGTTTATAAGATGTATGATCACCAATATGTAATTGTAAGGCATCCCAAACTATATATACCCAAATGATCATGAAGCTAGTTACCAAAATAAAGAACTAGCAGAGTACAATGTTACATAATCAGTTATAAATATAGTCTAGAATATGCTTTACATGTAGACCCGCGGGCTAGAATATCAAGTCCCAAAATAAGAGCTAAATACGTGCTCGATAGCTAAATACCTCAAAAGAATAATGTACAAGATCAAGTGGGTAAGAAAGAAGAAACCCACTCATGTCCTCGGGTGCTCCTGGTGTTCACCATCTTGAGGCGTGAAGTACGGGAGATCCTGCGGTCCGGCTCTAAAATTTGGCCATACAAAACAAGTGGGGTCCGACCCCAAAACAGCAAGTACCACAAGGGAGAACTTATGAACTAAAACCAGCATGCAAGCAATTCAATAAGAATAACAGGTATAGTAACAGTTAAATAGTACAACGGACAAAATAACAGTTAAGCTATTCAGGAGTAATTAAACAAGAGCATATTAAATCAGTACTCCGGTTACCATTTTCGGATCAGTTACTAATAAAATTAGGACATGACTAGGCTAGACTGAAAATCAAGCGATCACGGCCAATCATGCCCTACGGCTTGCTATCATTAGCTAACTAGGGTTATCACAGTCCTAGTTACTAACACATGTAGTTTGAGATTCCTTACAGCCACATGCTTTGTAGACTATCCGGATTATCCAGACGAACATGTACATAGTATAGATTTATCAGGTATAATTATTTCTTGTCTTTTCTGGTGGTGCAACACATTTTAGTATGCTGGAAGTGTGTCCCTCACGACGGAGAGCTCAAAATCTATCATGTGTCGTTGGGATACAGGGATTGCATGTAGCCAAAAAATCTCTCTAGATGCTTTCTAGATTATTAGTCTAATTATTAGCCTGGACAATTATCAAGGATTCCTGACCTTGGTGCTCAGGAATCTGCCATAGACATGATATAAGAAAAGATAGTAACTTGACGGGTACAATCAAAATCAACAACGAGGATACCGGTCATGTAATACAGGTGCTACTAATAGCCTTGATCAGGATAGTTACAGGAATTCTCAAGTCATGAGTGTACTACGTGGAGCCACTATCAGGATTATCAGGATCAAGAGTATCCGGGTGGTGCACTACGTTGAGCCACTATCAATAGTATCATGATCAGGAGTATCAGGGTTATCATTACAATATCTAGATTTAGTTCAATATCAGGATTATCAGTACAGTATCAGGATTCAGGAGTTCATTTATATTGTGCAATCACTAGATCATGTCAGAAATTCAAGATAAATATCAAGAATGTCATGTTCAGAAAATAACCAGGATTAACTAAAATAAAGGGATTAAAGAGAACTAGAGAATCAACAAGAGTTAAGCATATTAAATAGAATACTGGCATACAGGGGCATAAATCATTAATTCAGGGTTGGTGCATAAAATCAGGCAAGAATATAACATCCGCGCACAATGGGCAAAAAACTACTATTGGCGCACAAATGGTCAAAAATAGTTTTGGCGCAAAAATTACTAATCCGGACAGTTCCGCCGCACTTTGATACAAAAGTGCTCCGAGCAAAGATGACGCACAATCATACTAAAGCGCACTTCTAGGACCTTGGCGCACAATGATAGAAGTGTGCGAGCCAGGAGCTTGGCGCATAAATCTATCATTGGCGCACAAATAAAAGTACCCAAGCTACGACTTTAGCACACTTTCATCAAGTATGCCAGTAGTGACTTTTGGCGCACAAACAAGTGCAGGAAGGTCTACTAAAAGACAAAAGACAAGTTTCAAGATATGGCACAGTAGTCGAGACAACCCTGCAGTCGAGAACACAATTTTTGAGAATGGTCATAAGTTATTTCTTAATCATTAGGTAATTACGAAGGGCCACAAAAGTGCGCCGTCTCTGGAGAATACAACATAGTGCGCTACACAACAAAGTGTGTCATTCTCCAGAAGGGACAAAGTGCACCGGTAAGGAAAGTTCACCAAAGTACGTCATCTCTGCAATATCTGCAAATTGTGCCAACTTGGCTTTTTAAGCAGTGGCATACATTTTTGATGACTTATAGACCGATTCAAAAGTGCGCCAAGTGGGATTGAAGTACTTTTGAAGGAATTGGCTTAGTACAAAATGTACGTAGGAGTAGAGAAGTGCACCCAGAGTACTTAACATATCTTGGCGCACTTTCTAAGGAATTTATGAAACACACACAAGTGCGTCCATTGGAACTTCGCTTATGCGACAAGGGTTCCCTGAGTAATTTTTGTATGCTTTCTCAGGCCAAATTTGCATTCTCCGACTTGCTGTTCTCGGGCTCCATGAGCAATCCAATGCAAGAAAAATAAAATCATCAATGAGATAAGTTCTAAGTGTTACCCAAAAATAAAACTGATCAAATGATAAAACATGTTATACTAAGAATCAAAGCAAGATCCAAGGTTGTTCCTTCGGTTAGCAAGATGTATTTGCCTACGGTCAAGTTCTAGCCTAATACCAACACTACTAAGGTCACCCACGGCCAAGGCCAAGCTCGGCTGCCGCTCTCTGCTGGGGAAGAAATGAAAAAGAAAAGAGAAATAAAAGGGAAAGAAAAATGGAGGAAAGAGAATGTGATTGCTTATATAGCCAAGAGATTGATTGTAGGCTATTGGATCATAATTCATTCCTCTCATCCGGGTTCATCACAGCCACACACCAAGAAAACCAAGGGACCAACGGTCCAAAGCATGCAACTAAGAAAAACTTACAAAAATAACCTAAACAACGCATGAATGGCATAAAACAAGATGTAAGCAATTAAACAATAAGCAAGCTATACGTGTATAATACACATATATCAGGTACGTATATTAGAACAGTGAGACGAGTCTCACAAAATGGATACGTATTTCTTTTATTTTCTCAAAAAATGTCCGGTCCTAAATAATTATATTCACTAAATTTATTTTACCTTTTGTTCAGATCTTCTCAAGCCACCATGACGGAGAGGAGCTCGGATGACGAGGAATATTATGTAGAAGGAATAAAAGCACTATTAATTTACATTTTATTTAATGTTCGAGGATTATCTAATATTATTTCACTTATTTTATTTATATTTATCAAGTTGATATGGGGTTGAGCGTAAAGGTAATACCAGCCGAAACCTTTTTCCCTCAATCTACCCTGTTTCATTTGAAATGATGGCACATCTAATATATCTCAAGTTGATACGAATATTTTTATTCATAGAGCTTTAAAGATATGTAATATATATTGATTGATATTCAAGTTATCACTTGTATATTGTTCCTCTGTAGTCCATAGTTTTATGTTCAGGCTGCAGCACTCACATGACTTGTATTGCCAACTTGTACTCCTACCAGGAAAGTTTTGGTACAAATCGTACCAAGTACAATATAAAAGGAAAGGCGATTCATAGACAAAGCAACAATTAGTAGTTAAATGTAAATAGATAAGATAAAAGTCAAAGTCAAAGTCAAAGTCAAAGTCAAAAGAAAGCAAAATGATTGTTTGGACTCCTAACAATATTGTATTTTCATGTGGTTGTAAAATTTTCTTTTGTTTGGACTCCTGACAATATTGTATTTTCATGTGTGTTGTAAAATTTTCTTTTGTTTGGACTCCTGACAATATTGTATTTTCATGTGGCAGCAAAATTTTCTTTTGTTTAATACTTGATATAAACTAATATATGGTGTAGCATTTAATAGACAATCTTTCTTTTCAGAATGTTTTCGGTTTACAAAAGAAAAATTAAGATTATTGTTTTTTATTTGCAGATCCTGAGCCAGAGCAAGATGATCAGCTGGTCCAAGTTTCGTCTGTTTAAAATGTTATGACTAGCTACCATGGAAGTTTAGTGAACTGTTTAACAGATGTTCCTGTTATGTTATGTTGAATCAGAATTCCTTCAGACCTATTAAAGTTTATTTTTTTTAATTATAAACATATCTTTGTTTTTAGCAATATATATATATAATGTTTTGATAATCTCGAAACTACCAGTGCGTGTGTTTTGAACTCGTTGTTGCAATCTCATTTGTGCCATCATATTCCTTGATGCCTAACGGATTGCCAATAACGGAATCCTGACTAAAAATGGATAGAGCTTGAATATATGTGCAAACTGCAAACAAGATGGGAAATTTGACCAAACAATCCAAACCAGAGCTTCTACATCAACAGAAGTAGCTTCGGTTAGCAAATGCCCAACTGAAAGAACAGTTTCTTTTCGCCAGTGTAGAGATCTTGGGATATTCTAACAAGCTTCACACTTAACTTCTGCACCTGCAAGTTTACAACATGGCAGTATGTACTAAGAACTGAGTAGATCAATGGGAGCATACGTTAGACTTATCAGACGTTTCAATTACTAATTAAGGGAACTCTGAATATACTGGAAGTTGAAAGATGTTTGATCATTGTCTTCCTAATGAACATGGCAATAGAGCTTCTGACACAGCAGCATTCAAGCAAAGGAATTTGGAGAGGTCTTTTGGTTCACAGTACTTTAGTGTAAATCAGCCATACACACACACACACACAAATTATCTGGTTCTTCAATAGGAATTGTTGTCCTCATGCAGGCATAACCCACACAATAGTAATAGTAAATAGGACAACCTGAGAGTGGATCATGTCAATTACCATCTTAATACTAATGTCAGGTTTGTATAAATATTTGCTGGAATCGCATAATCATGACTGAAGTGACACTTAAGTGGCTCCAGAAGCCAAAGTAAATTATGTCATGAAATATAAAGGGTAATTATAAGGGCACTACACATTTTACTCGGGACTAGTCTATTGGAAATTTAGAAAAAATTACAAGTTTGCCATTATGAAAGTTACTCGGGGCTAGCCCACTGTTATAATCAGGACTGTCAAAATTTTAACAGTCCTACCACTTGGAAGGACTGTCAAAATTTTGACAGTCCTACAAATTGTTAGGACTGTCAAAATTTTAACAGTCCCATTTCCCAAAATTACAAGCTTCCCAAAGTTACTTGGGGCTAGCCCAAATTGTTATAATCAGGACTGTCAAAATTTTGACAGTCCTACCACTTGGAAGGACTGTCAAAATATTGACAGTCCTACAAATTGTTAGGACTGTCATAATTTTGATAGTCCCACAAGCTATGTGAACTGTCAAAATTTTGACAGTCCTAATTTTAACCCACTGAAAATTTTATATAAAACTAGGACTGTCAGGATATTGACAGTCCCACAAACAATGAGGACTGTCAAAATTTTGACAGTCCTCATTTTAATTGTCAGGAATTTTTTTTAAAGTTTATTTCTATTTAGTTAGTTTTGGATTTTGATTTTTTTTATTTAGTTTAACATCCAAAATAAAATATGTCATCATTGAACCAAAAAAAAAAAATCTACCGTACGAATATTACGTCTGCCGTCGATCAGACTTCAAACGGCCATAACTATTTGTTTTCAAATCGTTTTTCGTCACACAATAGGTCTATTTGTATGTTTTCGACAAGAGTAACACAATTCGTGTAGAGAGAATTTTCATCCGAAGTAAGACGTACATATTACAGGCAAAAATATAAAATATAAAACTTTAAATTATCATAACTTTTGACTGGGAGATCGAAACAAGCTCCAGTTTGAGCCAAAATGACCGTATGGAAAAGTACTTCGGGATAAACCGTTTCACTGTTTGACGGACTTTCCAAATTTTTAGAATCGCAAAAAAATGATGTTTCGACCTCCAAATTTTACTTTTGGTATTTTTTTTTTTTACAAAATATTTAATGTACCAATAATAAATTTACTATTTTAAATAACAGAATACTTTAACAAATTTTAAGGATAGAAATTTTAAGGATATTTTGAAATTGCCCCCCCCCCCCCCCCCCCCAACAATTAACAAAAATAAATTAATAGAAAAAAAATTTAGAACTGTCAAAATTTTGACAGTCCTACCAATGGGAAGGACTGTCAAAATTTTGACAGTCCTACCAATTGGTAGGACTGTCAAAATTTTGACAGTCCTAAAAATTCAACATACATTTTTAGGACTGTCAAAATTTTGACAGTCCTTCCAATTGGTAGGACTGTCAAAAGTTTGACAGTCCTAAAAATCAACATATATGTCAAATTTTGACAGTTCTTCTATTTTTTCATTTTCTTTTTTGGTTTTGACGGCGACGACGACGGGAGGCGCGACGACGGGAGGCTGCGGTGGAGGACGTGGGAGGAGACGGAGGAGGACGTGGGAGGAGGCGGAGGAGGACGGCGGGAGGGGGGAGGGCTCCGGTCGGGTGGGGAGGGTTTGGAAGTAGTGGGCTAGTATGAGTAAAATGTTGGGTTAGTATAAGTAAAAGTTCCTCTTTAGTGGGCTAGCCCCAATCATGTGGGCATCTATGTGACTTTGTTTAGGAGATCTGTAGTAAACAACGCACTAGCTTTGGGCTTCCTACCACACATAATAAGGATCTATCGTCGAGTCTAAATGAAGTCAAAGCACAAAAAAGAAAAGGGACATGAGCGTACCGATGGATACAGTTGATTTTCGGTGCGTTGGTTTGGCACATCTGGAGGAAACCAAATTATTGTATCTTTGAGGGTCTTGCCATCAGTAAATATAATGTACAAAGAAACGTAGAAGCTGCTATACATATATCCTCGACCCTAGACGATTAGATTTTATGATATGGGTGCGCGATTATAGTTTTATAATTTTTGGTCTTATCAATAATATTTACATTCTTCGAAAAAAATATCGTTACATCTCATTTTTTTGCAGTATCTTTCAAACATGTGCCGCTAACTAATCATGTGGGCATCTATGTAGAATCTACAAACATAAGTTGGAAAGATAAAGGAGAGCCCTTAGAACATTAATAAAAATTCACATTTTTTATTCATTTTTATATATATTTAAATTTTGTCCAGATTTTATTATTCTATTTAAATTGTATAAATCATCTAAATTTATTAGTTAAAAAGTATCTATGAACACCCAAATAATTGGGTAATTTTGGTGTCAATTTTCAAACTAAGGTTTAAGTAGTTTGATCTTCTAAGAACAACCTACGACGCACCCTATTTAGTTCATGATAACACAAATATCTCATATATATTATGAATTGAGATGTGAATATTGAAATACTTACTAGAGAGAGAACCATCTAACATTAGGCTAAATAAAAGCTTAGTTTGGATTTTAGAGAATGTTAGTTAAACCATTAAATTATATATCCTATGCACTATCTCCGAATATGTGTTGTGATATACTTTGTGTTGAAATAGAAATTTTGAGACTTTGATGTCTCTTTATACTAGATCACTATCTTAAAATATTTCAAATTGTGAATTTCCTTTAGTATGTGAGAATTAATAGAAGTTGGATTTGATATCACTATGTTATAACACTTGTGTTTCCTTGGAAATGAAACATAGCATTCATTAACGACGATTGGAATAGCTAAGATAAATAACTTGCTGCCAAGGTAAAAGTTAAACTTTTTCTTATCTTATTTTTATGATATATACAGCGTGTGATTACCGGTGTTGAGAATTGCTCCACCAAAGGGGTCGGCGAACCCGAGAATTCTACGAAGGGTTGCTCCGGGTCTTTTATTAAATTATGAAATTTTCGGACTCCAAAATACAAAAGAGACTCTGCCAAAATTTTCAAAAAATTCTAGAGAGAACAATTTTTAAAAAATTTGAATAATTGGTTATTCTCTATTTCAAGATATTTAGCAAGTTTTCTGACTTAGACTCAAACTCTAAAAATCTTAGACTTGGAATTTAGACTATATGATGCGTATGACACACTTGCACAAAAAGAGCAACAAATATATTAATGTTTTATATTCCAGGCTAAGGGGTAAAACTTTCATGTTTTGAAATTATTCTACCAAATAGAATATTACCGTTTTAACGTGATGCCATGAGCAAACGAAATGGACATATGATTGAATATTTAATATTTTCACTAAGACGGAACTATTTGTCGAACAGTATCCTCGTAAAACGTGTGGTGATTGACATACAAAACGAGATACAAATTGGACCAGTAATTCAACTTAAAATTGTATGTTAGATAGGAATATTTATTAATTTTTAGAATTGCATTGGGTGAGAGAGAGCATTTGGATCACACCGTCAAACTCTGACAATAAATACTTGTTTAAAACTGATCAATAGTGTCGGCATACATATGGACATACTATGACCGATGTGGGGCTTAGCTCACTATACTTAAGAATTCTTGAGCACAACTCAAGTAATTCGACACTTGATAGCCGACATTTGCATGGTTATGCGATGATTCGAGGTGAGGCTTAACTCACTACACTTGATAGGATTTTTGAGTACAACTCAAGTAATCCGAAACTTGTTATAAGCCAGCATATAATGTCCGAGGTGATGCTTAACTCACTACTCTTGATAGAATTTTTGAGTACAACTCAAGTAATCCGACACTTGTTATAAGCCGGCATATAATGACCGAGGTGAGGTTTAACTCACTACATTTGTCATTGGATCCAAACTCTTGAAAGAGATTAAGAAGTTCGACAATTTTGTATATCCAATGTTATTATATTTTGAATTCTTTGTAAAATTTAAATAATTCGACAATTGTTATATTATCACATGATCTGAATTCTTACAAGAAATTCGATAATTGTTTATATCATATGTTACTTATGGGATTGGAAATCTAAGCACCACCCATCAAAAAATTTTACCTGAGCCCGGGTATATGGGATTATTGTCAAGACAATAGATGTTGTTGTGATCCAAAAGCGCTCTTTAAATTGTATTTGCATATAGAAAAATTATTTGTGATTGTGGATTGTGATTTGGACACCTAGTAGAGTAGGGTTTGATAAAAGTTGGAATACCATATTTCATTGTTACATTACTAGAGTTGGAACACATGGTCTCATGATTGCACTAAAATGAGTCTAAAGAATTTATTATTCCATTTCTTCATCATAAAATTTCGAGAAATCAATCATTTTCAGATTCTCATTTTATTTCATTTATTTTCTCCGTCCTTGACCGAGGCTTGCATGTCATTTGACGACCTAGTATTTGTTTACTAGATTTGTAGGAACATTTTTAAGGAAGCTACTATTGTACCTTGACAAAGAGCTGGAGAATAAGAGAGAGATATTGCAACGGACGATGATTTAGTTGGAATGAGAGTTTCTTTCCAAAATATATTGAGGTATAAAGGTGTTATAAATATATATTTGGTTAATAGTTGTAATTGGGTAGAATAGTCCATTTTCTATTTATAGTTTTTAGAATGTCCTCTATCCAGAAATAGTACATATTATATTTGTAAATTGTGACCTGTAATTAACCTATCCTAGAAACTTACATGCGACAATCACGAGTATGGATATTGAAGTATTCGTATCTTGCGTAGCCTAGGGATGATGTTACGTACTCGGCTTGCCATATTCCGGGAGTGGGACGTGATAGAGGGCTTGCATGTTTACGAGTTAAGGGGCTCCGCTAAGTTGGTTGGATGCCTTACCCCGGAGGGGGAGTGAAACTTTCAAGATCGTTTGTTAAGGGGGCACATGCAGTTGATATTCGTGCGGTGGACATTGATAGGATGTCTATGGAGGATTACTGAGTGTTGAAGGACATTGAAAAAGATACTTTTCAGTTTCCAGACTACTTTAAACCAAATCAGGTACAGCACTGAGGAGGTGGACTGGATGAAAGTGGTTTGGGTGAAAGGAGCGGCGGTCAAGGGACTGTCTTTTCTTCCATTGTGACTTTGTTTAGGAGATCTAGAGTAAACAACGCACTAGCTTTGGGCTTCCTACCACACACAATAAGGATCTATCGTCGAGTCTAAATGAAGTCAAAGCACAAAAAAGAAAAGGGACATGAGCGTACCGATGGATACAGTTGATTTTCGGTGCGGTGGTTTGGCACATCTGGAGGAAACCAAATTATCGTATCTTTGAGGGTCTTGCCATCAGTAAATATAATGTACAAAGAAACGTAGAAGCTGCTATACATATATCCTCGACCCTAGACGATTAGATTTTATGATATGGGTGCGCAATTATAGTTTTATAATTTTTGGTCTTATCAATAATATTTACATTCTTCGAAAAAAATATCGTTACATCTCATTTTTTTGCAGTATCTTTCAAACATGTGCTGCTAACTAATCATGTGGGCATCTATGTAGAATCTACAAACATAAGTTTGAAAAATAAAGGAGAGCCCTTAGAACATTAATAATAAGGCTTATCTCAATTTCTAGATTTTAGATTAAAAATGTAGAAGTCTATTTTGTAGAATAGTAAAGTTCAATTATAGTCCCATGATGATCCCGTCCTAGCCATAGGAGCTATAGGATGTGCCCCAAAATTTCTAAATTCTGAATGTAGGATTCATTTTGCAGAATAGTAAAGCTCAATTTGGAGTTCTAATTTCTAGATTCTAGATTTTATATTAATATTTTAAAAAATAAAGAAGTATGACACCTGGATCCATATCCATTCATCTTATTTGGACCTCAAGATTTATTTATTTACTATTCTCATACAAACCCAACACATTCTAAATTAATTTTTTTTATTATAAATTTAGGCCTCAATATGTATTTTTTAGCTCCATCTACTATTGATGTTCTTAGAACATTAATAGTAGATGGAGCTCAAGAATATATCTTGAGGCCCAAATTTATATAAAATAAATAAATGTAGAATGTGTTATATTTGTATGAGAATAGTAAAAAAAAAGATTTTGAGACACAAATGAGATGAGTAGATATAGACCCATGTGTCACAATTGTGTTTCAAAATTTATTATTATTATTATTATTATTATTATTATTATTATTATGGAAATACAAATTTTACGAAAAAAATAGTTCTACGAGAATTTTTATTATTATTTTAACAATATAATTTTTTGGGTTCCCAAAATTTTTAATATAATAATATTATTTATTTTACATAAATTTTTAATATTTTATTAGAGGTGTTATTTATGTACGTTATCATTTATGGATTATGGTTTGATTAGTGTAAAGAATTGGATTTGATTTGGAGGTAAATTGGTTTAATTAGAACCATAATTAATTTTTACAAAGGAAATTACCAAACTAACCCTTACCAACTTAACCTTAGCTTCTTTAAGAAGCCACTTCTTCTCCTACCTATAGGGTTAAGAGGTTTACTTTGTTTTGAATCTTTTAAACATAAATATTTTTTAAGGGATAAGAAGGTTAATAGTTTAATATATAAGGATTTGGTTTGTATAAAGAAACTAAGTTTTTATTTCCTTATTTAAACCTATAACCCTTTACTCCCAACTCTTCAAAACAAACCCTACTACCTATTTTAAACTCTTTTTTCATTCCTACATAAATTCCAAACCCTAAGGGACTAAGGCAAGTCCTTCTTTCCTTTATACAACTTTCATTTTTCTATAAATTTTCATGTAATTCTTGATTCAAAATAAAGTTTATATTATGAATTAATGTTAAATTAATTATATGTTATTTAGAACATGATTCTAAGAATTATTCATTAAGGTGACACACCTATAGGAGTATTGGACACAAATTTGAACTTGAAATATATGTGTTGAATTCGTTCCCACTGTGCAGTATTTTTCTGAGCTGGTTTTGATCTATTTAACCTTTTCAAAATGAAAATATATCTAAAAGTGAATCATAGAAAATTCGATAAGCTTTCCAACCATATATGATGTGATAGTACTTGGATATATATATTAGGAGTTATTGGTTGTGCAACAACGATGTGGAAATCTGGAATAAAATTTGGAACCTAATGCACAACAGGATTGTAGGTCAGTTTTGACCTATTAAACTTTGTCAAATTCAAAATATGTCTAAATGTGTTTCGTAGTAAATTCGATAAAATTTCCAACCATACATGATATTATAGTATTTGGATTGATATGATAGAAGTTATTGGCTGTGTACCAAAGAGGTATAATTTTGGAATTGAATCCTGAACCTATGTACACAGTGCTTTGTAGGTCAATTTTAATCTATTAAACATTGTCAAAATTTAATTATGTCTAAATAGAAAACGTAGAGGATTTGCTAATCTTTTCAACCATATATGATATGAAAGTATTTGGATCTATATGATAGAAGTTATTGGTCACGTACTGTAGACATTAAAGTCTGGAATGTAATTTTGGAATCCAGTGCGCAGTATTTTTTCGAGCAATTTTTGATCTAATAAACATCATTAAAATTAAAATATGTCTATTAAGGATATGTCGAGTATTCGATAAGATTTTCGAATATGTAATATGATGGTATTTCGGTTATATGATAGGAGTTATAATTTGTGCAATATTAGGGAACCACATGCTGAAATTTAGTATTAAATTTCAAGGTTGTTTACTTATGCTTGATAGGTATCAAAATTCATAATATAGAAAAGTATGTATATTATGTTTTTATTGATGTTTGAATAATTGAAATGATTGATTTTGGTAAGGTATACATACTTTGTAAACATTCTTGTTGATGTGATAGTACTACCGATTCAAGTGTTATTATGTATATAAGTTCAGTTTGATTTTCAAATACTTCTAACTTGTGTATTCTTTTTGTTCGAAGAATAGTCGAGCAAATTTAACGTTTTGGCTAAGTAGTCAAGGTAAGAAAAATTTTATTCTTCTTAATACTTATGTTTTTACTGTTGGATATAACTGCGTGTGTCCGATGTTGAGTTGTTCCACCGAAGGGGCTTTAACCCAAGAAAATTCTATGGAGAGTTGCTTTGGGTGGAATATGTTATTGTGTTTGGAGCTCGAAATATAAAGGAATCTCCGTCGAAAATTATAAAAATTTTAGGAGATAACTCAATTTCGAAGCAAACACTTTTATATCGTACTAAACCCTAACCTAGATTTTTTTATATCTACCAGAGACATGCTCTCGATAACTCTAAATATGTTAGGGGTCGACTTGTCTAAGTTTGGAAGCGTATGATACATACACCTTGACACGCAAGCATAATAATAATTGAATCCAGTTGTTCTGTCTTATTTCAATAAATATATTTTCATGGTGAGTTGTATACTCATACCACATGAAGCTTGCTATATGAAGTAAAGACTCATATTTGTCATACTTCATTTGCTAGAATATCATATTGAGAAGTATTCTTGTAATACGTGATATTTGACACGTATAGCGATACTTACCTGTGTGTATTTCAATGGATGAAAACTTGCTTGCTGATTTATATTCTCGTATTCTTATGATATCCATGAATACACAGATCGGGATACATATTTGAGCCAGGAAAGAATGTTCTAAATAAGATAAAAAATTGATTGTGATTGTAGAATAGAGCGTTGGACGGGGGAGAACAGTTTGGATCACATCGTATAAAATCTTGGCAATATAATTTATAAAACTGATCAGTACTTGTAGGTCCTTTGTAAGGCCTTGCATTGAGATTTGGTGAATGCTTAGATTACCTATCTACCTGATGCTTGTAAATCTCGTGATATTTATCCTAATTTGATAAAAAGTCAAATTTGGTGTTAATTGAAATTTATAATTTTACTCCCTGAGAGGAGTGGTCGGTTTACTATGCACCGTGCCTACCTGACACCACCTGGTCCCTGGTAACGGAATTATTGCCTAGATAGTGCTCATGACACTGCTCGAATGTGAGATCCAAATATGTTCTCCAAATTGCATCATCATATAGAAAAATTGTATTATGATTGTGGTATTGACTATTAGGCAATGAATGTGTTTAGACACTTTTAAATCACTAGAATAAAGATTCACAATAGTGTCATAATCCGAGTTGTCATATTCTGGGCTAACACTACAATACTTCCTTATGATAAATCATATCATTCTCTTATCTGAGTATCATATCATAATTTTTCAATCATATAACTATTTTACTTCATTTATTTTACCGTTCTTGAACCGAGGACTTGCATGTCTTTGACGACCTACTTTTTGTTCACTAGATGGAGGCGTGGTTGAGGAAGAGATACTTTCGGTATATATTATGGAAGAACCAGAAGAATAGCACAGGCAAATGGTATATCATTAGTTTTATTTTGTATAGTTGTGTAGTTCCTCGTATGTATTATCCTTAAAATAGAAAACCAGACTTGTGAGATATAAATGTTGATGAGTGATGTTTATGTATGTAAATTATTGTCAATTTTAATTATGGTTTTAATTTGTCCATACTTTTATTCTAGAACATTACAAGCGACAATCGCGATACAGATACATATGTATTTGTTTGACGTGTAGCTTAGGATGTTAGTTATGTATTTGGCTCGTCGTATTTCGAGAGCGGGACGTGACAGTGTCATCCTTCTTTCTTTTCAATAAAATAAAATAAAATCTTGAATCTAGAAATTGGGGCTCCAAATTGAGCATTACTATTCTACAAAATAAGTTCCTACATTCTGAATGTAAAAATTCTGAGGTCCAAGCTATATCTCGTGTAGATGGGATGAGACCATAATGAAAAAAATGAGCGCATACATTCTAAATTAGAAAGAGCCTTACTATTGATGCTCTAAGAAATCCATGAGAATATATACAAATAAGAAAAAGAAAAAGCCAATAATTAGCAATTGTTCAGATCAAGTTTATCTATACTACTATATAATAAAATAAATTAGACTTCACAGTAAATATTTTTGTTCCAAAATTATCCTTAATATGTTTACTAATTAAAATTTTTCATTAAATTTAACATGGATAGTTCGGTAATTACGTATAGAAAAAGAATAAAATAAGGATTACTCTTCCAAGTAGTAAAAATTAAAGGATTTTGCTCTTCTCAAATAGTAAAAAAATTAAGAGACTATTGTTTGATCTTTCCAAGTAATAGTAAACATTTAAGAAACTTATGGTCCGTTTGGTTCATCTTAATGTAATCGTAATCGTAATAGAATTAGATTTGTAATGTAATTGAGTTTGTAATGTAATAGAATTACAATTACATTACTATGTTTGGTTGGAACATGTAATCAAACCATGCAATGTAATGTCAATTGCAATCATATGTTTGGTCTACCATGTAATGTAATTGAGTTTTAAGGTAATAATATTTTAAAAAAATACAACATCAAATATAAAAGTAAATCAATAAAAAAATAAAATACAAGAAAAAGAAGAAGAATTTTTTTATAAATAAATAAAAAGGTAAAAAATATGAGTAAAAAAGCCAAACTGTTTTTTTTAAAATGACAAAAAAAATACCGAACTCAACTGGCTCTTGTGGCCAGTGAGAAGAGGTATAATCTCCCTGACTGGACGGAGGTCTCGGGATCAAATCACGGGGAAGGTGTGGGGGCAGTGGACCCAAATGACATGCAACGTAGCGTACGTAAAGTTCAGTACGTATCGCTGGACATCTAAACAAATTAAAAAAAGAGTAAAACAGACCAAAATCGACAAAAAAATTGCAAAAACTATCAAAAACGACAAAAAATGAGAAAACGATAAAAAGAGAGCTAAAAACGACAAAAAAAAAACTAGAAACGATAATAAAAAAAAAAGAACCAAAACCCAAAAAAATGATAAAAAAGCTTGCAAATATAATAAAAAATGACAAAAAATGATCGATACGAAA
This sequence comes from Iris macrosiphon, assembly GCA_036927795.1. Lineage (NCBI taxonomy): Eukaryota > Viridiplantae > Streptophyta > Magnoliopsida > Asparagales > Iridaceae > Iris > Iris macrosiphon. Next base: position 60,928,823 of record JAYESA010000005.1, read on the forward strand.
AAAAGACAAAACCTGAAAAAAAAATGATAAAAACGAAAAAATGTCAAAAAACGAACAAAGCAGACAAATTTTGACAAAAAAAATGAACAAAACGCTAAAAAACGACAAAAAAAAAGCAAAACCGGCTAAAAAAAAAAAATACTGCATATCAAACATTACCTTAAGTTGTAATGTAATCGCGATTATATAGGTTTCATGACGTAATTGATTTTAGAAAAAACTGATATAATGTAATCAAACTTGTAATCGCGATTATATTACATCTAATTTTTTATTGTCCAACTAAACATTCAAATTAGAATTATAATATAATCGTCATTACAATTACAATTACGATTACATTACGGTGAACCAAACGTTTTTTCTTCCAAGTAATATGAATTACTAGTACGGAATATTTCCTAAACATCCGAAGCCTGTGTGGGCCGGTTGTCAGGCCCAAATACCAAACAACATCTGTAGGCGACATTTCTGTTGTCCAGTTCTGTAAACTCTTTCAATTCAAATGCTTGCTCTTCTCTCCCCTCCCCTTTCATATTCATTTCTCCCCCTCTTCCCAACAATGTCTTCTTCCTCCTCCTCCTCTTGTTGGCCATGCTCCAAGTGCACCTACATAAACTCCCCTTCCAACAAAACCCACTGCAAGGTCTGCCTCTCCTCCTCCTCCTGGTCCTGCCTCGCCTGCACGTTCTCCAACACCTCCTCCTCCGCTTCCTGCCAAATGTGCCTCACCGCCCCGTCCTCCTCCATGGTCCAAATCGACCTGGACCCGGAGAATGTTTCTGACATCTCCGGCGTCCCCACTGCCGCCGTCCCGTCGTCGCTGCTTCGCCGGTGTGGAACCAAGCGCCCGGCTTCGCCGGGTCAGCAGGCCCCTGTGGAGAAAGTTCTTAGGAAGGAGGAGGATGCGGCAGCAGCAGCGGCGGCGGACGAGGGCTCAAGTTGATTTCTTGACCACTTTAGGGTTTTGGTTACATTTTTGAACTTATTGTTTATTTTTTTTTATTTTTTTTGCGATGACCGGCTTAACGCTCGGTACTCTTCTCACACTGCATTGCATGCCTTTTGGGCACACTTCCCCCGACTCCCCCATTTATAAATGGAAGGAATAATACGCCTCTGCCGCTCGATCCACTGATCTTCGGCCACCCATCCCGTGTCTTATGCCTCTCCCAGGTAGCCACAAGAGTCCCTCGAGTTCGGCCATTGTTGGTTTACGTCGATATTTGCAGGAGTTTTGAAGAAATTACTATTTTTTTACTAAAAGCTATTCTTTAATAACGGTAGTTTTGAAAAGTATTATGAAATTGGGGTACTTTCTAAAGTTGTGTTTCTAAGATGCAATTTGAGTAGAAGAACTCACATTTTGGAAACTACTGTTTCTTTATTTAATGGAAGATCCGAACAACAATAAAGTTGGTAACAACCAACGATGGATGTTTTTGAACCGACCGTTTATGATGTGTTTTAAAAACCTCTGCTTGTTAATATTTTGAAACATTGGTTTTTGTCGGCTCAAAACCCTTCCCCCCAAAAACAGGTGTAATGCATTTTTGGATGTCTAAATGCCCCCAAATCGGTGGGTTTTGAGGTGTTTTATTATTTTATCACAAAAAATCAAAAATTATAACTACTAATACTTTACCATATTTTTTCTTTCTCATATGTATTTTTTTTCTACTTCTTCCAAACTACAACTACTTTTTTCGGTAAGTTTTTAAAATTTATCTCCCCTACTTTCATATAAGCGTTTCTATTATTTCATATATTTCTATTATTTTGATCAAATATGGACTTCTACCTCCTGATCGAGGCGTGGACTGGGTGGCTGTTCCCGAGCTTGGGTGGCAGTTCCATTTATATACAATTGTCGATACAAAACACAACCAAATAGAAAAATAGTACATAAAAGAATTTAACATATATATGCAATTGGACCTTCTTTTTCTTTCGGAGAAGGTGAATAATATCCCAACTAGACTTGTAACAAGAAAGTACAGATAATAGACGCTAAATTATCTATTGAGTCAGCTGAAGATCCATTCACAAAATCAAACAGACTTCGACATCAGAAACGAAACTTTGAGAGGACTTTTGTTTACATGTGGGCATATAGGTAATTTTGTTCGTGTAAGCAACTTTCAAAATCGTTCGTTAACGAATTATCAAGCATGTGTTGTACGGGTATAAAAGCCGCTACTTAAAACCATCAAAAACCGACCCCATTATAACTGCACATAACCGATACTCTTAAAACACTTAATAACCGCTATCCCTACAATTGCCACTCTGACTCTTAAGTTACATAATGCTTGGTAACATGGTGGTAGGGTTGGAGTTTGGAACAAAGAAGATGAAGAAAAAAAGTTTTTTTTTTTTTTTTTTTGATTTTGGAAAAAAACACAATCAAATTGGATATATTTTGGATTAAGGAATAAAGTTTCTTGTTCCAAAAAGAAAAAATAAACACCGTAAAGGTTGTTTTGTGATGTACACAATAGCTTTTATAGTTTATTCATCACTTACCGGGTCTCTAAGTTGCCTATTGCTTGTTATGTTTTCCTTCGGCTGTTTTTACTAATACTATATTTAGATGAGTGATAAGAGGCAGAATTGATCGTGTTCTGAAGTTTATCTACGTGCTATACACCTAAGACTTATTTAGCCGCCCGACTACTGTAAGCAACATTCCTAAATTTCATCAATGTGATGAGCAAAATTACCTCTTGTGATATCTAGGACTGCCTCAATTCATGTATGCCTAGAAATCACCAAATTTTATCTAAAGAACTCTTAAAACCAGCATGGATCATATTGTTCTCTAACCGTTTAGGAGATGTGAATTATTTGATGGATATTTTTTTTATGTGTTTGGTTTGCAGGGGATGATTTTTCTGCTTCTATTGCTTGTTTTTGATGGGTTTTTCTGCGTAGCTTTCAGCATAGATCCTTTTGGAGGAGAGATGTTCGCAGTGCACAGTCTTATAGTTTTCTTGATATTTATTTTTCTATAATACAACAGCAAAACTTATATCCCAAATATTTTACTTTCTTGAGTTGATTCAGAATAGTTTGGCTTTCCATGCAATAGGCTTTCTTAATTCTTGGGGTATAATATGTTCCATGTTTCGAGCATATAACCATTTGTGTTGCTTTTGGATATATAAGTATGAAAATCAATTACACAGTTTGTAGCATTATATTATTTGTGGCTGCAAAATTTCACTGACCACTTTGACGTGTAGCCTAGAAAGTGAATCGTGTAGTATGCTCATTTTCGAAACAAGTTCCCTAAATGTTTGCTTTCTAGTTTCTTTACATCCATACCCTTTTTTAGATTTTGTCTTAACATTAGATCACATGCTTTGTCTAAACCAGAATACCCTTCCTCATTTGTTTGTTGAATCTTTGCCGGGATAAGTGGCCGAACGGCTGTACAATAGTTGTTATGTTGGGCTTTTGGTCAGATTAGAATCCTAGTATTTAATTATTGGTGAGGGGTGGACTTAGAATGAGCGTGTTGACATCTAATGAGTCTGTTGACATCTGTAAGGTGATAGGCCTAAGCTTTAGGGTTAGGGTTATGTAAGGTGATAGGCCTAAGCTTTAGGGTTATGTTAATCACTACCACCCACACCCCACCCACTTTTAATTCCACTTTAATTTTATTAGTACTACTCACCCCATTTGGTGTTAAATAATGTGTGGGGGTGGGGTTGTGGGTGGGTAAATACAAATAACACTTGAGAAATGCATGAAATGGGGTGGGGTGGGGTGGGGGGGGGGGGGGGGTAGTTAAATACAATTAACTCTAAAAATATATGCCATTATAATAGAACAGTGATCCTATTGGAGATAGTTCAGTATGATTCATTTTACTGAGGTATCTGTTATAGACAGGCAGTAGCTACTATTCAATGTTGCAGTCACGAGTTGTCATGTACTCCCCAATAGACATTAGGAATTGCACTTGCCTGCCTTCTCATGTGGGTTATCAGATCAAGTTAATGTGGGGACAACAAATAGTAGTCAGGGGCGGGTGGTTGTTAGTCCTGTTTGTCTGTGTTATGCTCATGTTGGACATGACATGGACAATCCATATTACACTAGGACAATTGTCAAATTTGTCCTGTGTTTGTAATGTGCCATGTTCATGTCGATGCAATATATTCGGCTTTGTGCCTGTAGGTGACAAGGAATGCAAGAAATATAAAATTTCAGTACAGTATTAACGGCAAAATTGGAGATGCAACATTACCTCTATGTTGTGACTGTCTAGGTAAAAAAAAGGCCAAAACAAGCATCTAATTCCTGCATAGTTTTGTTTCTTTGTTGGGTGGTACACTAGGTAACCAAGAAGTCATAAATATAGAGGATAGATTACACTGTGCTTCTTTCTTTCTTTTTTTTCCCCTTGAGAACAGAACATCAAGATCTGACAGTACATAAGAAATCAGATCCAATTATAGTTCAGAATAATACAAATCCGCAAAGTCATTGTTATCACAAACTTTGAAGATTTTGGCCTATATATTGTTTCTTGCATGAAAGTTATTTAGTCTGTTTATTTATCTACTAAGACCAATATATTTTTATTCTGCTATCATCAACTACCAAAAGAAAGACAGGAAGAAGTATAAAAAAGAACTTAAATCATACCCTTCTCTAACGGAACCAACTTTTGCTTGAATGCTAAAGGAAAGCATATTGGAGTGAATGGAGAGAAGAGAGCTTTCTAGTTAGTCAGCTTTGTTTTGGGTTCTCATCGGAGAGAAGCAACAACATTTTCAAAATCTTGTTAAGAAGCTATATTATCTAAAAAGGTTGACATGGGCACTCATATATTGTTTTATATGTATGACAGTGGATAAGAAGCAAAAAACTGGTAACAATGTACTCGCGCTTCAATAACCCTGTCACAGATTTTTAAAAGACAGGACAAAATTTTGGTGTACAGTATCCATGTCGGCAGATACACACTATATCAACAGATTATATTTCTACTAGTATATATGCACGTGCACGTATCTTGGAGTGGATGATTTTGATGAGTTGGTTTAACTTTGCTCCTTTTAATTATATAGGTTAAGAGTTCAACCATTGGAATTCCTTGGTAATAGCTTAGAAAACTTAGCAAGTAGCATGAACTCTTTGATTTCTATAATATATTAATGCATCCCTTAAATGGTTGTCATTGGAATTTATTGTAGGTATTATTTTTAATTAGTAAATATAATGAAGGGTATTTTTGGAAAGAAAACTTTCACGGTGAAGCCTACTTTCCTCGTTATATAGTAGAATAGATATATAAAACCTACAGACGTGTCCATCCTCACCTGTATTAGTATATGTGTCTTGCACTTTTAGATTCTGGCAATTGGTTGAAGTGCTAGGTTAAATAATCAATAAAATGCGGAAAAAACACAAAAGGACCATTTTTGTTTTTTAACAGTATAATGTGATATAAGTGCAAACTGAGTGGAGGTTGGAGTAGTCTGCAAATTTAGCATTTTCTCTTTCTACTTCACTTATTATAACCTGTCATCAGTCTGAATTATTTCATCGTTGTGTAGGACTTGGCCACAGTTCAGAAGATGGTATCTTGAAAATTTTGAATTATAATGTGTGGTTCCGTGAGGACCTAGAATTGCATAAGAGGATGAAAACTATTGGAGACCTTATTCAGCAACACTCACCAGATATCATTTGTCTTCAGGTCCATTTTGTTACATCTTACTTCAATTGGACTCGTCCTCAACAAATGATTTATTACTCATCATTTTGCAGGAAGTGACTCCAGAAATTTATGATATCTTGCAAAACTCAGAATGGTGGAAAACATACAAATGTTCAGTATCACGGAAGATTGCAACTCAAAGGGCTTACTTTTGTATGCAGGTTTGATCTTTTAGGCTTTCGTAGAACCAACGTTCGCAGTATCGGTATCGGACCATTCCTATGAGTATCGGTATCGGTGGTATCGACAATCTTGGATAGGAGTATCGGATTTTTTGGTATCGGAAAGCAAATAATTATATATAAATTATTAATATTTTAGAAAATATATTCTATACATTTTGGTATAATTTTAAGTATTTCTTATTAGTTTTGAAATTAAATGAAATAGTAATCACTCTTGCCGATTGATTTACGTGCGATAAATAAGTTTTCTTCTTTTACATGCTTTTACAACCTTATTATGCTTTTACATCCTTGTTGATTGGTCTTTTTCGTTCAATTTTTTTTGTCGAATTGACCGGAAAAGAGAGCCCCAATGTGGTATCGGTCAGTATCAGGTATCGCTCGGTATTGAATCGGGACATCGGCTGATACTGCAAACTATGCATAGAACCTTGCATATTGGTGTCAAAAAGTGACTTTTCTATGTTATTTCTGATAAAACATCTTTAGTAGATTTGGTTTCTGTAGGTCATGTGATTTGATGCTGTTACACAAATTGTTGTTTAATTTATTTAAGAGTTAGCTCTTTGTTATATTATGTTGGTTGGGTTCAATGAAAAGATCCATACACTTTCAGTGTACAATTGAAAATCTGGTTTTTGGTATTGCTAAGAGTAATACTTTGTCTGCCATCCTACCCAAGTAACCCAACCTACCATCCACTTCAGGTAGGAAACATATATCAGCTTCCCAAGACTTATTACCGTTTTATTATTTGATGACTTTATATAAGCTGATATATTTTCCTTTGGCATTAGCAACTAGCGTATATTGTTTCAGAAATTTATAGTGTATTTTTCTCCCATGAATAGTTGTTAGGGAGATTGTATTGCAATACAACATATGAACTTCTCTTCATTATGATTCTCATTGTTCCTATAACGAAAGAGCTCTACATATCTGGACATTATCCTATCTATTTGTTGATTGCAGATGAGCAAGCTTCCCGTTAAAGCATTCAGCTGCAAGCCGTTTGATAATACCATTATGGGAAGAGAGCTCTGCTTAGTGGAAGTCGACATTGGAGTGAACAAGAAGCTGGTCATTGCTACAAGCCATCTTGAGAGCCCATGCCCAGCCCCTCCCCGATGGGATCAGATGTTCAGCAAAGAACGTGTAGCTCAGGCAAAGATGTCTGTTGACCTTCTCAAGAACTACCCTAATGTCATTTTTTGCGGTGATATGAATTGGGATGACAAGTTGGATGGTGCTTTCCCTATAGAAGATGGGTGGTTTGATGCTTGGATGAAGCTGAGATCCGGAGAAATTGGATGGACGTATGATACCAAAGCCAATAAGATGCTCTCTGGCAACCGGAAGCTGCAGAAGAGATTAGATCGATTCCTGTGCAACTTAAAGGACTTTAAGGTTGATAGCATTGGCATGATTGGGATGGAGCCTATACCGGGGCTTTCATACCAGAAGAAAGTAGGGAGAACAGGTAAGGAGCTGGTGCTGCCTGTTCTGCCAAGTGATCATTTCGGACTGCTCTTAACAATTCGAAGCCTTTGATTTCCTGTCGTCTAGATATTCGTCGCCTGTCTTATTTTGTGGGAGTACAGGTTCAGCTATATGCATATTGACATGAAGAATGGACTATCATGTCCTCATTTTGGGAATAGGTGATGAGATCTCACAAATATGAAATATGTATGTACTATAACATGTCAATGCATCAACTGGTGGCATTACATGTCATATATGGTTAACCTGGTACCTTATTCTGAATATAAGGTGAACTTTTTGCCAACATAGAATAACAGCTTGTGAGAATCAAGGATCAAACAATCAGTCTAAGTTGGGAATCTTTCTTGACTTATAGTAATTGTGACTTGTGTTGGATAGTGTTAAATCTGGGCCTTAAGACCGGCAAATTCAGTGAGCAATACATAAATGTTAAGATTAAGCTAAGTCTCAGACTTATCAGAACAACTGTTTGTTTTGTCTCATTTGTATTTATCTTCCTTTTGTTGATATTAGTCAAAATTGTGCTGATTTTTTTTTTTTTTTTTTTTGGCTAATTCTATAGGCACTTCACATTTTTACTTAGGCTAGTCCAAATTTTTGTTTTTTATATACAAGTTTGTCACAGAAAATATTGCTCCAGACTAGTCCAATTTTTTTTTTTCCAGGACTAGTTATCAGACTTGCTAACTCATAAATTATCTAACTTGTTAACCCAGATTGTATAGAATAAGAGCATCATTAGTAAGGCACATCTTCATGCCCAATTTCTAGATTCATAATTTTGAAGCTTATTTTGTAGAATAGTAAGTTCTATTTCTGGTTCCAATTTTTTCATTTTTGGTCCCATCCTATCCGTAGGTGCTAAGGATTGAGCCTTCCAATTTCTAGATTCTAGATTGTAGTAACTCATTTTGTAGAATAGTAAGTCACAATTTTGAGTCTAATTTTCTAGATTCTAGATTTTATATTATTCTTTTTCTATATCAATTTTTGAACACACAATCTTTGGTACCGGTGTCACAATTTTGAGCCCACTTTATCATTTTTTACTATTCTTATATAAACCCAACCCATTCTATATTTATCCTTTTTCTTTTTTTTTCTTGAAAATTTTGATCCCAAATTGCATTGGAGAGTCCAACTACTAATGATGCTCTAACCCCTTGAGCATAATTCTTAGAAGGGGTGTATATTTCCAGTGGAGAATTGTTAAAGACCAAGGGTAACCCAAGGATACTGATGAGGTTTTCCCTTGCCTGTTGGGTTTTGTTGGTGAGGAGTAGGGTTGTCCCCTGGGCGAGGTTGGCAGCATGGTAATAGTTCGGTAGATACTAGGGAGAAACCCCTTGGGACAAGTTGCAAATACTCATAGCTTGTTGTGGTGATATCTTCGATAAAGGCAGTACAAAAAAAAATTCAGGACAGTCCAAAGTTTCATTCTTGATAATTACAAGTTTGTCACTTCGAAAAGTTGCTTATGGCTGTCTATACCAACCTATATAAGTTACAACCATTTGCTCAGGTCCCAAAACATAAAAAAAATCTAAAATGTGGTTCCATCATTCTCTCAAGTTCCAAAACCTAAACCTAGGAATTGGATTATTGTGGTCCCAAGTGGAAGAAAATTCAGACTTGGAAGAAAATTATTTCTTAAATTCGGTATGTTTTCGATAACATATGGCGAATTAGTTTCTCAAGCATTCGATTATTACCTTATTCTTAATATTTATTCGACCATTGTAGGAGTCATGCACGAAATTATCTTCGACGAACAAATTGGATCATGCAATCCATTAAATCTGCACTCCGCTTCTTCCGAAGAACACCCCGATTGTTCCGAAGTACCTTCGGTACGCGAAATGACAACTATATTTCGACGTTGATCGTGTTAGGACTGTCTAAATTATGACAGTTCTATATAAATATATGACAGTCATAATCTATACAGTCCTTTGTACTGAGTGGACTGTCATAATTACTAAAGTCCTGATTTGGACAGTCATATTATCTTCAGGACTGTAGAACTATTGATAGTCCATTCAGTAGATAGGTCTTTAGAAATTATGACAGTTCTAATTTGGACAGCCAATAATTTACAAGTTATTAATTTTTAATTTATTTTATATTGGTTATAAGACCTACATTGTACAGATGCTGTGGTACATCCTGCTATTGGGTTTGATGTGGAGAATGTATTCTCAACGGATATTCGCTTTGCATCTCATGAAAAAGCATTAAATTGGTACAGAGAAGTTGGAGGACAACATAACATAGTCATTGTCATTGCAAGATCGATCAGATCTCGGACAAGCAAAAAATATTTAGAGCTGGGTTGTGAAAGAGGCGATGTGTTTAGGCATCATGGGAAGGAAAAAAATTAGTTATTGACAAAAAGGTTCCTAAGAAAAACGTCGGGTCGAAAAAATATGGTTGTCCATTTAAGAAGATGATGAAGATGTAGGATCCCAAAATTGTAGCGAAGGACTAATATGATATTATAATCGACTGATACATCTTACACTTTTGTATCATTTTGTACTTTTGTATGCACACTACTAGAAAAAGCGGGATTAGCGACGTATTTTAGCGACTCCAAGTAAAAACGTCGCTAAATTAGCGACTCCGTAAAAATCGTCGCTATACGTCGCTAAATGGCGACATTTAGCGACGTTTAGCGACTTTTATTAAGATGTTAAAAGATTAGTCGCTATAAGTTCAATTAAGGTCGCTAAACGTCGCTAATATATCTCATTTAGCGACGTTTAGCGTCGTAATTAGCGACGTATCTATCAAAAATATTTAGCAACATATTTAGCGACGTCTTAGACGTCGCTAATTTTTATTTTAGCTACATTTTTTCCTGACATCGCTAAACGTCGCTAAATTTTGGTTAATTAGGTCTCAGTTTTCTTTCCCCATCCGTCGAAAATTTTGAAACTTTTCTTTTCGATTTCCCCCGCCCCCCTCTCTCCGGCGACCGGCTCTCCACGGCTGCGGCTTCCCCCTCCTCCTCCTCGAGCTCTAGGTAATCTCTCTCTCTCATGTGACACTGACACAAGACACACTTGACAGACACGACACACGCACACAGACACGACACACGTACACAGACACTGACAGACACACACGACACACACGACACACGACACACACAACACACACACACAGACGCAGACACACACACACACACACACAGACACAGACACAGACACAAACACTGATACTGCCACAGGCACGACACACACACTGACACACACTGACACACACATAATATTTAATCTATTGGTTGTGTCCATGTGAATTGAGGGTTGGTATCATGGTGGTGTGGTGTATGGAGATGTATCCTAGAGTATCTTGGTGTTGCACACCAAATGTTTGTGAATTGGACTAGTGGTTGTGTGTGTGTGTCTATTTATGTCTTAGAGTATCATATGATATGTATATGTAAATTGGTGTATTATCTATTTGCATATGAGAGAGTGCATGCATATATAGGTGTATCACGATATATATATATATATATATATATATATATATATATAGATAGGTATATAGCTACTGTTATCTGTGTTGGTGTTCATAGTGTCTTCTAGCTGTGCTTGATGTGGGAGAGGGTAGAAGAGTCGAGTTGTGTGTGGGTGTCACTACTGAACTATGAGGCTTCAGGAACAGAACTCAATTCAGTTTGGCCTAGTGCATTAGGCAAGCTGGCAATGTGTTGCAGTAGTGTCGGGTTGGCATTATGAGGAGGGGATTGGTTCCTGTCATCTTCTGCAGTGGGAGAGTGTTGGTGCACACTTGAGTAGCATCAAACACATGCATGCTTGAGCAATGGCAAGGCAGCAACAAGCACTGTTGCGAGCCATGGCAGTAGGTAAGGGCAGTTGGAAACAACTAAGTGAAGGAAAGATTTAGCCACTGCAGAATAAGTGCAAAGTATCAGAGGTTGCAGACTTAGTTAGGGTCTGCAGACATGTGTTTGGGTTAAGGTATAGACAAGTATCGGGTAGGTGTTCACCGGTCACTTGTTGCATGCCAATACAACCCTTAACTGGGTTGTAGTCCAGTGAGCAAGTATAAGGATGAAGTGCAAGGTGCTAGGCCAAGGGTAAGAGACTCTCAGTGTGGATAGTAGAGTACTTAATTTCAAAGCAGAATATCCATAGTGTAGCAAGGTATTAACCTAGTATTGACTAGTATAAACTAGTATGGATCTAGAAGTGGCTTAGAAACATCACCATGAACTAGTTAACCCTGTTTATCATTTCAAGGGCTCTTGGACTTTGATAAATGAAAGTATGTATTATATCAGTTATGAAATAAAAGTATTGCTTATTTTAGACTTTGATAAATGGTCAGTTGTTTTGAATATTGCTTATTTTAGACTTTGATAAATGAAAGTATGTATTATATCGATCAGTTATAATTTTTATAGTACGGTTAAGTTATGAAGTTAGGTGATAACCCACTATATGTAATGATTTATATGATACATACTGTCATTTTTGCAGAAGTATTTAGAAATGGATATGAATTACTATCTGCGTCATCGTTCGTGGATGTACAACCGTCATCCTGATGACATGTGCGATGTGCGGGATGAATTCATTGAGGGTGTACAACAGTTCCTGCAGTTCGCCAAGGCTTTCCCTCAGTACATGGACGGTACCAAAATTAAGTGTCCGTGTGTGAGATGTCACAACAGAAAATATTATCCAGAAGTGGAAGTTACATATCATTTATACTCGAAGGGCTTCACGCCAAATTACTATCAGTGGACCGCGCACGGAGAACTTGTATCTCTAGCATTGGAGTCGGAGCCCTATGTGGAGCCGTATACGGATGTCCACGATCACGATGCTTACGACGACGGGTTGGTGAACATGGTTTATGATACGGCGGGGCCTAGTTTCAATCCGGACAATTATGATGCGGCGGGACCTAGTTTCAATTCGGACAATTATAATGCAGCTGAGGAGGCACCGAATGCCGATGCTGCAAAGTTTATGGAGTTGCTGGAGAATGCAAGGACTCCACTATATCCTGGTTGTGAGGATCATTCACCGTTGGAGGTGGTTACAAGATTATTGAGCATCAAGTCCGATTTTAATATGTCGCAAGAATGCTATAATCGACTGCTCGATTTGATTATAGAGATCTTGCCCGAGGGTGCAAAGTTGCCTAAAGACTTCTATCGATCTAAGAGGATGGTGAGATCGCTTTGGATGGGATACGAGAAAATCGATGCATGTCGCAACGGGTGCATGTTGTACTACAAAGACGACAAGGATGAAGATGCGTGCAGATTCTGTGGTGCTGATCGCTACAAGGCCACTGTTAGAGAAAAGTCTGTCGGTGCAAGGAAGCCTACCAATTCGATGTACTACTTGCCTTTGACGCCGTGGTTGCAGCGGTTGTTTATGGTTAAGGAGACTGCAGAAAACATGAGTTGGCACAGGCAAAAACAGATCGAAGGAGTATTGGATCATCCATCCGATGGAGAAGCATGGAAGCACTTTGATCGAGAGTATCCACATTTTGCCGAGGAAGCACGTAATGTCAGATTGGGGCTCTCCTTTGACGGTTTTACCCCATTTGGACTTTCGGGCTTCCAGTATTCGTGTTGGCCTGTGATCGTCACTCCGTACAATCTACCGCCTTGGATGTGCATGAAGACTCCGTATATGTTCCTAACCGTTATTATTCTGGGTCCGAACAATCCGAAGAGGAATATCGATGTGTATTTACAGTCTTTGATAGATGAGTTGAATCAGCTGTGGGAAGTAGGTGCCAACACGTACGATGTTTCTAAAAAACAGAATTTTCAGATGAGGGCAGCACTTATGTGGACCATCAACGACTTTTCGGCCTATGGAATATTATCGGGATGGAGCACCCATGGTCGTCTCTCATGTCCGTATTGCATGGACCATACTCAGGCTTTTCGTTTGAAACACGGAGGCAAACCGTGCTTCTTCGATTGTCATCGACAATTTTTGCCGAAGGATCATCCATACCGGAGGAACCGAAATACTTTTCGTGCGGGAGTTATGGAGAAGGCCAATCCACCGCCAAGGTGGCCCGGATGCACGATATGGGAAGAGGTAAAAGATTTACCAAGTGCTATCGAAGAGCCTGCTAAGGGGTACAAGTGTGACGGATTTGGTCGCACCCATAACTGGACGAAGAGGAGTATATTCTGGGATCTGCCATATTGGAGCACCAATCTGATCAGACATAACCTTGATGTCATGCATATCGAGAAGAATGTGTTTGATAACATAATTAATACTGTAATGGAGGTAAAGGGGAAGACGAAAGATAATCCGAAGGCCAGGTTGGACTTAGAAGAAATATGTAAACGTCCTGCATTGCATTTAATAGAGGAGGGGAATGGAAAGTTAAAGCAACCTAAGTCAGTTTTCTCACTGGAGAAAGAGGATAAAGGTAGACTTTATAGGTGGATTCAGGGTCTAAAGTTTTCAGACGGGTACGTGTCGAACTTGAGAAGATGCGTCGACCTCAAGGAGAACAAACTGGTGGGTATGAAGAGCCACGATTGTCACGTATTCATGGAGAGGTTAGTTCCTATTGTATTTCGAGAATTCTTATCGCAGGTCGTTTGGGACCTATTGACAGATCTGAGCATATTCTTCAGAGATCTTTGTTGTACTAAGTTGCTCATTGATCGTCTAGAAAAGCAAGAGAAGGACATTACGGTAACACTATGTAAGCTCGAGAAGGTGTTTCCTCCTGGATTCTTTGACTCTATGGAGCATTGGCCAATTCATCTTTCCTATGAGGCACGTGTTGGTGGTCCTGTCGGTTATCGGTGGATGTACCCCTTCGAGCGGCATCTGAATCACCTAAAGAGAAAGGTGAAAAACAAGGCACGGGTTGAGGGCTCTATTTGTGAAGCTTATGTTCTCGAGGAGATTACAAACTTTTGCTCGACGTATTTCAAACCGCATGTTGCTACTAATAGGACGAAAGCTCCGAGAAACGATGACGCATATCAGGAATCTAATGATGCAATACTTATTCAATGCGTCCGAAAAGCCTTCGGGAAAAATGAAGAAGAGATATTTGAATGACGATGAGCTAAGGGCTGCTCAATTGTATATATTACTCAATTGTGACGAGGATGAAGTGGAGAAGCTAGAGGGGTAAGTAATTAATACGTCCACGTTTACATCATCTCAATGTAATAGATTAAGATACTATTATGTTACTAATCAGCAGTTGCTTCATTATTTTTTAGCACATATAATGATGAGTTGAGGTCGGTTAGACCCTACATAACAGACGAAGAAGTAGAACAAGATATGAGATGCCATTTTCCTTCTTGTTTGAGCGTATATGTAAGATGCTTAGTAATTACTTTTTATTTATGCACTTGCAAAACAAATAATTTACTATCGCTACTTTGGTATTTAGGTCGATCGTCTAATAACACCCGAGACTGAATCTATTAGAACTCTAGCCAAGGGACCAATTACTGCCGTAAAAATATGGCAAAGTTTCTGTGTGAATGGGTTCAGGTTCAAGTCAACAAATGCTCCTATCAGAGACAGCTTTCTGGATCTTGATTCCACGAAAAATAGTTGTTTGTGTATCAAATCTTCGAACTACAAAGACGTCAATCCGGGCAATAATTTTTTTGGCATGTTACGAGAGATTGTGGAGTTGACATATAATTATGGTACAGAACCTGCTAATATCGTGCTATTCAGGTATGAATGGTTCGATCCGATTCAAGATCAAGGTTAGAAAATTGACAAGCATGGCCTTGTGGATATAAACTACAAGCGTAGATATCAAGGCTACGAACCATTTGTCCTATCAAGTCAGGCTCAGCTCGTGTACTTCATAACTTATCCTAGACGGGGGACAGCGAGATCGGATTGGTGGGCAGTATACAAGACTAAAGCTAGAAATACCTTTGACATTGACGAAATAGCTTATCAGGAGGACGATCTACCTCTTGTAACAAATATTGTAGATGTGGACTCAACGGAAGTTACTCATTACACGAGTAATAATGTAAAAGATGTAGAATTATCCGAAGAGAAAGACGAAGTAGATGAAAGTGAAGACGAGGAAGAGGAAGAGGAAGAGGAGGACGAGGAAGGCAAACAAGATAAATTTTCTGAAGATGATTAAAAATAAAATATATTACATGTAGAATGTAACTATATTTTGACTGTAGAATGTAGATCAAGGTTGGAAAATTGACTGTAAAATATATTACATATAGAATATACCCATTAACGAATATATGTATTATGACTGTAGAATGTACTATATATTTGTGTTTCTCTATATTCATCATATGTTGTTATCAGATATGACAGAACGACGCGGAGGATTCGGCAGGTCCCGAGGTAGACAGAGTGCTCCTCCGGTACTGCCTACCGTTGGTTCCGGATCATCGTCGCCCAGTACTCCAGTATATCGATCACTCACATCTCCGACTATTGGGACGAGTAGTTCCCGGCGTGATAGTACACCCTCGTCCAGCGTTCCTCCCGCAGACGAAACTATGGGGACATATGAGCATGTCGAGGAGGTCGTGCCCACGTTGTCCCAGCATCAGCAAGATCCTCCATGCGCACCTCCGGAGGAGACGAGGACAGAGATTTGGGCCGACGGTACAAAGTAAGTCAATTAGATTGTTTAGTATATATTTCTGTTTCTCTTTATTCATCATATATTGACTTTTTCAGTATTCTAAATTATTATCTCTGTATAGATATCGTCCATCGTCGGTTCAGAGATGCCTGGGTCAATTTTTGAGAAACAACTACGGTGGCCCTTGAATCAACTACTCTGAGGCTCCGGAGGAGAGGAAGGCGTTCTGGTTTGCGCACTTCCAGGTAAAAGTATATTAAATAAATCCTCTAATTTATGCATATTATCCATGATGCTAACTTACTAAATTATTTATTGTAGCAAACGTATTTTTATCCTCCGCACCGGGCCGAGTTGATCGAGCGGCTATTTCCTACCGTTGCCGCCAAGCTTATCCGAGATGCTCTGGATGACCAGAAGGCTCGTGATCGTGCTGGAAAACCGATACAAGGTTGGATCACGCCTGAGCAGTGGACTGCGATGAGGGCTAGATTCGACGATCCGAGCTACAAGAAAAGGTCTAAGAAGGCCAAGGCGGCTAGGCATAATGCTGCCAAGTGGTATGGTGGCTCGATTTCGATGACGGAATATTTCTGTCATCTGGTATGTTTTTTCTTTTAAAATATATTATTTTAATATAAGTACCATAAAATGGTACTTGGAAAAAATATTTAAGTTTAGTAATAAATAATATATTTTTAATAGGTACAGAGGGGTGAGGATGCAAACATGGTGACCGTCTTCTTGGCCACCCATCGCAAGGACGAAAATCTCATTGATGAGAGGGCCTCACAAACCTATGTAAGTATTACTTTACTTTGTGTTAATTTTAATATAAGTTAGGCAATTATCGAGTTTTTAAACCTTTCTAGGCCGAGTATCTTAGGCTGCGTGAGCGGGCGACTGCTAGTGCACCTACACCTGGAGAGGCTGGTACTTCGTCGCAGCCCTCTCCAGCTCCGTCAGCGGACGACCTGTGGGTGACCGCAGCTGGTGGTCTCCAGAGGGGTACGTACTACGGTATAGGCTCCTATGGCGCCCTGGTTGCGACGCAGTCATCTAGGGCCTCCCCGACAGCTGCGCATTCCACACAGCCCTCGCAGTCGCAGCCCTCGTAGTCGTCGGCCAGAGTCCAGGAGGCCGTTGACCGTCAGATTGTGTCTCTCCGTGACGAGTTGCTACGAAGTATGGAGGAGCAGCCCCGGTCCCAGCCGCAGGCGGACGATCCGATGCTCATCGCACGATTGGATTTGCTCGACCGTAGCATGATGGAGCTCCGAGATTTGACAAATGATATTAGAGCCTCCAATGACAGCAATATCATGGAGTTGCAGGCGTCATAAGTATCAATTGGCGAGAGGCTGACGATGATGCAGGATTCAATGGTTCATAGCAGTACGAGGCTGTTATCTACCATGGATTCTTACAACCAGCGACTCGTAGACTTGGAGCGGGCACGGCCTCCTGGTGCGCCTACATCGACGCAGACTCCACCGACGTCACTGCCTTCTCCATCGACATCGGTGCCGATTCTACGGGACGAGCATGAGGAGTTCTTATCCTTCAAACGTGCCGGTGGTCAGCCTCCTGCAGATCCACAGTAGTATTGTTAGTCACTGGATATTTATATTTATATTATTATTTAGGATGCGATTGTATGGATATAAATTTGCCATATTCTTTACGTTTACGATGAGATTTGCTGGATGCTTTCTTTTCTTCAAATTTTATTATATTATTCATATTTTGGTTTACAACTGATGACTGATACTTGGCCTGTATTTACCCAGTGCACTAAATTTTTTTTTCTTGGTGCTGCTACTGTGTTCTTTATTCAATTATTTCTACTACCATCATATACCTTATATTCCAGTACAATTATTTCCGTACAATGGCAGATTCGTGGATAGGGAACTATATTAGCTACCTATCTAATTTATTATAGAAATTTTGGGATCAATGATTGTACCATGCAAAATAGAAATACTTTTTCTTGGGTAAAGAAACAGATGACTCGATCTATTTCTGTATCGATCATGATATATGTAATAACTGAACCCAAGGGGGTTGGTAAACCCAGAAATGCAATATTTTTTTATTTTTTTTAAAATTATCGACGTTTCTAGCGACGTTTAGCGATGTTTAGCGACATTATCCTTAGTCGCTAAATACCCGCACTAGCCCAGGCACTAGCTCCAATGCCACAATCGCGTGTTGATTCAGTAAAGGATTTTGTGTAAATGAACCCCAAGCCATATAAAGGCAATGAGAGTCCAAAGGAGACTACAACTTGGATAACCAGCACCAAGAAGCTTTTGGAGGCGTCATAGCTGCCTACGAATTTATGGATGACAGAAGTGATGACTCAGTTAGAAGGGAACGCTCATCACTGGTGGGAATCGATGGAGCGCCAATAGGGTACACACCAGACTTGGGAGCAATTCTTGGAGTACTTTGAGAAGAAATACTTTTTGGCTACTGCAAAGGATGCATTGTACAACCAGCTTCTCCATCTAGAGCAGGAGAATAAGATGGTTGATGAGTATAACTCAGAGTTTAGCTGTCTCAGTAGATATGGCACCGTTCTGATACCCGATGACTTGGAGAAAGCTAAGAAATTTTATCACGGGCTGACTCAGGAGCTTCAACACTATACCAGCTCGCAGTCCCGGATCTCTTATGCAAAATTATTGATAGAGGCTGAGATTCAGGAGGCCATCAGCAAAGGAAAAGAGAATAAACAGAGAATTCAGCAAGGACCAACAAAGATGCAACAGGGAGGGCCTATCAGATGACCAATAGGACAGCAGCAACAACAGAGGACGGGGCCCTACTATCTCAGAGAATCTTCGACTTGCCATTTCTGTAGCAAGAAGGGGCACATATAAAAGAAGTACAGGAAGAAACTAAGAACTTACTTGATTTGTGGATCAGGATAGCATCATCCTCAGGATTGTCCGCAACGTAGAGCTATTGTTCAATTTGGAGGGCAGAAGCCAGCAGTACCGACACCAGGAGCAACCAACTAAGGAGGAGAAGGAGTACTTCGTCTACCAACACCAGGAGGATAGCAGATAGGATCACCCTTGGCATCGCATAAAGTACAGTTCGAGAGAGCCAGACAGCAGACAGGAGCTTAGAGGCAAGGACACGTGTTTTCACTGACTCAGGAAGGAAAAAAGACTGAAGGAGAGGCTATTACAGGTATTATTCTAGTTGGATCAGTACCTGCCATAATTTTATTTGATTCTGGGGCCACTCTTTCATTTATATCATCTAGATTTGTAGCAATACATAGAATAGCTACTTCACCCTTGCCTAAGAGTTGGAGGATTCTTACTGGGGAGGAATAGTGCCTGTAACTAGTACCTGCAGGACTTGTTCAGTTATTGTTTGTGGTCGGGAGATGAGAGCTCGACTTTTGGTATTTTTAATACCAAATTTTGACGTAGTATTGAGGATGGATTGGCTTAGCCAATACCATGCAATGTTAGATTGCCATAGAGGTTATACTATCTTTAAGCCTTCAGGCCAACCAGAGTTTGAGTTCATGAGAGGAACTATGAAGAAGGGAGTAGGCCAGTACGGTGGAGCTTGTATGACAATGGAAATTATGCCGCCACCGATTATTGAGGAGTTTGCAGATATCTTCCCAGACGAGTTGCCAGGTCTGCCACCGGAAAGAGAAGTCGAGTTCACTATTGAGTTAGTACGGGGAGCAGCGCCGATATCTTCTAATGTGTATCAGCTAGCAAAGAAGGAGCTAAATGAGCTGAAGCTGCAGTTGCAAGAGTTACAGGATAAGGGATTCATTAGGCCAAGTGTATCACCTTGGGGAGCCCCAGTTTTGTTCGTGCCAAAGAAAGATTGAACAGTCCGCATGTGTATCGACTATAGAGCCCTTAATGCAATGACCATCAAGAATAAGTACCCTCTGCCGCGGATTGATGACTTGTTCGACCAACTAACATGAGCACATGTGTTTTCTAAGATTGATTTGAGATCGGGATACCATCAAGTGAAGGTGAGGCATGAGGATATTCAAAAGACGGCTTTCAGGACTCGCTATGGTCACTACGAGTTCTTGGTAATGTCCTTTGGATTGACAAATGCACCAGCTGAGTTTATGAACTTAATAAACCGAGTATTTTATCAGAACTTGGACCAGTTTGTGGTTGTATTCATTGACAATATTTTGGTGTACTCAAAGAGCAATAATGAGCGCGAGGAACATTTGAGGAAGGTGCTAGAAACATTAAGGCAGCATAAGTTATATGCTAAGCCGAGCACGTAAGAGTTTCTCCTATATCATGTCTCTTTTCTTGGGCATGTTATCTCGGGAGAAGGCATATCAGTGGATCCAGCCAAGATATCAGCAGTTGTCACACCCCAGTCCCAAAACACGTAGGACCAAGAATACGTAAGCATGCCAGCCGTATGTTTATGGAGACTCCAATATATGAAAAACCATAACACATATGTACGCTGTATTATGAACAATAATTCACAAGTGGTATATATTTGCCACAAGTCACATGGCATAACTAGATCTCATCCACAGAATCAAATAACCAATCAACTAAATAATTAAATCAAGTATAAAATGCTTGATAAGAACAAGTAGTTGGGTGGAGATGTCACGCCCCAGTCCCAAAATACCAAGGGACTAGTCACGTGGCAATAGCCAGCAGCACGCACCGATGGACAAACCCAATTTAATGGACCCATCGAGTATACTTAAGCTGTAAATATAAGTCTACAACAGCAAGTCTAAACTAATCTCATCCACACATAAAATAATAAAAACAACAATAAATAAGGAAAGTACATCAATATCCAGTCACAGTAGAGTATGTCGGGGAACAACCCGATAAAAGTCTAAACACTTGTTCAACAGACCAGAACAAAGGAGTCCAAAAATAAGTATCTGATGAGTACAATAACATAAACTCAAGAAAAGTCTTCGGCCATCACCTCTGCTTCTAAAGTTGGTTCAGCTTCAGCAACAGCTTCTGGTACAGCTTCCGCTCCTGTCCCATAAACCTCGGGATAATGCTCTTCTGCTAAACCTGGGGACATCATCCGGATCCAGGTCCTCAGGGGACATAGCAAGGTACAGATAATACAAGCCAAAATAATTGCAGTAAAATAGTAAATAGCATAAGCAGGGTATCTACATAACCATCTATGTGAAAAATGCAACTGAGAGCATCACGAGTACTCAGGCTGAGACTGCTACAAGCTCTGTGTCGGGGAGCCGGTAGCAGTAATAACAAGTAATGGGTCTAGCTCTGCTCGAGAGTCTACAACCTCACAATAGTAGTATATATATATATAGAACAGCCTGTAGCCTGTGTGTCTCTCCCCACCCAATGTAACCACACGTCTCATGTCCATAACGTCTCATGTCCATGTCACGTGAGATCAGAGCTAATGCAACAAGTCATAATCTAAGAATATAATGTCTATGTCCATCCTGTATCCGACACAGAATCACCATGAATATCTCAGAAAGATTCTGTCATATGTTTGGTGTCAAGTGTCCTAGGTTATTGTACTTGATACAACAAGTACTAGAATGTAAAGGGTCACGAATGTCCATCTCTAAATGACGTACACAACTCCGCGTACGGGGTTGGCACCCGACTATAATCGGACGCTAAGTAGGTCATACGGTCCTAGGTTTAAACATAATCAACAGTATAAATAAACAAGGAAATAAATATCACAACTACATAATTTTGGCAAGGTACACTTGCCTGGGATTGGAATACCAGTAGCGGTCCTTGTATCCGTGGGTTCAGCAAATACTCCTCCAAAAGCTGAACAGGGCTCAAAAATCCAATTTCACCCGTGTCCAAAACGTGTATTCTGAATCCTGGACTCTGTGTCCAAGCCGTGTCCGGGTTTTGGAATGCCGCTGTGTCCGGGTCAGCCGTGTCCGGGCTAGGGCAGAGGGTCGTCGAAACTGCACGAGACTGGGCGAAGGTCGGCTAGGCTCTGGGACGCCTCGGGGAGGCTGGACGGCGCTCGGCTGAGTCGGCCGGAGGAGAATCGGCTCGGCCGGAGCTCGATCGGGTCTGTCAGCTGTTCCTGGTAGTTGGGGAAGAGGGGAAATGAGAGGGTCGAGGTTCCGAGGAGTTGGGCGACCGGGTACTGGTGCTGGAGGGCGGCTGGGACGGAGGGGTCTGCCGGAGTTCTCACCGGAGAAGAACGGAAAAGCAAAACCCTAGGCGGTCGGCTGGGTATTTATAGAGGGAAAAGGGAGAGGAAACGCCGGGGGTTTGGCCGGAAACTGAAGAGGAGAGGTCGCCGGGTACTGGGGAGATGAACAGAGGGGTCTGCCGGCGGCCACGGCGGCAAAAACGGCCGCCGGCAGTAGAAGAGTCGGGGCTTTAGGGATTCGGGGGTTAGGGATTTCACTTGTCGGGTCGGGTCGAGTTCTGGCGGGTCGGGTCTGACCCGGATCTGACCCGATAGCTGAGCGGTCCGGTTCGGTCAGACCGGCCGGTCCGGTTCAGTCTCTGGGTTTGGGTTGGTTTTAATTTATTGGTTTAATTTATCAATAGCTTTTAATGCTTTAAAAATTCATCCGGGATCCAATAAATTCCCGGAAAATTATCCCATGTCCGATTTTTAATTTTATACTAGAAAATATAATTTTCATCATATTTTAATATTATTTAATATATTTAAAAATTCCTTTTAAACAGACTACCTTAATTTTAAAATTACAAAAAATGCTAATTAATTCCAGAAAATTAATTTTAAAAATACTAAATTTTTCAGGTGATTACAATCTACCCCCTTAAGAAAATTGCGTCCTCGCAATTAAAAATTAAGCTACTAAAGAACAGAATTAAAGGATTTACAAAAATTACTTAGGTTATACCTGCATCCTCGAATAAATGGGGATATCGCTGGCGCATGATATCCTCCCGCTCCCAGGTAGATTCACCAGGTGAGTGTTGTTTCCAAGCCACACGAACCAGTTTAATTGTCTGCCCTCGTAGTGTCTTCTCACTGGTGCCGAGTATACCCACTGGTTGTTCTTCATATCTCAGGTTTGGGCCTACTGCGATCTCAGAATGATCAACTACATGACTTGGGTCAGTCACGTACCTTCTCAGCTGTGAGACATGGAATACATCATGCACTCCCTCTAAAGATGGAGGTAATGCAAGACGATAGGCCACCTCACCAATTCGCTCCAGAATATTAAAGGCCCCAATGTACCTTGGACTCAACTTGCCTCTACTCCCAAAGCGAATGGTTCCTCGAGTAGGTAAAATCCTCAGTAATACATGTTCTCCTTCCTTGAACTCCAGGGGACGTCAGTATGTATCAGCCCAATGCTTCTGTCTGTCCTGAGCTGCACGAAGATAATTCTGGATTTGTTTCACCTTCTCCACTGTTTGCATCACCAACTCTGGTCCCAAGATTTGACGCTCTTCTACGTCACTCCAGCATATCGGTGATCTGCACTTTCTACCGTATAACGCCTCGAAAGGTGCCATCTTGATGCTTGCCTGATAACTGTTGTTGTAGGAGAACTCCACCAAATGCAAATGATCTTCCCAAGACCCTCCAAAATCTAACATACATGATCTCAGCATATCCTCCAGGATCTGAATTGTACGTTCTGATTGACCATCTGTCTGTGGATGATAGGCAGTGCTGAATTTGAGTCTGGTGCCAAGACTCTCTTGCATACTTCGCCAGAAATGAGAGATAAATCTCGAATCTCTATCTGATACAATACTAACCGGCACTCCATGCAATCTTACAATTTGTCGCATATACATGTCAGCTAGTACCTCTGTGGACTGTCTAACTCTAAACGACAAGAAATGTGCCAATTTAGTGAGTCGATCCATGATAACCCATACCGCATCTTTTCCGCTGGGGCTCCTTGGGAATCCGGTGACGAAGTCCATGGTGATATGTTCCCACTTCCATTCTGGTATGGGAAGTGGCTGCAACATTCCTGCAGTCCTCTGATGCTCTGCTTTTACTTGTTGGCAGACTAAATATTTAGCTACAAATCTTGCAATCTCCCTCTTTATTCCATGCCACCAATAATACTGCCTTAGATCTCAATATATCTTTGTTCCTCCTGGATGAACAGAGTACATGGAGCTATGTGCTTCAGTCATTAACTCCTATCGCAATTCTCCATTTGGAACATATAGGCGATCTCCGCACCTTAATGTCCCATCCTCATGTATGCGAAGTCCCGTCTGCATGCCTGCTTCTATCTTCTCCTTGAGTCTTCGAAATCTAGCATCAGTAGGCAAAGCTTCTTTAATCCTTTCCCCAAGTGATGACTTTACTTCCAAATTAGCCAGCAAGCCACTCTGTCCTGGTAGAATAACCTCTATCTGGAGCTCCTGTAAATCTCTCAATAGCTCAGGCTGCATCGTCAAGAAATAAGTCGTAGGCTTCCTACTGAGTGCGTCTGCTACTACATTTGCCTTCCCTGGGTGGTACTGCAGATCTATGTCAAAGTCCACCATCAACTCAAGCCAGCGTCTTTGCCTCATGTTAAGCTCCTTCTGAGTATATACATACTTCAGACTTTTGTGATCAGTGAAGATTTCTACCTTCTCACCATAAAGATAGTGCCTCCAAATCTTCAATGCAAATATTACTGCAGCTAGCTCTAGATCATGCGTTGGGTAGTTCTTCTCATGGACCTTCAACTGTCTCGATGCATAAGCAATAACTTTGCCATGTTGCATCAAAACACATCCTAGGCCACTACCTGACGCATCGCTATAAACAACGAAACCGTCTGACCCTGAAGGAAGAGTCAAGACTGGTGCTGTTATTAGATGCCTCTTTAATTCTTCAAAGGCCTTCTGACATTCTTCTGTCCATGCAAACTCTTGATCTTTCCGTGTCAACTTCGTCATCGGCTCCGCAATCCTTGAGAAAATTTCTACGAACCTTCTGTAATATCCAGCAAGTCCTAGAAAACTTCTTACCTCAGCAACTGATGTTGGTGTAGGCCAAGTCTCAATAGCAGCAACCTTCTCTGGATCAACTGACAGTCCTTCTCCTGAGATAATATGCCCTAAGAATGGCACCTTATCCATACAAAACTCACATTTACTGAGCTTAGCATATAGCTTCTCCTGCCTCAATGTCTCTAGCACAATTCTGAGATGCTCCTCGTGCTCTTCGTGGCTTTTGGAATATACCAGAATGTCATCAATAAACACAACCACAAATTTATCCAAGTACTGATGGAAAACTCGGTTTATCAAGCTCATGAACACAGCAGGCGCGTTGGTTAAACCAAACGGCATTACTAAGAATTCATAGTGTCCATACTTGGTTCTGAAGGCTGTCTTCGGGATATCTTCCTTCCTCACTCTAATCTGGTGATAACCGGATCTAAGGTCAATCTTTGAGAATACCCTAGCTCCACTCAATTGATCAAATAAGTCATCAATGCATGGCAAGGGATACCGGTTCTTAATGGTCACAGCGTTTAACGCCCTGTAATCAATACACAAGCGAACTGTTCCATCCTTCTTCGGCACAAAAAGTATGGGTGCTCCCCAAGGTGAAATACTGGGCCGGATGAAACCCTTCTCCAGAAGATCATCAACTTGATTCTTTAACTCCACTAACTCCTTAGGTGCTAGCCGATATACCGATGAAGTGATAGGCTCTGCTCCTGGAGTTAAGTCTATTGTAAATTTTATTTCCCTATCAGGTGGTAACCCTGGAAGATCATCGAGAAATACATCCACAAACTCTGATATGACTCTTGGGTAACCTGACTCCCCTTCTACAGATAATACCCTAAGAGTTGGCTGAACACCTTGCTCTACAGCTCCCCGAAGAAACTCAAACTCTGAATGTCCAGGTGGTCTAAATATAACCTTTCCAAGCCGACAATCAAGAGTCGCATGATACTGACTTAACCAGTCCATACCAAGTACAACATCATAGTCAGGCATAAAAAAGATCAGAAATTGGGCTCACATCTCTCTTCCACAGACTACTACCGAACATGATCTACAGATATCACTAACCGGTATAATTCCACCTCTCGTAAGAATTTTCTTAGTCTTCGGAAGGGGTGCAGTAGCTACTCTATGGGTGGCTACGAAGCTAGCAGCTATGAATGAATGCGATGCTCCAGAATCAAATAAAGCTACAGCAGGTAATAAAGCTACTAAAATAGTACCTGCTATAACTTCTCCAATAATAGCTTCTTCCTGAACAGCCAATGCAAATGCCTGACCTCGTCCCTGAGCTGGACCCCTCTGCTGACGAGCCTGCTGGAATAGTGCTGCCTGAGGTGGCAATGGTGGTCTCTGCTGATATCCTCCTGGAGCTGGTGGTCTGACCCCTCCAACTCCCGTCTGCTGTGCTCCCACTGCTGGATAATCTGGCCTTGGTGCAGGTAAAGCTAGTCGTGGTGCTCCCTCTCTGCGTTCAAAGCAGTCCCTGGATAGATGCTGGTTGGATCCACAAACCAGACATAGTCCCAATTTGCGTCTGCACTCCTTTTCAATGTGGCCCAACTTGTCACAGAAATGACAAGTAGGTAGAGTTCTGATTGCTGCTCTCTGAGGTAGATTCTTCTGGAGTCGTTTTACAGAATCCTCCTGTGATGCCTTGGATGGTACTGAGGTAAATGGCCGCTTCAGACTTGACTCCCTCCTGGTGACGCGCTCCAGGCGTCGTGCTGCAACAAGGACGTCGGTGTACGATGTAGGTGCAACAGATCTAATCAACCTCTGAAGCTCAAACCTGAGTCCGTCAAAGAACTTCTCCGCCTTCTCTTCTTCGGTAGGAATTAGAGAAGGGACAAAACGACTCAGGCGAATGAATTCGGCATTATACTCCTCCATCGTCATATTGCCTTGGATGAGTCGGTTGAACTTGTCTCGAAGTTCTGACCGAGCAACAGCTGGGATATACATCTCTTGGAAGAGTCTGGAGAACTCTTCCCAAGTGACTCGGTCATGCCCGAGCCTCCTCTCTTCGGCTAGCCACCAGTGGTGCGCATTGTCCGTTAGTTGCATCCGGACATCAGTCATCCATCTCTCCCGCGGAAGTTCAGCTGCTTCCAACTGATGTTGTGTGTTTGTGAGCCACTTATGCACTTCAGTTGGTCCTTCCTTGCCCAAAAAGGTACGGGACTTGAGTTGACGAAAATCAGTGATAGATCCCGTCGCTGGTCGCCTAGCTTGCGGGTTTGCCTGCTCCAATGCATTTACTAGGCTGGTTCTCAGGTACTCTGCCTCCTGATGATGCGTCTCTTGTTGAACTTGCTGTTGGGCTTGCATCATGGCGTAAAACATCTGGAACATCTGCTGTCCGTCCATTGCTTGCCCTGGTGGAAAGACAGGCATCTGCGGAGTGAACTGCGGATGAGGTGGGATGTCGTCACGCCTGAACCTTGAGTTATGCTGCTTAGCTTGTCCACTTTGAGAGGATTGTCCTCTGTTCTCTGGTGTAACTCCATCTCCATAGGTAACTACAGCATCTTGTGGTGTACTCAAAGGAATTTTATCTTCAATTCTTGGATCCATCTTTCTGCATCCAAAATAAACTTTATGAGAACGTTCAGTAGAATCAAAGCAGGATGCAAATCAAGTACTTAATTCGAATGCGATATAGAGTTTCAAAAATGATTCAACAAATGGATGAGATCCTATCACCTATCCTATCCTTTTACAGGCTTGTTCGGTCCCTAAGTTAAAACCGAACAATTTTGTCGTAGACCTGCATGGGCCACCATAAAAACCATGTCACGCCCCAGTCCCAAAATACCAAGGGACTAGTCACATGGCAATGGCCAGCAGCACGCACCGATGGACAAACCCAATTTAATGGATCCATCGAGCATACTTAAGCTGTAAATATAAGTCTACAACAGCAAGTCTAAACAAATCTCACCCACACACAAAATAATAAGAACAACAGTAAATAAGGAAAGTACCTCAATGTCCAGTCACAGCAGAGTATGTCGGGGAACAACCCGATAAAAGTCTAAATACTGGTTCAACAGACCAGAACAAAGGAGTCCAAAAATAAGTATCTGATGAGTACAATAACATAAACTCAAGAAAAGTCTTCGGCCATCACCTCTGCTTCTAAAGTTGGTTCAGCTTCAGCAACAGCTTCTGGTACAGCTTCCGCTCCTGTCCCGTAAATCTCGGGATAATGCTCTTCTGCTAAACCTGGGGACATCATCCTGATCCAGGTCCTCAGGGGACATAGCAAGGTACAGATAATACAAGCCAAAATAATTGCAGTAAAATAGTAAATAGCATAAGCAGGGTATCTACATAACCATCTATGTGAAAAATGCAACTGAGAGCATCACGAGTACTCAGGCTGAGACTGCTACAAGCTCTGTGTCGGGGAGCCGGTAGCAGTAATAACAAGTAATGGGTCTAGCTCTGCTCGAGAGTCTACAACCTCACAATAGTAGTATATATATATAGAACAGCCTGTAGCCTGTGTGTCTCTCCCCACCCAATGTAACCACACGTCTCATGTCCATAACGTCTCATGTCCATGTCACGTGAGATCAGAGCTAATACAACAAGTCATAATCTAAGAATATAATGTCTATGTCCATCATGTATCCTACACAGAATCACCATGAATATCTCAGGAAGATTCTGTCATATGTTTGGTGTCAAGTGTCCTAGGTTATTGTACTTGATACAACAAGTACTAGAATGTAAAGGGTCACGAATGTCCATCTCTAAATGACGTACACAACTCCGCGTACGGGGTTGGCACCCGACTATAATCGGACGCTAAGTAGGTCATACGGTCCTAGGTTTAAACATAATCAACAGTATAAATAAACAAGGAAATAAATATCACAACTACATAATTTTGGTAAGGTACACTTGCCTGGGGTTGGAATACCAGTAGCGGTCCTTGTATCCGTGGGTTCAGCAAATACTCCTCCAAAAGCTGAACATGGCTCAAAAATCCAATTTCACCCGTGTCCAAAATGTGTATTCTGAATCCTGGACTCTGTGTCCAAGCCGTGTCCGGGTTCTGGAATGCCGCTGTGTCCGGGTCAGCCGTGTCCGGGCTAGGGCAGAGGGTCGTCGAAGCTGCACGAGACTGGGCGAAGGTCGGCTAGGCTCTGGGATGCCTCGGGGAGGCTGGACGGCGCTCGGCTGAGTCGGCCGAAGGAGAATCGGCTCGGCCGGAGTTCGATCGGGTCTGTCAGCGGCTCCTGGTTGTTGGGGAAGAGGGGAAAGGAGAGGGTCGAGGTTCCGAGGAGTTGGGCGGCCGGGTACTGGTGCTGGAGGGCGGCTGGGACGGAGGGGTCTGCCGGAGTTCTCACCGAAGAAGAACGGAAAAGCAAAACCCTAGGCGGTCGGCTGGGTATTTATAGAGGGAAAAGGGAGAGGAAACGCCGGGGGTTTGGCCGGAAACTGAAGGGGAGAGGTCGCCGGGTACTGGGGAGATGAACAGAGGGGTCTGCCGGCGGCCACGGTGGCAGAAACGGCCGCCGGCAGTGGAAGAGTCGGGGCTTTAGGGATTCGGGGGTTAGGGATTTCACTTGTCGGGTCGGGTCGGGTTCTGGCGGGTCGGGTCTGACCCGGATCCGACCCGATAGCTGAGCGGTCCGGTTCGGTCAGACCGGCCGGTCCGGTTCAGTCTCTGGGTTTGGGTTGGTTTTAATTTATTGGTTTAATTTATCAATAGCTTTTAATGCTTTAAAAATTCATCCGGGATCCAATAAATTCCCGGAAAATTACCCCATGTCCGGTTTTTAATTTTACACTAGAAAATATAATTTTCATCACATTTTAATATTATTTAATATATTTAAAAATTCTTTTTAAACAGACTACCTTAATTTTAAAATTACAGAAAATGCTAATTAATTCCAGAAAATTAATTTTAAAAATACTAAATTTTTCAGGTGATTACAGGAGACAAATCCACTACCAAACTAGAATATAAGAGGAACAAAAATAAGTATATCTAATGAACAATGAGACTCGAAGAGTGACCTCCTCGAAAGAGAATGGAGTAGCAAGTCCTGATCCATGCTCCTACAAATAGTCATGATCTTCTACACCTGGAAAGGGACCAGGTCCTCAGAGGGACGTAACAAGATACATAGAAGCATGCCAATTGAATACAGTAAAACATGCATAATAGATAGAAAATATATAAATACGCTGTACTAAATAATCTATATGAAAATGTATAGTGAGGACAACCTTTCGACGTATGGGTAGGTGTAGGATACTCTATCTATTTCTTAACTCACACACACGTCCATGAACATCATCAGCCGTCATACCGCGAGGGTAGCGACCATCGTGACACCATCAGCCGACATACCGCGAGGGTAGCGACCATCGCGACACAACTCCCGTAGTGCGTGCTAGTTACTATGGTTTACCAGCGTGGGTGGCCCATACGCCTACTGATTATCCTCCCTTTCCATGATACTATGTGTCAAGTGTGTGTCAACATATATATAGTATATAATTATAACTAAAAGAAAACACATATATAATGAATATATAAAAATATGATAAGCATGCAAAGTACTATAAGCAATTTGGTAAGGTATCTTGTCTGCTCTGAAAAAGAATGAAGTCCCAACTCAAGGCATCGTCCGATCTACTCGTCACATAAATTAAACAAGTTAGGTTACAAAAGTGGGTGAACAGGTTCCTACATTTTAATCTATTTTAATTCTGAATAAAATAGTATTTTAATCTTATTATAATCTGATTTCATTGTTAAACCCTAATTTTGGTCCAAAGAAAGTTAACTATACAGATTTGTGATCCGTGGCACACAAATCGAGGCAATCCATTGACTAAAAAGTAAACTGACTCAAATCCTTGATTTGTGTATAAAATTCTATAGATTTTAGCGCTACATGAATTTTAAAATTGACGGTTTCATAAAATTATAAGTCGGTAAAGAGTTATGTCCACAAGGGCGCACAGATAACAGTTTTTGGTAGTTTCCTATTTACGTCTATGTTGCACAAATTTTACAGTAGATTAAACTTGTATGTTAACTTCTGGAAAAATATTTTTTTGGAATTTTATCATGTCAGATTTTTGAAACTTTAAACGGCTCATAATTTCGAGTTTAGGATCTTCCGAAATCTCGAAAACACAAAAATGCGTCTGATTTCGGACAGCTGACACTTTTAGAATTTTCTGGAAAAATAGGTTCATAAATTATTAAAATAATTTATATATTCAGAGAACTAACCTTGATATGGTTCTAACAAAAAAAACTAGAACGCGTTTGGAGTTCGGAGCTAGGAGATATCGTCTTTTTAAGTCGTCATAACTACTAGAAAATGAGGCTAAATTTATGACGAATTTCGATTATTTTTGGACAAAAAAGAGAGGAGTTTGGGGAAAAAAAAATATGAAAGAAGAGTTTATTCCGTAAGTTTAATAGGTATTTATAATGGTGGAGACTACTTAATTGAATACAACTATGATTGGCTAATTTGGATATGATTATGATGAGTTTAAATAAGGGTAGGATATGCATGAAGTTGCTTTCCTAGTAGGCTCATAATTTGAATTAATTTAAAATAGAGTTTGAGTTTATCTCAATAATTTATAATCTTAAATAGAATTAAAGATAATACAAATAATTTATATATAATCTTATTAATATCTATTAACACTAAATTATCATCTATATAATATTAAGAATATATACATCCAAGTAAATCCTAAATGATTTTTAAAAAATCCAAATAAATTTATTAAAATTCTAAATAAAATACAAAAAAAATATAATTAAATATAATAACCTAAAATAAATATTTGGTAGGAACAATATGCAAGTATGGTCTCATAGTAAATCATGAAAGTCCTAGAAATTTATATTTTCTATGTTTTAATTACCCTAAAATTCTAGAAAATCTCTAAAAATCTAAAATAGCCTTAAAATGATTCCAAATAAATATTTATATAAGTAAATATATTAAGAAATTTATTTTCTAATTAACTAAGAGAATACTCTAAAAAAATTTAATATTTAAAATAATCTATAATAAATATAATAATATAAAATACACACAAAATATCTATTTTGGGTGAGGGGGTTTATAATCTACCCAACTTAAAAAAATTTGTCCTCAAAATTAAAAATAAGGAATAATTTGTTAAATCTTTCACATTCGTATCTAAGACAAGTCAATCACAATCTTCTCAAAATTTTAAATGACAAAATCTATTTAAATCTATCACAATCTCTTCAAAATTAAAATAACCATTGTTTAAATCAAAATTTAACCTATCATAATCTCTTCTATATTTTTAATAATCAATATCTAAATTTAATTCAAATCTATATGACATCTTGAAGATTTAAATAATCCACATCAAATTTTATATCAAGATTTTCAACTATTCCTATATTTCAACTTAAGAATTTTGTACTCTTCAAATTTTAAATTCAATTTCTATTATCAACATTTCAAATAGGTGATCCAATAATCAAAATTTAACTTTTAATTCAAATCATCAAATTATAAATTTTGAATTCCATCCATCAATGTTCATGTTTAGAGTTCTATTTTTTTTCAAGATTTAAATTGTTAATTCAATCTCCAATATTCAAAATTTAAATCATGTGCTCAAATTATAAATATTATGTCTGCAATATCAAAATTTTAAAATTCATTCTATAAGGCATTCTTATTTTTAAAGTTAAATTATCATAATCTAAATTATTCTTCTAAAAATTCTCAAAATTAAAATGACTTAAATCTCTCAATATAATCTCACTTGATCACAATCTAAAATTTTTTACCTCAAGTTGACAATGCAACTTCTACACAACTTAGAATATACCGATCTATCACAAAGGCTATACATTTAAGAAAAATATCCTTAAATTATTTAATCATGTTATTCAATCCATAAAATATCTCACATATTTTATGTCCTTAATTACAAAAGATAGTCACCAAGTAATGTGATTAGCCTATGGGGTATATCTAGTACTATCCGTATATCAAACTTATACCAAGCATGAGCATTCGTCTTTCTGAAACAGGGGAAGACGAAAAATAATATTAAAGAATTCATGGAGGAGGTGATAGAATACAAGTACGGGGTTCAAGGTGATTAAAGAATTCAAAAAAAGAGTTGTCAGGGCAGTTGTGGATTAAAATCTGCTTTTGGTAAATTTCTATTTGCATGCTCATATCAGTACAATTATGTAACCGATACGATATGCTCGAACATGTCTAGAGGGCAAGTATATTCGTCTAACAAGCTGAGTCAACTATATCTCAATCCACGTAAAGTAGTCATGCGAAGAGCGAACCAAGTGCATTAACATTGATCAGACCGTAATATACTGATTATGATTTAGACAATGTATTAGTAGGCATCCCCAATAACACATACGTCATGAACAAGCTTGATAAAAGAATAAGCTTGCAAAACTAGGCTATAAAATAGCAGCATAAGCGGAGGTAGTCCAGAAAATATAAGTACGCTGGATTATGATGAAGGAAGGTACAAAATAATTTAAGTTCACCAAGAAGACCGGTGTTGTGCCTCTACAGTTGCCATACTAACTTCTTGTCTAAGTCTATAGTCTACCAAATTGGGGTATGAGCCTCTAAGTTCTATCGTCTAGATAAACACTATCTTCTTATGCAAGCCTATAGTTGGTGTCATTCAATTATACTTCATTAATAGGTCAAAAGGACTATGTGATACTAGGTTATGAGGCATACTACCAAATTTACAAGAATTTAACTAATAGTGTTATTGAACAATAGAGTGTATATACCTAGTATAAGTCACCTTTCTAACCCCTATCAAGCACGAAAGAAAAGATAAGATTAACGTTATAAAAGGATCAAGCAAGATGCAGTGCAAGCTATCAAATAAGAGTGTGAAATGAAATCAAGGGAGGTGATTAAATAAGTGGATAAGATCCTATATTCTAATCCTATGCGCAGGCTTGTTCGGTACAGTAACATAACCGAGACAATATGCCCTCGACCTGCATGGGCCACCATAAAAAATATATGTCATACCCCAGTTCCAAAATACGTAGGACCAGGAATACGTAAGTATGCCAGCCGTATGTTTATGGAGACTCCAATATATGGAAAACCATAACACATACGTACACTGTATTATGAACAATAATTCACAAGTGGTATATATTTGTCAAAAGTCACAGGGCATAACTAGATCTCATCCACAGAATCAAATAACCAATCAACTATATAACTGAATCAAGTATAAAATGCTTGATAAGAACAAGTAGTTGGGTGAAGACAAATCCACTACCAAACTAGAATATAAGAGGAACAAAAATAAATACATCTAATGAACAATGAGACTCGAAGAGAGACCTCCTCGAAAGAGAATTGAGTAGCAAGTCCTGATCCGTGCTTCTGCAAATAGTCATGATCGTCTATACCTGGAAAGGGACCAGGTCCTCAGAGGGACGTAACAAGATACATAGAAGCAAGCCAATTAAATACAGTAAAATATGCATAATAGACAAAAAATATATAAATACATTGTACTAAACAATCTATATGAAAATGTATAGTGAGGACAATCTTTCGACGTATGGGTAGGTGTAGAATACTCTATCTATCTCACAACTCACACACGCATCTATGAACATCATCAACTGTCATACCGCGAGGGTAGCAACCATCGTGACACCATCAGCCGACATACCGCGAGGGTAGCGACCATCGTGACACAACTCTCGTAGTACGTGCTAGTTACTATGGTTTACCAGCGTGGGTGGCCCATACGTCTACTGATTATCCTTCCCTCACATGATACTATGTGTCAAGTGTGTGTCAACATATATATAGTATATAATTATGACTGAAAGAAAACACATATATAATGAATATATAAAAATATGATAAGTATGCAAAGTACTATAAGCAATTTGGTAAGGTATCTTGCTTGCTCTGAAAAAGAATGAAGTTCCAACTCAAGGCGTCGTCCGATCTACCCGTCACATAAATTAAACAAGTTAGGTTACAAAATTGGGTGAACAGGTTCCTCCATTTTAATCTATTTTAATTCTGAATAAAATAATCTAAAATAGTATTTTAATTTTATTATAATCTGATTTTATTATTAAATCCTAATTTTGGTCCAAAGAAAGTCAACTATACGGATTTGTGATTCGTGGCACGCAAATCGAGACAATCTGTTGACCAAAAAGTCAACCAACTCAAATCCTTGATTTGTGTGTAAAATCCTATAGATTTTAGCGCTACATGAATGTCAGAATTGACGGTTTCATAAAATTACAAGTCGGTAAAGAGTTATGTCTACAAGGGCGCACAAATGATAGTTTTCGGTAGTTTCCTATTTACGTCTACGTTACAAATTTTTTACAGTAGATTAAACTTGCATGTTAAATTTTGGAAAAATAATTTTTTATAATTTTATCATGTCAGATTTTTGAAACTTCAAACGGCTCGTAATTCCGAGTTTGGGATCTCTTGAAATCTCGAAAACACAAAAATACATCTAATTTTGGAAAGCTGACACTTATAGAATTTTCTGGAAAAATAGGTTCATAAATTATTAAAATAATTTATATATTCAAAAAACTAACCTTGATATGGTTCTAACAAAAAAAACTGGAATACGTTTGGAGTCCGGAGCTAGGAGATATCATCTTTTTAAGTTGTTATAACTACTAGAAAATGAGGCTGAATTTATGACAAATTTTGACTGTTTTTGGATCAAAAAGAGAGGAGTTTGGGGAAGAAAAATATGAAAGAAGAGTTTATTCCATAATTATAATAGATATTTATAATGGTGGAGACTACTTAATTGAATATACTATGATTGGCTAATTTGGATATGATTAGGATGAGTTTAAATAAGGATAGGATATGCATGAAGTTGCTTTGCTTTCCTAGTAGGCTCATGATTTGAATTAATTTAAAATAGTGTTTGAGTTTATCTCAATAATTTATAATCTTAAATAGAATTAAAGATAATATAAATAATTTATATATAATCTTATTAATATCTATTAACACTAAATTAGCATCTATCTAATATTAAGACTATATACATCCAAATAAATCCTAAATAATTTTTAGAAAATCCAAATAAATTTATTAAAATAATAAATAAATTACAAAAAAATATAATTAAATATAATAATATAAAATAAATATTTGGTAGGAACAATATGCAAGTATGGTCTCATAGTAAATCATGAAAGTCATAGAAATTTATGTTTTCTATGTTTTAATTACCCTAAAATTCTAGAAAAATCTCCAAAAATCTAAAATAGCCTAAAAATAATTCGAAATAAATATTTAAATAAGTAAATATATTAAGAAATTTATTTTCTAATTAACTAAGAGAATACTCAAAAAAATTTAATATTTAAAATAATCTATAATAAATATAATAATATAAAATACACAAAAATACATATTTTGGGTGAGGGGGTTTACAGCAGTAGAGACGTGGCCGACCCCAACCGACGTATCAGAGTTACAGAGTTTTCTAGGACTTGTCGGATATTACTGGAGGTTGGTGGAGAACTTCGCGAGGATCACAGAGCCTATGACAAGGTTGACCCTCAAGGACTAGGAGTTTGTTTGGACAGAGGTGTGTCAGATAACATTTGATGAGTTGAAGAAGTGCCTGACTACAACACCGATCTTGACCATACCTACTGGACCCGGAGGATTTGTTATTTATAGCGATGCTTTCGAAAAGGGATTGGTGTCACGCCCCAGTCCCAAAATACATAGGACCAGGAATACGCGACACGCCAGCTACGCATTCGACTAGACTCTGGTCTGACTCGAATACGTATAAGCTGTATAATAAAGGGCACTATCTTAAAATCCTGAAAATGTAAACATCTATGTCTCAATCCATAATGAACAGAAATATACAAGAAAGAGCTGCATGTGCTAAAGTCGGCCGCCCAATATCACACCAACTCGAATAGACTCGAGAAGAAATATGAGTCTATAAAAACTAGGCTACAACAGCAGATAAATAATCAATATAAAATAACCATAATGTCGGTAGAAGTGATGTGAGTACCTGGTACAATGCCCGCAAGACGTGCAACTCCATCAGCAACTCCAAATGCTCCGTAAACGTCTATGCTGCAAAACTGGCAGGGGACCAGGTTCTCAGAGGGACGTAACAAGGTACAAAAATATAGCATGCCATAGTACAAGAGAAAGTACAAGTACAACGACGATGTAATCTAGCATAACCAACTAAGTGAGACACAGTTTGAAGACAATGTTTGACGCATGGGCTGTCCAAAATAAAACTGTCTAGTAACTTTCTAGATACAACTACACTAGATACAGGATCACTACAGAAATAGTACATATACATATATAAGCGCGTGCAGAGGAGCCCAAACATCTAGTAACTGTCTTCCCCATCCCAAGCGGTCAACGATTGTGTGTTGAACCTGAACCTCTATCTAACAGTCTCGTCACATAGAAATAACTCAACAGACGCGACCCTAAGGTCATCCCAGTCTCCGGTCATGATGTCAGTATCAGGATACAGGAAATCTGGCACAATAACAGTGTATGAATGTGTCCTGGGGTGACGATATACTTAGGTACGTACATCGAGGTGTTACGAATATTTAGCATTCATTACAATACGTTACGATGAACATCTGCACCCGGTTGTGAACCAGATGCGAAGCAACGATCTAAATCAAACATGCGCACAATGTACATAATAAAATAATAAATATCTGTAACTGAAATACAGGGTGGCAAGGTACACTTGCCTGGGTCCGGCTGCTGAAGATGGGGATCCGATAAAACATCCAAGTCCGCAGGTCCCGTAGTACCTAGAGACGTGATACAAGCTCAATCAATAGACTATCACGTGACTAAAATAAGATGCAACACACCTCTAGCATATGCTACAATCTTAGTTACAAGTCACATAGACACTAAGCTAGAGGGTTGACCAAGGTTGACTAAAGGTATGTTACATCTAATCTGATTAATCACCTGTATAAAATTATCAGACAAAATCCTCAATCTTACTATATTCACCACGATGTTCAGTAGTTCAAGTATGTTTAATCCTCCGATTTTTCCCTGGTCTTCACAGACGTTATCCCGCATATTTTAAACATTATCCTCGAATAAATTATAAACTATTTATTAAACCCTCAAATATATACAATAATTTCCATTTCACATTAAAATTACTCCTCAATTTAATTCAACATTATTTATCAATCCCCAATGAGTGACTAACGGTTTGATATTACACACTAGTTCACCATCAAACACCTGCTCCTCAATGTCCATCAATGTTGCAATATCAGAATCTTATTTCTCAATAATCTAAATATGTTCACCAACAATAATCAATATGCATATTTTAATTAGGATGACACCCTAAAATCTCATATGGCGATTTAATCCTAACTTTATTATTTATATCACAATTCCATCCATCATGTGTATGTATTCCATGTCCTCAATCAATTCATTTTTAAACCTTAAATAATTAATTTAGCATTTCACTAACCATGTCTAATATGACCTATTTATTTCAATCCTAAAATAATTTCACATGCATATAAACTAACCCTAAAACTATCTTAACTAATACCATTATATATAAATACTAAAATGAACATAGGTAAGGGGAGAGGTTCACCTTGTCGTCGCGGTGTGGTGGCCGTCTCTGGCCGAAGGGGAGTCGTGGTGGTGTGGGCGTGGATGGTGATGATGATGATGGTGAAGGTGATGTAGTCGACAACGGCCGAGGGGGGGGAGACGACATCAGCTCGTCGGTGTTAAGAGCTGAGATAGTGGCTCGTCAGGAGGTTGGTCGAAGTGAAGGTGGTCGTGGGTGTAGCACTGCTAGGCAGGGGTGAGTAGTCGTAGAAGGAGGAGACTCGGCGTGATGGAGGTGCAGTCGCCACCGGAGAAGGTTATGGCAGCATGAAGGTGACGGTGGCGTGCTGGAGGAGATATGGGTGGCTCGGGTGGAGCTCGGTTAAAGCGTGTGCAGCATGGGGGGAGGGGGAACTCGGCTGAGGACGGTGGTGTTGGCGGTGGTAGCAATGGTAGATGGTAATGACGATGAGGATGCGGATGGGGGAACTCGGTCATGGCGAGTGCTGGAGGTGGTGGTGGTAACGTGCGGTGGTGGAACAGGGATGTGGTGGTAGCAGCCGGTGGTGGCAGTGGTTGCGTTGATGGAGGAACGACCGGCGTGTGTGGTCAGCAGCCGGTGGTGAGTCGTTCGTAGCAGTCGGGGAGGAGGGTGGTCGGAGGGGCTTGGCACAGTCGGTTGGCCGGAGGGAAGTAGTTGGCCGGAGGTGGGTTCTTCATTTAAGAAGAAGGAGAATGATGCAAATGAGGAGAAGAAGAAAGGAAGAAGAAGGAGAAAGAAAAAGCTACGGTTGTGAATGTAGAGGAGGGAGGAGAGGGAGGGGATGGGGGTTTCTCTAGGTGTTGGGATTAGGGCCGGCCTTGGGAAAAGAGTGTGATGGTGATATTTTATAGGGAGGTGTGATATAGATTGTGGGCTGAGGATGCTTCCAAATTTGAATGAGTGGCTAGGATTAGTCATGAGAAAAATTTGTTCACACAATGGAGAGGGATGGGTGATGTTGGACTGGTCAATGGTTGAGGGAGTTTTCTTCATTTGGGTTTAAACCAATGAGGGGATGACACCTAATGCAATATTTGCAAATAAGCCCCTTAATTTTGGATATTTGCACAAATACATAAAATAATAGAAAAATTATAGGAGAAATGGTGTTTGGTGTTTTGTAGGGTGAGGGGGTATTGTGTGTTTTGCATGGGCTTAATTAAATGGGCATTGAAATTAAATTGGGATTAAAATAGGATTAGTCAAAGTTGGTATCCCCAATTTAATTAGAATAAATTTTCATGTGCTCTTAAATTAAATGGGGGCACATGGGATCTCAATTGGGAGTGACACAAAGGTCATGAATGGTGTAGGCTTGGTGTCAGTCTTGGACCCTTTTATTGGTCCGACTCAATGGGTTAAGTTGGAATCTCAAAACAGATGGTAACGACATAGGTCCGCGACACGGGATTAAATAATAGATTTTGGTTACGAAAAATTATGCAATTAATTTAGAGCACAAGAAAATATGATTTTGAGTGACAAAAAAGTCCAGCGCCTAAATTGGCGTGTCAAGTCAAGAGTGCAATAATCTGTTGGAATTTATGGGCTGATATTGGGCTCCGAATATTTTAACAACGGTAGGGCACGCCAAGGGTTTAATAAAAGAATCAGACATCTGTAACCTTACTCTAAACCTCAATCATCTACTGCTAAACCAAAATTTTCTAACCCATACCATACTATCTATAGAAATAATTGAGGGGGTTTACATCCTTCCCAACTTAGAAAATTTTTGTCCCCAAAATTAAAAGTAAAGCACGATAATAGCTATGAGAATTTAAAAGCAAACTGGTAATCAAATATGGTACGTAAATTCGTACCTTGGTCCTCACATAAATACGAAAAATTCTATCGAATGGAATCCTCGTGCTCCCAGTTAGATTTGCCTGGTGAATGATGCTTCCATGCGACTCTGATCAGTCGAATAGTCTGATCTCTCAAAGTCTTCTCACTATGATCGAGTATCTCCACTAGCTGCTCTACGTAAGATAAACTAGGCCCGACTGTAATCTCCGAATGATCAAGCACGTGGGTAGGGTCTGCCATGTATCTCCTCAACCGCGATACGTGAAATACGTCATGCACTCCTTCTAATGATGGAGGCAATACAAGACGATAAGCCACTTCGCCAACTCGTTCCAAGATAACAAAAGGTCCGATGTATCTCGGACTCAGCTTGCCTCTGCCTCCGAATCTGATGGTACCACGAGTAGGCGATATCTTCAAAAATACATGGTCACCTTCCTTTTATTCTAAAGGTCTGTGGTGTGCATCTGCCCAATATTTCTGTCTGTCCTGTGCTGCACGCAGGTGGCTCTGAATCTGCTTGACTTTCTCTACTGTCTGTGTCACCAACTCTGAATAAAGTATCTGACGCTCTCCCACGTCACTCCAATATACTGGTGACCTATACTTCCTGCCGTATAGTGCCTCATAAGGTGCCATCTGTATGCTAGCCTGGTAGCTGTTATTGTAGGAGAATTCCACCAAGTGTAAATAGTCCTCCCAAGATCCTCCAAAGTCGATCATGCACGCTCTCAACATATCCTCTAGTATCGGTATCGTGCGCTCTGACTGGCCATCAGTCTGTGGATGATATGCAGTGCTGAATATGAGACGAGTTCCTAGACTCTCCTGTATACTCTGCCAAAGATGTGATATGAATCTGGAATCACGATCCGATATAATGCTGACAGGCACTCCATGTAGTCGTACTATCTGCCTCATATACATGTCAGCTAATATCTTCGTGGACTGCCCAACTCTGAAGGGCAAGAAATATGCAGACTTGGTGAGTCTGTCTACGATAACCCAAACTGCATCCTTCCCGCTAGGGCTCCGCGAAAATCCTGTGACGAAGTCTATGGTAATGTGTTCCTACTTTCACTCAAAAATGGGAAGCGGCTGCAATAGTCCTGTAGTCCTCTAATGTTCAGTCTTGACTTGCTGACAAACTAAACATCTTGCCATGAATCTTGCAATCTCTCTCTTCATCCCATGCCACCAGAAAGGTTGCCTCAAATCTTGGTACATCTTCGTACCCCCGGGATGAATAGAATAAATCAAGCTATGAGCCTCGGTCATCAACTCCTGGCGTAGCTCACCACTTGGAACGTATAGGCGATCTCCACAC
The DNA here is from genome assembly GCA_036927795.1 of Iris macrosiphon. NCBI lineage: Eukaryota > Viridiplantae > Streptophyta > Magnoliopsida > Asparagales > Iridaceae > Iris > Iris macrosiphon. The sequence goes on from JAYESA010000005.1 coordinate 60,970,709, forward strand.
CTCAATGTTCTGTCTTCATGAATCCTGAGTCTCGTCTGCATGCCGGTCTCTGTCCTCTCTCGCAGTCGTCAAAATCTCGCATCTGTAGGCAGGGCTGCCTTGATCCTCTCAATCAATATAGACTGAACCTCGAGACTGTCCATCTGTCCATCCATGCCTGACAATACAATCTCAATCCTGAGTTCCTGAAGATCCTATAACAACTGACGCTAAGTCATAAAAATATGCCATGGGCTTCCAGATTAAGGCATCTGCTACTACATTCGCCTTGTCAGGGTGGTACTGCAACTCGATATCATAATCTGTCATCAACTCTAGCCAGCGCCTCTGTCTCATGTTGAGCTCCTTTTGAGTGTAGTCATATTTGTGGTCCGTGTAAATCTCAACATGCTATCCATAAAGGTAGTGGCACCATAGCTTTAGTGCAAAAATTACTGCAGCTAGCTCTAGATTGTGCGTCGGATAGTTCTCCTCATGAACTCTCAGCTGTCTCGATGCATAGGCTATCCATTATATCTAAATGTAACTCATATTTGTTGAGCTTGGCATACAGCCTCTCCTGCCTCAGCATCTCCAACACGATCCTGAGATGTCTCTCGTGCTCCTCCTGGCTCTCAAAATATACCAAGTCGTCGATGAACACCACCATGAACTTATCTAAGTATCGGAACATTGTTCATCAAGCTCATAAATACTGCTGGCGCGTTAGTTAAACCAAACGGCATGACTAGAAACTCATAGTGTCCATACTTCATCCAAAAATTCGTCTTCGGAATGTCCTCTCTCCGTACCTTGATCTGATGATAGCTGGATCTACGATCGATCTTCGAGAATACATATGCGCCACTTAGCTGATTCAAATAAATCATCGATGCACGGTAATGGGCACTTGTTCTTTATCGTTATAGCATTAAACGCCCTATAATTGATACATAATCATATCGTCCCTGTAACCAATGTGCAAATGTACCATCCCATCCTTCTTCGGCACAATAAGATGGGTATTACCCATGGAGAAATACTAGCCCGACTGAAATCCTTGTCTAAGAGATCCTCTACTATGGACCTACAACTCAACCAACTCTATCGGTGCTAGTCTGAAGACGGGAAATTAACTGGCTCGGCTCTTGGAGTCAACTCTATAACAAACAATATCTCTCTGTCAGGTGGCAGGCCTGAAAGATCCTCTGGAAATACATCCTCAAATCCTGATATAATACGGGGGTACACCAGTTCACCTTTTTTATTGTGTGCCCCTAAGGTAGATGGACCCTATGCTCCTAGGTTCCTCGAAGAAACTCAAACTCAGGGTAACCTGGTGGTCTAAAATAATGCAATCACGTCGACAATCTAACATCGCGTGGTATTGGCTCAACCAACTCATGCTAGGACGATGTCATAGTCTAGACTTAACCTCAAAATAAATTCTCCCATTCTATTTACAACACTAGTCCTCCAAGAGAAAAATTCTTCCTTGCCTAATGTATAATTTTTCTTCTCCTCAAAGTTTTCCCTAAAATTTTATTCCTCAAATCTCTTCTTTCCGTCATTTATTACTCCGGGTCACATAGTGCAATTATAATAATAGTATCCCCCAATATACAAACTAGAATTTTTGGTATCAGATCATCATCTTCCCAGTGAGAGCCTAAAATTTCATCTCCTCTATCTCATAACTTCGTTCCTAGTATTGCTATTATACACAACCACTAGTTTCCATCATCAGGCTATGCATTTTCATGAATTATTCTAGGTCATGGTCAACAATCTTTCCAGCTCCCAGTAATTTCAAGATCACTGCTATCTCAAGTACGGGTAGGGTACTACTGGGTCCAATTCTCTTACAAACCTTCCACACTAGTTCTAGAATACAAAAAAACCTATCAATCTATCCTACTCAGGGTAACAATCTTCTCAGGGAATATTATACGAATTCTGTCTTCTGTCGTCTGGTCTTCGATCTTCTTCTGGAGGTAACCATCAGGCACAAGCGTCCGTCTTTCCGAATTAATAGGAGATGCGAAACAATGATAATGAAATTGGCAAAAACTGAACGAATACAATTGGAAAGTCCAATGGCGATAATCAATTACGAAGGAAGTTTTTAAAATTAATTATGGATTGAGATCCTATACAACAATAAATCATAATATCTATTCCTAATTTGCAGGCTCTCTTGGCACAGTCTGGTGACCAAGACGATTTAATTCGGACCTGCATGGGCCACCATAAAAATATGTCATGTCCCAGTCCCAAAATACATAGGATCAGGAATACGCGACACGCCAGCTATGCATTCGACCAGACTCTGGTCTGACTCGAATACATATAAGCTGTATAATAAAGGGCACTATCTAAAAATCTTGTAAATGTAAACATCTATGTCTCAATCCATAATGAACAAAAATATACAAGAAAGAGCTGCATGTGCTAAAGTCGGCCGCCCAATATCACACCAACTCGAATAGACTCGAGAAGAAATATGAGTCTATAAAAACTAGGCTACAACAGCAGATGAATAATCAATATAAAATAACCATAATGCCGGTAGAAGTGATGTGAGTACCTGGTACAATACCCGCAAGACGTGCAACTCCATCAGCAACTCCAAATGCTCCGTAAACGTCTATACTGTAAAACTGGCAGGGGACCAGGTCCTCAGAGGGACGTAACAAGGTACAAAAATATAGCATGCCATAGTATAATAGAAAGTACAAGTGCAACGACGATGTAATGTAGCATAACCAACTAAGTGAGACACAGTTTGAAGACAATGTTCGACACGTGGGTTGTCCAAAATAAAACTGTAGCTCCGGACACGAAAACACACGGGACGTCCCCAGCTCCGGGCAAAGAGTCACACGGGTGATACAACTACACTAGATACAGGATCACTACAGAAATAGTACATATACATATATAAGCGCGTGCAGAGGAGCCCAAACGTCTAGTAACTATCTTTCCCATCCCAAGCGGCCAACGATTGTGCGTTGAACCTGAACCTCTATCTAACAGTCTCGTCACACAAAAATAACTCAACAGACGTGACCCTAAGGTCATCCCAGTCTTCGGTCATGATGTTAGTATCAGGATACAGGAAATCTGGCACAATAACAGTATATGAATGTGTCCTGGGGTGATGATATACTCAGGTACGTACATCGAGGTATTACGAATATCTAGTATTTATTATAATACGTTACGATGAACGTCTATACCCGGTTGTGATCCGGACGCGAAGCAACGATCTAAATCAAATACGTGCACAATGTACATAATGAAATAATAAATATCTGTAACTGAAATACAGGGTGGCAAGGTACACTTGCCTGGGTCCGGCTGCTGAAGATGGGGATCCGGTACAACATCCAAGTCCACAGGTCCATAGTACCTAGAGACGTGATACAAGCTAAATCAATAGACTATCACGCGGCTAAAATAAGATGCGACACACGTCTAGCATATGCTACAATCTTAGTTACAAGTCACATAGACACTAAGCTAGAGGGTTGACCAAGGTTGACTAAAGGTAAGTTACATCTAATCTGATTAATCACCTGTATAAAATCATCAGACAAAATCCTCAATCTTACTATATTCACCACGATGTTCAGTAGTTCAAGTATGTTTAATCCTCCAATTTTTCCCTGGTCTTCACAGACGTTATCCTGCATATTTTAAACATCATCCTCGAATAAATTATAAACTATTTATTAAACCCTCAAATATATACAATTATTTCCATTTTACATTAAAACTACTCCTCATTTAATTCAACATTATTTATCAATCCCCAATGAGTGACTAAGGGTTTGATATTACACACTAGTTCACCATCAAGCACCTGCTCCTCAATGTCCATCAATGTTCCAATATCAGAATCTTATTTCTCAATAAATTAAATCTGTTCACCAATAATAATCAATATACATATTTTAATTAGGACAACACCCTAAAATCTCATATGACGATTTAATCCTAACTTTATTATTTATGTCACAATTCCATCCATAATGTGTATATATTCCATGTCCACAATTAATTCATTTTTAAATCTTAAATAATTAATTTAGCATTTCACCAACCATGTATAATATGACCTATTTATTTTAATCCTAAAATAATTTCACATGCATATAAACTAACCCTAACACTATCTTAACTAATACCATTATATATAAATACTAAAATGAACATAGGTAAGGGGAGAGGTTCACCTTGTCGTCGCGGTGTGGTGGCCGTCTCTGGCCGGAGGGGAGTCGTGGTGGTGTGGGCGTGGATGGTGATGATGGTGAAGGTGATGTAGTCGACAGCGGCCGAGGGGGGGAGACGACATCAGCTCGCCGGTGTTAAGAGATGAGATGGTGGCTCATCAGGAGGTTGGTTGAAGTGAAGGTGGTCGTGGGTGTAGCACTGATAGGCCGGGGTGAGCAGTCGTAGTAGGAGGAGACTCGGCGAGATGGAGGTGCAGTCGCTGCCGGAAAAGGTTATGGAAGCATGAAGGTAACGGTGGCGTGCTGGAGGAGATATGGGTGGCTCGGGTGGAGCTTGACCGAGCGTGTACAGCGTGGGGGGGGGGAACTCGGCTGAGGACGGTGGTGCTAGCGGTGGTAGCAATGGTAGATGGTGATGACGATGAGGATACGGATGGGGGAGCTCGATCATGGCGAGTGTTGGAGGTGGTGGTGGTAACGTGCGGTGGTGGAACGGGGATGTGGTGGTAGCAGCCGGTGGTGGCAGTGGCGGCGTTGATGGAGGAACGGCCGGCGTGTGTGGTCAGCAAGCGGTGGGGAGTCGTTCGTAGCAGTCGGGGAGGAGGGCGGCCGGAGGGGCTTGGCACAGTCGGTTGGCCGGAGGGAAGTAGCTGGCCGGAGGTGGGTTCTTCATTTAAGAAGAAGGAGAATGATGCAAAGGAGGAGAAGAAGAAAGGAAGAAGAAGAAGGAGAAAGGAAAAGCTACAGTTGTGAATGTAGAGGAGGGAGGAGTGAGGGGGGGGGTGGGGGTTTCTCTAGGTGTTGGGATTAGGGCCGGCCTTGGGGGAAGAGTGTGATGGTGATGTTTTATAGGGAGGTGTGATATAGATTGCGGGGTGAGGATGCTTCCAAATTTGAATGAGTGGCTAGGATTAGTCATGAGGGAAATTTGTTCACACAATATAGAGGGAGGGGTGATGTTGGACCGGTCAATGGTTGAGGGAGTTTTCTTCATTTGGGTTTAAACCAATGAGGGGATGACACCTAATACAACATTTGCAAATAAGCCCCTTAATTTTGGGCATTTGCACAAACACATAAAATAATGGAAAAATTATGGAAAAAATGGTGTTTGATATTTTGTAGGGTGAGGGGGTGTTGTGTGTTTTGCATGGGCTTAATTAAATGGGCATTGGAATTAAATTGGAATTAAAATAGGATTAGTCAAAGTTGGTATCCCTAATTTAATTAGAATAAATTATCATGTGCTCTTAAATTAAATGGGGGCACATGGGATCTCAATTGGGAGTGACACAAAGATCATGAATGGTGTAGGCTTGGTGTCAGTTTTAGACCCTTTTATTGGTCTGGCTTAACGGATTAAGTTGGTGTCTCAAAACAGATGGTAACGACACAGGTGCGCGATACGGGATTAAATAATGGATTTCGGTTACGAAAAATTGTGCAATTAATTTAGAGCACAAGAAAATATATTTTTGAGTGACGGAAAAGTCCAACGCCTAAATTAGCGTGTCAAGTCAAGAGTGCAATAATCTGTTGAAATTTATGGGCTGATGTTGGGCTCCGAATATTTTAACAACGGTAGGATGTGCCAAGTGTTTCATAAAAGAATCAGACATCTGTGACCTTACTCTAAACCTCAATCATCTACTGCTAAACCAAAATTTTCTAACCCATACCAGACTATCTATAGAAATAATTGAGGGGGTTTACAATTGGGTTATGTCATGATGCAGCACGGTAAGATGGTAGCATATGGTTCTCGGCAGTTGAGGCTCCATGATAAGAATTACCCCACTCATGATTTGGAGCTTGCAGTAGTGATCTTTTCTTTGAACCTTTGGAGGCACTATTTATAAGGAGAGACTGTGGAGATTTATACAGATCATAAGAGCTTAAAGTATGTCTATACTCAGAACGATCTGAATCAGAGACAGGGATGATGGCTCGAGTTGATGGCATATTTGACATTGAGCTACAATACCATCCGAGAAAGGCTAATGCAGTAGCGGATGCGTTGAGTAGGAGACCGATGGCGTACTTCTTGACAATACAGAAGAAATTGTTATATGATTTGGAGTAGCTGGGCATAGAGGTGGTTATGCTAGGAGAAGTCACAAAGTTGATGAACCTTCAAGTGCAATCATCATTAGTGGAGCGTATCAAGGTAGTTCTGCCGACCGATAGGAGATTTCAGCGAATTTGACAGAGGACTGAGGTTGGACTGCAGACTGGACTGAGGATACATGAAGATGGGACTTTATGTCACGCTCCAGTCCTAAAATACGTAGGACTAGGAATACATAAGCATGCTAGGCGTATGTATATGACACTCCAATATGTTAGAAAAATCATAATACATATGTACGCTATATATGAATAAATAATTCACAAGTGGTATATATATTATCAACATAAGTCACAGGCATCTATATCTCATCCACAAACAGAAATAAAGAATATCAAAATAAATAACTAAAGAAGTTTCAAGTATAAAGTATGAAAAGAATAATAGTCGGGTGGAGACAAATCCATTACTAATTGACTAAATCAACTAAATGATAGAGGGGGTCAGAACTCCAATATAAAATAAAATATCCACTAAGAAAAGAAACAACAACTAAAGATCCATCATCAATGAAGTAATCATGGATACTCAGAGGGTAAGACCTCCTCAACAGAGAATGATACGTCAGGTCCCGGTCTGTACTCCTACGGATAATCCTGCTTGTCTATACCTGAAAAAGGACCAGGTCCTCAGAGGGACGTAACAAAATACAGAGAAATATGCCAATAATGTACTGAAAGTAAACATTAAACATGGTCACCTAACCGTCTATGTGAAATACACTTTTGAGAACAACTTTCCAACGTATGGGCTATCTAGCTAAAAATGGGATTGGCATGACTCTCTCGGTGAGTCAGGGGCCTAAAAAGCGTAACGTCTTTCGATTGTCAGATGCCGTTTATAAATAATATAATATAAGGATCATCTGACCATGCATCTTCGGTGGAGCGTACGGATTATAAAAAGGAAAGTATAAAGGGGCCCATATACGCTTACTCATTGTTCTTTCCACACCATGCTCTATACATATTGTATCCACAACACATTTAATCTACTATGCCGAGACAGAGTGCAGGTATCGATGTCGTAACTTTGGTTCATAGCCTATCGTTAGTATAATAGTCCAACCCTACAACAAAACAAGGACAAAAATTGGACCACCATACCACAATAGTCTATATTTCTGGACTACTAATAACTGCTAAGTCTTCTAACATGCTTCACTATTAGCAGTTATACCCTATTCGTCGCATGACCTATACGTACAGGTGGCCAACCGAATACGCAAGTCCGTGTCCTACATGAGACTCACAATCCGTGTAAGAAATGTGTCACGACCAATGAAACATAATAATGCCTCAACTCATGGGGTGGTCTCGTAAAACTAGGTCGACATGCATAATATATAATAAGAAACAAAAGACGACACCATTGTCTTTGCACACAAGTTATTCTTGGTCGCACAGTTTTATATAAAAAATAATAGAAATAAATAATAGAAAATAAATATGCAGCAAATGAATATAACTAAACAGTATTATGGCAAGGTATACTTGTCTGGCAAGCAAGCTGTGTAATGTAGATGTCCAGATGATGATCCCAAGGAATCAGAAAGTAGGATATCTGAATGAACTTCTTCGGATGCTGAAATGAACATCCCAACGTCCCCGAAATTAGTGAGAAGGTAAAAAACTCTACCCTTTCGGCCAATTTGGGCACAGAGGAAAAATGGTAATTTTGGATCAAAGCGGGTCCACATGTGGGCCACTTTGTACAGAAAAATGTGCCAGAGGTAAAATTTTCTAAATGGGACAAATTATAGGTCAAAAAAAATTCTAAATGATGATACGAACTCAATGGTATGTCCAATTTTAGATTTTGGTGAGTCGATCACAAATTTGCTCTTCAAGTCAAACCGTGGGGCCCGCGAATAGGCGGTTTGGTCAACTATCTCATAATCGTGCAAAACTTGGGTCACAGGACCAGCGTGTGCCATGGATCGTTGGCGTAAGTTTTGTGTCAATCCGACAAGTGCACACAAATTAATAGGGTAATTTGTAAAATACTGATACTAGGGAACTTTTACGGACACGGGTTGATTTCGACGCGTACACACGTCCAAATCAACTTTCGCGAAAGTCCGCACGTCAGAAATACCATATGTGCCTTTTGGTGCAACTGGTATATGACGTGGTGGTCCAGTTTGTCGGGACGCACTCCGTATCACAAGTTTTTAGTTTTAAAAAACCAAATTTTTGGTCGTTTTAGAATCTGAATAATTCAATCCTCATTGCAAACTAATAAAAAAATAAAAGAATAGTTAAAATCTTGGTCATATTGAAAAGAAGTCCTTTCAATTAGATTTTGAAAATATTAAACGGATTGGTGGAAAATTGGACATGAACATGGGCGGTTGGATTGAATTCGTGAACTATTTTTGAACATTTTTTGACCAACTTTCGGTCTATTTTTTGATCAATTCAGGACTCCAAAATTCGTTCTACTTGAAGGAATTCAAAGGGGGTTATGTTTTGAGCATGTACGGATAAACCATTCGAGAGACGATGCACAGATGAGAGAGAAATGTACCTGTAAAGAAGGAGGCGGCTGTTGTGTTACTGCGGCTACTGTCCCGCCCGCCGGCTGACCGTGCAGCGGCGGCCTCGCTCGACGGTGGTAGCCAGGGTAGGGTGTCTGGCCAGGGGTAGTCTAGGGTTAGGGTTTCGATTTAAGATCTCTTATATATATATATATATATATATATATATATATATATATATATATATATATATATATATACACACACCGAGACACCGAGAGAGAGAGAGAGAGAGAGAGAGAGAGAGAGAGAGAGGGGGGGGGATTGCGAGTCCGCGGGGTCGCGAGTTCTGTGGCTGCGGGGTTCGGTAGGGGTGGTAGGAATAGTATTAGGATTATTGGTTTAGGAGTTAGTTATTAGGATTTATAATTAATTATTATATTTTATTTAAAACTATTATATATATATATATATATATATATATATATATATATATATATATATATATATATATATATCAATTAGATTATAAAAATTCTAGAAAGAAATATATTTGCAAATAAATAAATTCTAAAAATATTTATAATATTTTAACAAGAGATAAATAGTAGTAAAAATAGTTTTGGGTAAATAATTTCAAATAAGTATTTTATATATTTAAATAAATTAAAATTTTTATTTTCTAATTAACTATGAAAATACTCTAAGAAATTTCAATATTTAAAATAATCTATAATAAATATAATAATATGAAATACATACAAAAATATCTATTTTGGGTGAGGGGGTTTACAATATACCCAACTTACCAGAATTTCGTCCCCGAAATTAAAAATAAGACATGATTTTTTTAAATTCTTAATATTTGTACCTAAGGCAAGTCAACCACAATATTCTTAAAATTTAAATGACAAAATCTATTCAAATCTATTGCAATCTCTTCAAAATTAAAATAATCACTGTTGAAATCAAAATTCAACCTATCGTAATCTCTTCTCGATTTTAAATAATCAAGGTTTAAATCAAATCTATATGATATCTTCAAATTCAAATAATCCATATCGAAATTTAAATCATGATTCCAACTATCATAATCTTCTCTAAATTTTTAAATACTAACAACTCTAATCAAATCTTATTCCTAGTTTCGACCTTAAGAAGTTTGTACTCATCAAATTTTAAATTCAATTTTCATCCTAAACATTTCAAATAGGCGATCCATCAATCAAAATTTAACTCTTAATTTAAATAATAAAATTTTAAAATTTTAAATCCAATCCATCTATGTTCAAGTTTTAAAATTCTATATTTGTCCTCAAAATTTAAATCGATGATTCAATCTCCATTATTCAAAATTTAAATCATGTGCTCAAATTATAAATACTTGGTTCACAATATCAAAATTTTAAAATTCATTCTATAAGGCATTCTTATCTTTAAAGTTAAATCCTCATCATCATAATTATTCTTCTAAATTTTTTTTAAAAATTAAAATGACTTAATTTCCTCGATCTTATCTTACTTGATGACCTTCGTAACCACCGTCTAAGATCTTCATATAAAATTTTAGCTCAAGTTGACAATGCAACTTCTACCCAGCTTTAGAATTTACCCATCTATTCATAAACACTAGGCTATAATTTTTTTTTCTCGATCATTCAATAGTGCTTACTGATTCTCAAAATCTTAACACAAAACCTATCACATGTGATATGCCCTTAATTACAAAAGATAGTCACAAAGTAATATAATTGGCCTATGGGGTATACCTAGTACTATCCGTGTGTCAACTTATATTAAGTACGAGTGTTCGTCTTTTCAAAATAGGAAAAGATAAAAAAACAACAATAAAGAGTTCAAGGAGTAGGTGATACAAGTATAGGGTTCAAGGACGATTGAAGAATTTAAAAGAGAGTTGTCAAGGCAGTTGTGGATTAAAATCTTTTTTTTTTGTAAGTTTTATTCACATGGTCAGATCAGTACAGTTACGTAACTGATATGATATGCTCGAACATGTCTAGAGGGCAAGTATATTCGTCTAACAAGCTAAGTCAATTATATCTCAATCCACATAAAGTAGTCATGAGAAGAGTGAACCAAGTGCACTAAGGTTGTCTAGACCACAATACACTGATTCTGATTTAGTCAATATATTAGTGTGGGCCCCCACTAACACATATGTCAGGAACAAGCTCGATAAAAAGATAAGCTTGTTAAACTAGGCTGTAAAAGCAGCATGAGTTAAGATAGTCCAAATAACATAAGTACGCAAAATTATGATGAGTGAAAGGTACAAAATAATTCAAGTTGACCAAGAAGTTAAGACTCGTCCGGTGTTGTGCCTCTACAGTTTCTATACTAACTTCTTGTCTAAGTCTCTGGTAGACCAAATGGGGGTATGGCCTCTAAACTTCTACAGTCTTGATAAACACTATCTTCTTATGCTAGCATATAGTTAGTATCATTCAATTACACTTCCTTAATGGGTCAAAATGACTATGTGATACTTGGTTGTGAGGCATGCTACCCAACTTACAAGAATCAACTAATTCTGTAACTGTCTTATGGGAATTCTACAAAATAGCCTTATTCTCGTAAATAAAGTAGAAACTCTTATTGGGGTCTACGAGAAAAAAATCTTGGTACTTATTGGGGTATCCTATTATATTATAAAATTCCCTAGATAATGGTCATCTTAAGTCTTAATCATAGTGCTTGTAGAACAAAGTGTTAATATTAAGAATGGAGAAGTTACTGGCTCTCAAGTGAGAGAGGATATAACTTGTATTGGGATATAGATACAAATTACGTAATTTAAAACTAGAGGGTAATCATAAAATCATAATTTAAATGAATAACTTAAACTATCAAGTTCTAACTAGTAAGCACAAAAATTTAAAAATTCAAGATTAACAAACTATAATCCTACCAAACTATATATTCTAACATAAAAAAAATCACTTGGCCTACCATTACAAGGGTTAGGTGGCAAGATTGGAAAAATAAAGAAAAAATTTAGCCATCATACAAATAGCGAGCGTTAAGGTTTCGGAGAAACAAGATATGAAGGTAAATAGAGAGACTCTTAATAATATCATGGTTCCTAAGGAAAGGTGGTGTGCTAGTCTCTGTGTTCGAGTTATGATCAAGAGAAATGTTCTAATCATTCATTATATTTTAATTGGGTAAATAGCTATGACAATTCATCTATGATGGAGGGAGGGATTAACTCAAGATGGAAAAGTATATAGATAGTTGGATGAGATGTCACTTTCGGTGACTCATAGAGACTCAAGTATGACTTAACGTTGATCATAGATTCTAGGGGATCTACTAAGCTGAAGGTAGGGTACCCTTTCTCTTACTAAGGTATTAGTTGATTCCTCTTGGTTGCCTAAAGTACTGCTCTGCTAATATCAAAACAAGAATCTAAATTTATAGTCCTCTTATATTATCTCACTATGAAAGTTAGGTTTAGTCATAATATTCAACCTTGGATTTTTATTGGTTCCCCAATACTAGGGTCAAATAATATGGTCAAATTTCTAACTAACAATAGTAGTTCATATACTACTCTCAAGTCATTCATAAATATATCAAGGGATAATGGTTAATCAATTTACAAGTGTTGGATACTAGGGTTCATTAGGTATGCTAAACTTTTGGGAGCTGTCAATATTCTAGTTTATTTTTCTTAGTAGGTATGCTATCATAATTATCTTTTAACAACAATAATTCCTATATTCTGGCAGGAGGCTATACTCAAAAAACTATTAGGTAAGTACATAAATAGGAAGAGGTGAGGAAACAAGGATACCGATGTCAAGAGAATTAAGTGAGGACAATTTCGAAGGTCAAGGAAGGTAGGTGAGTTCAAGAATTTGGAACAAAAATAAAGGAGGGAGGTCAAGTATGTGGATGAGATCCTATACTCTAATCCTATTTCCAGGCTTGCTCGGTACAGTAACGTAACCGAGACAATATACTCTCGACCTGCATGGGCTACCACAAAAATATGTCACATTCCAGTCCCAAAATACGTAGGACTAGGAATACGTAAGCATGCCAGCTATATGTATATGATACTCCAATATGTTAAAAAAATAATAATACACACGTATGCTGTATATGAATAGATAATTCATAAGTCGTATATATATTGTCAACACAAGTCACAAGCATCTATATCTCATCCACAAACACAAATAAAGAATATCAAAATAAATAACTGAAGAAGTCTCAAGTACGAAGTATCAAAAGAATAATAGTCGAGCGGAGACAAATTCACTACCAATTGACTAAATCAACTAAATGATAGAGGAGGTCAGAACTCCAATATAAAATAAAATATCCACTAAGAAAAGAAATAGCAACTAAAGTGCCATCATCAATAAAGTAATCATGGATACTCACAGGGTAAAATCTCCTCAAGAGAGAATGATGCGTCAGGTCCCGGTCCGTACTCCTGCGGATAATCTTTCTCGTCTATACCTGGAAAGGGACCAGGTCCTCAGAGGGACGGAAAAAGATACATAAAAATATGCCAATAACATACGAAAAGTAAACATCAAACATGGTCGCCTAACCGTCTATGTAAAATACACTTTTGAGAACAACTTTCCAACGTATGGGCTATCTGGCTAAAAATGGGATTGGCATGACTCTCTCAGAGAGTCAGGGGCCTAAAAATCGTAAGTCTTTCGATTGTCAGAGGCTGCCTGTAAATAATATAATATAAGGATCATCTGATCACGCATCTTTGACAGAACGTACGGGTTACAAAAAAAAGTATAAATGAGCCCATATATGCTTACTCATTGTTCTTCCTACTCCATGCTCTAAACATGTTGTATCCACAACATATTTCAGCTACTACGTAGAGACGGAGTGCAAGTATCAACATCATAACTTTGGTTCATAGCCTATCGTTAGTACAATAGCCCAACTCTACAACCAAATAAGGACGAGGATTGGACCACCATACTATAATAGTATATATTCCTAGACTACTAATAACTGCTAAGTCTTCTAACATGCATCACTATTAGTAGTTATACCCTATCCGTCGCACGACCTACACGTACAGGTGGCCAGCCGAATACGCAAGTTCGTGTCCTATATGACACTCATAACCCATGTAAGAAATGTGTCACGGCCAATAAAACATAATAATGCCTCAACTCATGGGGTGGTCTCGTAAAACTAGGTTGACATGAATAATATATAATAAGAAACAAAAGATGACACAACCGTCTTTGCACCCAAGTTATTCTTAGATGCACAATTTTATATAACAAAATAATGGAAATAAAAAATAGAAAATAAATATGCAGCAAATGAATGTAACTAGACAGTACTATGTCAAGCTAGACAGTACTATGTCAAGGTATACTTGCCTGGCAAGCAAGCTGTGTAATATAGATGTCCAGACGATGATCCCAAGGAACCAAAAAGTAGGGTCTCTGAATGAACGTCTCCGAATGCTGAAATAAATATCGCCAATATCTCCAGAATCAGTGAGATGTTAGAAAACTCTACCATTTCGCCTAATTTGGACACATGGACAAAAATGTAATTTCATATTAAAGCAGATCCACATGTGGGCCACTTTGCACCAAAAAATGTGCTAGAAGTAAAAGTCACTAAATGGGACAAATTATAGGTCAAACAAATCCTAAATGATGCTACAAAATCAACGGTAAGTCCAATTTTGGATTCCGGTGAACCGATCATAAATTTGTCCTTCAAGTCAAACTTGGGTCACAGAACCAGCGTGATACCACAGATCTGTTGGCATAATTTTTGTGTCGATCCGACGAGCGCATACAAACAAATAGGATAATTTATAAAATACTGATACGGGGGAATCTTTATGGACACGGGTTGATTCTGATCCGCACACACATCCAAATAAACTTTCGTGAAAGTTCGCACGTCAGGAAATACCATACTCGCCTTTCGGTATAACTGGTATGTGATGTGGTGATCCAGTTTATTATAAGGCACTCCGTATCACAATTTTTTAGTTTTAAAAAACTAAGTTTTTGGTTGTTTTGGAATTAGAATAATTCAATCCACATTGCAAACTAATAAAAACTAAAAGAACAGTAAAAATCTTGGTATATTGGGAAGAAGTCCTTTTAATTAGAGTTTAAAAATATTAAATGGGTTGGTAGAAAATTGGACATGAACATGGGCATTTGGATTGAATTCCTGAACTATTTTTGAACAATTTTTCGACCAACTTTTGATCGATTTTTCGATCAATCCGGGATTCCAAAATTTGTTCTACTAGAAGGAATTCCTAGGGGGTTATGTTGTGAGCGTGTACAGATAAACCGTTCGAGAGACGATGCACTGATGAGAGAGAAACGTACCCGTGAAGAAGTGGGCGGCTGCTGTGTTACTGCGGCTGTTGCAGTTGTTGTCCCGTCCGTCGGCTGGTCGTACGACGGTGGCCTGACACATCGGTGGCAGTTAGGATGCGGGGTCGGGCCAGGGGTAGTCTAGGGTTAGGGTTTTGATTTAAGATCGATCTTATATATATATATATATATATATATATATATTGAGAGAGAGAGAGAGAGAAAGAAGGGATTGCGAGTCTGCGCAGGGGTCACGGGTTCTGTGGCTGCGGGGTTGGGTAGGGGGTAGTAGGATTAGTATTATGATTATTGGTTTAGCAGTTAGTTATTAGGATTTATAATTAATTCTTATCTTTTGTTTAAAACTATTATTATTATCCATATATATATATATATATATATATATATATATATATATTTATATATACATATATCAATTAGAGTATAAAAATTATAGTAAAAATATTTGCAGAATAAATAAATTCTAAAAATATTTATATTATTTTAACAAGAGATAAATAGTAGTAAAAATAGTTTTAGGGAAATAATTTTAGATAAGTATTTTATATATTTAAATAAATCAAAAAATTTATTTTCTAATTACTATGAAAATACTTTAAGGAATTTCAACATTTAAAATAATCTATAATAAATATAATAATACAAAATACACACAAAAATATCTATTTTGGGTGAGGGGGTTTACACTTTGAGGTGTGGGGATCGCCTCTATGTTCCTAATAGAGAGCTTAGGCAGGAACTAATGACGGAGGCTCATAGTTCAACATACTCTATTCATCCGGGAGGTACGAAGATGTACCGAGACTTGAGGCAGCATTACTGGTGGCACGGGATAAAGCGAGAGATAGCATGGTTTGTGGCGAAGTTCTTGGTGTGTCAGCAAGTTAAGGCTGAACATCAGAGATCAGCAGGACTACTCCAACCGCTTTTAATTCCGGAGTAAAAATAAGAGCACATCACCATGGACTTTGTTACAAGTTTTTCGAGGAGTACAACTGGCCGAAATACAGTTTAGGTGATTGTGGACAGATTGACTAAGGCGGTACACTTCTTACCCTTTAGAGTTG
This sequence comes from Iris macrosiphon, assembly GCA_036927795.1. Taxonomy (NCBI): domain Eukaryota; kingdom Viridiplantae; phylum Streptophyta; class Magnoliopsida; order Asparagales; family Iridaceae; genus Iris; species Iris macrosiphon. The sequence goes on from JAYESA010000005.1 coordinate 60,986,983, forward strand.
AGCAATCTACAGAAGTTCTGGAAGAGATGTACATGAAGGAGATCTTATGCCTACATGGAATACCAGTCAACATAGTTTCCGACAAAGATTCGAGGTTCATATCCCACTTTTGGAGGAGCGTGCAGGGGAGCCTATGAACTAGATTAAAGTTTAGCACTTTCTATCATCCGCAAACAGATGAACAGTTAGAGCGTACCATTAAAACGTTAGAGGATATGTTGAGAGCTTGCATGCTTAACTTTGGAGGATCTTGGGAGGATCACTTACTTGGTGGAGTTCTCTTATAATAATAGCTACCAAGCAAGCATTCAGATGGCTCCTTTTGAAGTATTATACGGAAGGAAGTATCGATCGCTAGTATGTTCGAGTGATGTGGGCAAGACAAATACTTGGACCAAAGTTGGTGACTCGCACAGTAGAGAAGGTCAAGCAGATTCAAGGTCACCTTCGAGCAGCACAAAATAGACAGAAGCAATGGACAGATACTCATCGTCGAACCCTAGAGTTCAAGTCGGGAGATCATGTGTTCTTAAGGATCTCCCCTAATAGAGGAACCATCATATTTGGAGGTAGAGGAAAGCTTAGTCCCAGGTATATTGGACCGTTCGACGTGTTGGAGCATGTTGGCGAGGTTGCTTACATACTAGCATTACCGCAGACCTTAGAGGGTGTCTACGATGTGTTCTATTTATCACAATTGAGAAGGTTTGTGGATGATCCTTGCCATGTAATGGATCATTCAGAGATCACCGTGGGACCGAGTTTGTCTTATGAGGAGCAGTCGGTTGAGATTCTCGACCGCAGGAAAAATGTGCTAAAGGGGAAGACCATTCGACTAGTCCATGTTGCTTAGATGCATCATTCACCGGGCAAATTAACTTGAGAGCGGGAGGATTCTATCTTAGAGCGTTTTCCCCACTTACGTGAGGCTTCGGGTATGTATCTACATACCACATTCTTGTTTTTTCTAGATAGTGCCATGTTCTTAATTTTGAGGACAAAATTTTCTAAGGTAGGTAGGTTGTAAACTGGCTCACCCAAAAATAGGTATTTTGTGTATATTTTATATTTATTGTATTTATTTTAGCTTATTTAAAATTAATTTAAATCTAATTATTGTATTAGAATACTTTACCGTAGTTTGAACATTAATGACATAGGACGACCCCAAAATCTATATTGTTCTTTGTAGAAAGTAGCCTACACTGGAGACACTAACAGTAAGATCTTTGAGTGACACAAATTTTGATCATTTAGCATTAGTATGGCACTAGTGTAAGCCCCCTGATTTTCAGAAATATTAATTTGGATTTTTGGGATTTTTCTGTAAATTAAACCTAGGTGTTTGATAATTTAATGATTTTTAATTATGGTTAATTCATATTAAAATATTATGGAAATAATATTTTATGGTGTAAAACGGAAAACCGGACACAGGGTAATTTTTTGCGGGTTTATTGGACTCCGGAAACCCGTTTAAAGCCCTGAAAATCGAAGTACATTTAAAACCGAATTAAATCCGTGCCAGCGCCCGACATCCCCATGAGAGTCGAAGCCAAGCCCAAGGAGCATTGACCCAGCCCAATCCCAGGTCAAACCCTATTCCAAATTCCTGTATGTATAAATACATAATTTCCTAAGTTTTTCTCCATAAAGAAAATAAAAAAAAAAGATCCCAAATCCCTAATCCCCAAATTCCTAATCCCCAAATCCTAACCTAACCCTAACCCTAAGCGGTCACCCTCTTCCTGCCGACCCAGCCTCGCCGGAGCCCGACCTCTGCTCCGCTGCCGACCCCTCTCCGCTCGACCGGACGACTCCTTCCCCGCCGACAACTCCCCACGTCGCCTAGCGCCTCCGCTGCCCTCATCTACTCTCCGCCTTAGCCGCTGCCCTCGACGAGCCACCACTTGCTCCGCCTTCCCCCTCCTTCCTCCTCCCCGCACTCGACGAACCGAAGCTCCACCCAGTCTCCTCCTCAACTCCCTCGGCTTCGTCCCCTCCGACGAGTCAGCAGCCCGCCGGCTGTGCCCCGCCCTCGACGTCGCGCCGCACCCCGAGCCCCTCTCCCTCTTCCTCCTTCCCAGAACTCCTCTCCTCCTCTCCTCCGCCTCCAGCGCCGAGCCCCGCGCCGTCGTCTCCTCGAGAAGGCCCGACTGCTCCACCTAACTCCCGCCCCTCTCCTCGACGATCCTCCGCCTCTACCCTCCACCGTCGGCCATCTTCCCATCCCACAGCAGCCCTTCGACAACACCTCGACGCACTCGCAGCTCTCCGCCTGAGCCGCCCTGTCCCATCTCCACCACTCACCGACCTCCACCCAGCTCCGCCTAGCCGTGCCCTACTCCGGCGAGCCCCGACGCGTTGGGACGAAAACCCTAACCCTAACCTAGCTGGACGCACCACGGATACAGCCTGGACACAAGACTCGGTCGACGCAGGACACGAAGGACGACTCGGACACGGCAACAGTAGTCGGACACAGGATACAGCGTTTCGTGTCGACACGCGAGTACACGAGAAACCTAGTTTACGGAGCCCTGTTCAGGTATTCTTTTCTCTCTCCTCATAGCTCTGTTTCTCGTTCTGTCAGTTGTGACACGTAGGCTGAGTGACCCTCTCGGTGCCCGTGCAACTCGCTCGGTGCATCGCGCCCTGTGGTGATCGCAAACCGCAATCCAAAAACAGGAAAAAATAATACCCCGTTTCACCCCGGAACTGAGTGCGCCCCGCCAAACGGGACGACTTGATCGCACGCGGTCATTACCGAAACGTGCGCGACGTTGATACGGACGTGTAGGATTTCGCAGAAGTCGATTCGGATGTGCATGCACACCGGAATCAACGCGTATCCGCGGACACCGCCCCGTATCCGTCGATTCTGGAATACGCTGTAACTTTGTGTACACACGTCGGATCGAGACGAAACTTGTGCCATCGGACTCGTAGCAATACGTTGGTCCTGTGACCCAAGTTTGGTTCGATTCTGAGAACGTTGACAGAATCGCGTATCGTGGGCCCCACAGGTTCCACTTGACGGGCGATTTTGTGATCGGCTCATCGGAATCCAATTCTGGAAGTTCCGTTGGGTTCGTATCATCGTTCCTGACTTGTTGACACTAAGTTTGACGAATTTGGAGACCTTTGATCCTGACACACTTTTCGGTGCAAAGTGGCCCACATTTGGACCCCGCTTTGGTCTGGAAATGTCATTTTTGCCCTTGTGTCCAAATGGGACTCAAGGACAGGCATTTCTAGCTATTTGATATTTTTTGAATCTAATGGTGATGTTTATTTCAGCAACCGGAGTAGTACCTGCAGATCACACGTAGACCAGAGCTACAGTTGGAGCTAGGACCACAGGCAAGTGTACCTTGCCAAACCCTGCAGCTTTGCTATTTATTTCCTTGACTTGTTTATATATCAGTGGGCAAGTATACCTTGCCAACTTTACATTTCTTGTTGCATTTTCCTTGATTCATTATATTATTGTGCATGCTTGACCTAGGACCGTGTGACGTACTTAGCGTCCGATTATTAGTCGGGTGCCAACACCGTACGCGATGTTGTGTATTGTCATCTAGAGATGGACATTCATGACCCCCTTACATTCTCGTACTTGTCTTATCAAGTACACTTTGACCCAGGATACTTGACACTGTTCATGAGACAGGATCTTCCCGAGATATTCGTGGTGATTCTGTATAGGATACAGGACTTGACAGAGATTCTATATTCTTAGGCATTATATGACTTGAGCATTAGATACGATCGTGCGTGACATGGACATGAGGCATCATGGACATGAGACGTATGGTTACATTGGGTGGGGAGAGACACACAGGATACAGGCTGACCATATATATACACCCCTATTATTGTGAGGCACAAGACTCTGAAGCCCGAGCTTGGCCCATTACTCATTATTACTGCTGCTACCGGCTCCCCGACACAGAGCTTGTAGCGGCGTCAGCCTGAGTTCTAGTGCTGCTCTCAGCTTACATATCACTTAGCTGGTTATTTAGTGTTCCCTTATTGTTCCATCTATTGCTGGAGAGACCCGCAGACTACAGGTTGACCATATTATGCCGGCTACTCAGTCTTCCGCTGAGCTAGACCACCTCATGATTCTACCGCTACCGGCTCCCCTACACAGAGCTTGTAGTTGTTTTAACCTGAGTACCATTGATGTTCTCTCTTGCAATCCATATAGATGGTTATATAGCTTACCCTATTTATTTCATTCTCTGCTGCACTGCATTATTTTGGCTTGTATTTTCTGTACCTTGTTGTCCCCTGAGGACCTGGATCCGGATTATGTTCCCAGGATTAGTAGAGGAGATCCACCCAGAGTTATACAGTACATGAGCATTAGCAGGAGCTGATACAGGAGCTGTACCGACACCTGAGGACGAGATTGTGCTAGAGGACTTCTCTTGGGTATTGCCTTGAGATACTTATTTATTTCTATTTCCAGTTCCTTTATTTTCCAGTCTATTGCATTTATGTATCAGACTTGTTCTCGAATTATTCTCCGAGACACTTTTATTGAGATTTGTTAGTTATTCCTTTCTACATTATTCTGGCATTTGAATTATGATTATCTGTTGTGGATGAGATTAGCATAGACTTTGACTTGTATCATTGGACCTACTTACTCTTATATTACAGCTTAAGCATGCCCCGATGGATCCATTAAATTGGGTTTGTCCATCGGTGTGTGCTGCTGGCCATTATCACGCGTCTGGTCCCTCGGTATTTTGGGACTGGGGCATGACATAGTTTTTGTGGTAGCCCATGCAGGTCAACGACTAAATTGTTCGGTTTCAACTTAGGGACCGAGCAAGCCTGCAATAAGAATAGGATAAGTTTCTAGGATCTCATCCACTTGCTTGAAACGTCCTTGATATCTATATCGGATTCAAATTAATCTCTTGACTCGTATCCTGCCTTGATTCCTGAGCGCCCTTATAGTTTATTTTGGTTGCAGAGAAATGAATCCCCAAGTCGGCAAAGAGACTCATCCAGGAACACCACAAGGTGTTGTGGTTACCCACGAAGATGAAGTGACACCAGTTAATGAAGGACCATCATCACAGCAAGCAAGTCAGCATGCCTCAAGAATCCAGGAAGATGACGTTCCACCATCGACGCAGTTGGCTCCACTGACGCCTACCGTTCCACAAGGGCAGTCTATGGACGAACAACGAATGTTTCGAATATTTTACGCGATGATGCAAGCCCATCAGAAGGTTCAGGAAGAAGCTCAGCAGATCCAAGCGGAGAAGTTCATCGATAGATTCAGCTCAGAGTTACGGAAGTTAATCAGCCCCGCTGCAACTACCTTAGATGAGGATGTTCTTACTACAGCAATACCCATGGTGTGCGACACAAGGATAGGGTCCAGCCAGAAGCGGCCGTATGCATCAGCACCAGACCAAGCACAACAGGAAAGAGCTGCAAAGCGACCACAGATTAATCCACCACCAAGAGCAGCACCCAGAGCCTCATTCCTTTCTACTTGTTACTATTGTGGCAAGATAGGCCATATTGAAAAAGAATACAGACACAAGTTAGGATTATGCTTGATTTGCGGAACCAGTCAACACTTCGCTAGAGACTGTTCTCAGCATCGAAAGAAAGCAGTGATGATTCATCAACCAGCCACATCAGCACCAGCCGGAGCACCCCAGGAAGAAATTGGAAAGAGTTCTCACATGCACCAGCCACTAGAAGCATCTCCACAAGTACTACCTGTCTGTCCGTATTGTCGCAGGCGAGGCCATATAGAGAACGAGTGTAGACGCAAAAGGAAATTATGCTTAGCTTGCAGATCCAGTCAGCATTTAAAGAAGGAATGCCCCGAACGTCGAGACAGAGCACCAATGAATAACCAACAAGCGTTACCAGCACCAAGGCCAGCCTCTCCAGCATTGGAAGCACCTCAAACGAGAGTTGAAGGAGTAAGACCACCAGCCCCAAGAGAGAATCAGTCGAGGCCACCCTTGGCACCACAAACAACACTCTCCCAGCAGGCTCAACAGCAGCAGAGGAATCAACTGCAAGAACGTGAACAAGCTCCATCGATGACTTTGGAAGACGCACAGACCTATGGAGTAGCTAATGCGCGAAATTGTTCGTAGTTATCTGTTTATAGATTTGTTTTAATCTCGTGCCTATTGGTTCGTGACCTCAGTCTTAACCTATGTAATTTTGAACTTGCTAATAACCTAGTATGCTTTTATAATTGATAACTGTAGAGATTTTAGAGTCTTTTGTTATTGTGCTTATTTGTGAACTTGAATTAAGTTGTACCTCCTTTCATCATCATCTAGCGTACTTATAATTGTTGTACTATCTTGACTTATGCCGCTAATATAGCTTAGTTTTGCAAGCTTATTCTTTCATCAAGCTTGTTCATGACATATGTATTAGTGGACGCGTACACTAATACAATTGTCTATTCAGAATCAGTGTATTACGGTCTGATCAACCTTAGTGCATTTTGGTTCGCTCCTCGCACGACTACTTCACGTGGATTGAGATATATATTGGACTAAGTATACTTTCCTTCTAGATATGTCTGAGCATATCGCATCAGTTACATAACTGTACTAATGCGAGCATGCGAACAAAGGATTACCATAATAGGATTTCAATCCACAAATGTCTTGACAAATCCCATTTGAATTCGTTAAACGCCTTGACCCCGATACTTCTAATATATTATCTCACCCTTGAACTCTTTATTATTGATCTTCGTCTTCCCTTATTTCGGAAAGACGAAACCTCGTGCTTGGTATAAGTTTGATATATAGACAGTACTAGATAAACCCCAGGCCGGTCGCATTGTTGATGACCCTTTCATATATGATTAAGGGAATATCATAGGTGATATGTTGGTGTTAAAGACTTGAGGATTCAATAACATGATTAATAAGTTGTGGCATAGCTTTATTAGATGTATAGCCTTAGATGATAGATGGGTAAATTCTAAGTTGGGTAGAGACCGCAATGTTCACTTCAGAGGAATCCTTTAGACTGTAATCAAGTAAGATTGGATAGAGAGAATCCTACCATATTTTAATTTCGAGTACAAAATTTTTATAAGTTGGGTAGATTGTAAGCCCCCTCATTTTCAGAAATATTAATTTGGATTTTCGGGATTTTTTTGTAAATTAAACCTAGGTGTTTGATAATTTAATAATTTTTAATTATGGTTAATTCATATTAAAATATTATAAAAATAATATTTTATGGTATAAAATGGAAAACCGGACACAGGGTAATTTTCTGCGAGTTTATTGGACTCCGAAAATCTGTTTAAAGCCCTGAAAACCGAAGTACATTTAAAACCGAATTAAATCCGTGCCAGCGCCCGACATCCCCATGAGAGCCGAAGCCAAGCCCAAGGAGCATTGACCCAGCCCAATCCCAGGTCAAACCCTATTCCAAATTCCTGTATATATAAATACATAATTCTCTAAGTTTTTCTCCATAAAGAAAATAAAAAGAAAAGATCCCAAATCCCTAATCCCCAAATTCCTAATCCCCAAATCCTAACCTAACCCTAACCCTAAGCGGTCACCCTCTTCCTGCCGACCCAGCCTCGCCGGAGCCCGACCTCTGCTCCGCTGCCGACCCCTCTCCGCTCGACCGGACGACTCCTTCCCCGCCGACAACTCCCCACGCCGCCTAGCGCCTCCGCTGCCCTCATCTACTCTCCGCCTTAGCCGCTGCCCTCGACGAGCCACCACTTGCTCCGCCTTCCCCCTCCTTCTTCCTCCCCGCACTCGACGAACCGAAGCTCCACCCAGTCTCCTCCTCAACTCCCTCGGCTTCGTCCCCTCCGACGAGTCAGCAGCCCGCCGGCCGTGCCCCGCCCTCGACGTCGCGCCGCACCCCGAGCCCCTCTCCCTCTTCCTCCTTCCCAGAACTCCTCTCCTCCTCTCCTCCGCCTCCAGCGCCGAGCCCCGCACCGTCGTCTCCTCGAGAAGGCCCGACTGCTCCACCTAACTCCCGCCCCTCTCCTCGACGATCCTCCGCCTCTACCCTCCACCGTCGGCCATCTCCCCATCCCACAGCAGCCCCTCGACAACACCTCGACGCACTCGCAGCTCTCCGCCTGAGCCGCCCGGTCCCATCTCCACCACTCACCGACCTCCACCCAGCTCCGCCTAGCCGTGCCCTACTCCGGCGAGCCCCGACGCGTTGGGACAGAAACCCTAACCCTAACCCTAACCTAGCTGGACGAACCACGGACACAGCCTGGACACAAGACTCGGTCGACGCAGGACACGAAGGAAGACTCGGACACGGCAACAGTAGCCGAACACAGGATACAGCATTTCGTGTCGACACGCGAGGACATGAGAAACCTAGTTTACGGAGCCCTGTTCAGGTATTCTTTTCTCTCTCCTCATAGCTCTGTTTCTCGTTCCGTCAGTTGTGACACGTAGACTGAGTGACCCTCTCGATGCCCGTGCAACTCGCTTGGTGCATCGCGCCCTGTGGTGATCGCAAACCGCAATCCAAAAATAGGAAAAAACAATACCCCGTTTCACCCCGGAACTGAGTGCGCTCCGCCAAACGGGATGACTTGGTCGCACGCGGTCTTTACCGAAACGTGCGCGACGTTGATACGGACATGTGAGATTTCGCAGAAGTCGATTCGGATGTGCGTGCACACCGGAATCAACGCGTATCCGCGGACACCGCCCCGTATCCGTCGATTCTAGAATACGCTGTAACTTTGTGTACACACGTCAGATCGAGACGAAACTTGCGCCATCGGACTCGTAGTAATACGCTGGTCCTGTGACCCAAGTTTGGTTCGATTCTGAGAACGTTGACAGAATCGCGTATTGTGGGCCCCACAAGTTCCACTTGACGGGCGATTTTGTGATCGGCTCATCGGAATCCAATTCTGAAAGTTCCGTTGGGTTCGTATCATCGTTCCTGACTTGTTAACACTAAGTTTGACAAATTTGGAGATCTTTGACCCTGACACGCTTTTCGGTGCAAAGTGGCCCACATGTGGACCCCACTTTGGTCTGGAAATGTCATTTTTGCCCTTGTGTCCAAATGGGACTCAAGGACAGGCGTTTCTAGCTATTTGATATTTTCTGAATCTAATGGTGATGTTTATTTCAGCAACCGGAGTAGTACCTGCAGATCACACGGAGACCAGAGCTACAGTTGGAGCTAGGACCACAGGCAAGTGTACCTTGCCAAACCCTGCAGCTTTGCTATTTATTTCCTTGACTTGTTTATATATCAGTGGGCAAGTATACCTTGCCAACTTTACATTTCTTGTTGCATTTTCCTTGATTCATTATATTGTTGTGCATGCTTGACCTAGGACCGTGTGACGTACTTAGCGTCCGATTATTAGTCGGGTGCCAACACAGTACGCGGTGTTGTGTATTGTCATCTAGAGATGGACATTCGTGACCCCCTTACATTCTCGTACTTGTCTTATCAAGTACACTTTGACCCAGGACACTTGACACTGTTCATGAGACAGGATCTTCCCGAGATATTCGTGGTGATTCTGTATAGGATACAGGACTTGACAGAGATTCTATATTCTTAGGCATTATATGACTTGTGCATTAGATACGATCGTGCGTGACATGGACATGAGGCATCATGGACATGAGACGTATGGTTACATTGGGTGGGGAGAGACACACAGGCTACAGGCTGACCATATATATACACCCCTATTATTTTGAGGCCCAAGACTCTGAAGCCCGAGCTTGGCCCATTACTCATTATTACTGCTGCTACCGGCTCCCCGACACAGAGCTTGTAGCAGCGTCAGCCTAAGTTCTAGTACTGCTCTCAGCTTGCATATCACTTAGCTGGTTATTTAGTATTCCTTTATTGTTCCATCTATTGCTGGAGAGACCCGCAGACTACAGGTTAACTATATTATGTCGGCTACTCAGTCTCCCGCTGAGCTAGACCACCTCATGATACCACCGCTACCGGCTCCCCTACACAGAGCTTGTAGTTGTTTCAACCTGAGTACCATTGATGTTCTCTCTTGCAATCCACATAGATGGTTATATAGCTTACCCTATTTATTTCATTCTCTGCTGTACTGCATTATTTTGGCTTGTATTTTCTGTACCTTGCTGTCCCCTGAGGACCTGGATCCGGATTATGTCCCCAGGATTAGTAGAGGAGATCCACCCAGAGTTATACAGTACAGGAGCATTAGCAGGAGCTGATACAGGAGCTGTACCGACACCTGAGGACGAGATTGTGCTAGAGGACTTCTCTTGGGTATTGCCTTGAGATACTTATTTATTTCTATTTCCAGTTCCTTTATTTTCCAGTCTATTACATTTATGTATCAGACTTGTTCTCGGATTGTTCTCCGAGACACTTTTATTGAGATTTGTTAGTTATTCCTTTCTGCATTATTCTGGCATTTGAATTATGATTATCTGTTGTGGATGAGATTAGCATAGACTGTGACTTGTATCATTGGACCTACTTACTCTTATATTACAGCTTAAGCATGCCTCGATGGATCCATTAAATTGGATTTGTCCATCGGTGTGTGCTGCTGGCCATTATCACGCGTCTGGTCTCTCGGTATTTTGGGACTTGGGCGTGACAACTAGCGTAACAACCGTAGTTTTTTGTGTGTAATATTTAGATATTTTTATATAAATAATTTATTTGTGATTATTTTTTAATCCAACATTACTCAATAATCAACCCATAATTACTCCATGCTAATTTAGGCCACTTTCCTATTTTTGTAGAATATTTTTATTTTTTATGTATTTATTATTATTATTTTATTCCTTTAGAATTACAATCAAATCTTGGTTATTAATATATATTAGGATTAGTGATTTACATTAGATTGCTACCAACCAAATTAAGAAAAATTTAAATAAATCCTAATCCTACCCATAGTCGAACCACAACACCCACATACCCGCGGGTTCCCCCTCTCCAAGCCGCGACCCCTCTCCCCCTCTCAACCCATCTCTCTCTCTCTCTCTCTCTCTCTATATATATATATATATATATATATATATATATATATATATATATATATATATATATATACACACACACACACATACACACATCATCTCTTCTCATCTTAAACCCTAACCCTAATCTAAAATCTTCTCTCCTCCCCCATCACCAAGCCGCCGACCCCATCCCCCATAGTAGCCCCCTCACGTGGACAAGCCCGATGCTATCCCCTCCATTCAAGAACCTTAGTTCATCTTCCTCCTCCACCTTCTAGTAAGTCTTTCTCCAATCCTTCTCTTCCCGAACCTCTTTAATGTATATAAATGCATGAATAAATATTTATATATATATATATATAAATAAATGATTTTATATATGTTTACAATCCATTGCCATGTTCTTCATTGTAGGATTTTATTTTAGAGTTTTTCATGTAGAGTTTTGAACCCATGAATGCATTTATGCACCCATAGGTAGAAACCTTGATTTAACCATGTTAATAATAGAGAAATATGATGATTAAAATTATTTTATCCATATTTTTATTATTTATTTTAGAATATTATTTTGATAAATTTTTTGTTAATAAATTGTATGTACAATGTGTAGGGTGACCTAGTTTAATATTTTATCCAAAATCTCGCATCGAACCCTTCTAAAACTTTGTAAATAATTAAATTATGTTCTTATTGAACTATATTAAATTTAATTTTTAAATTATTTTTCCAAAAATATTACTTTTGATTTAAATGAATTTTATGCATAAAAGACACATAGTTGACCTAGTTTGCATGTAAACTTATTATAACTTGTTCTTTGGCAATATATGAATGTTCTTCCTATTATTTTGTGATAAAAAATTATTTTTCCAGAATTAAATATGATTTAGGATTTTTATGCAAAGCATAATAGTAGAGTTATAATGGCAAAATTTTGCCAATACTATTGCTAGAAGAATAGTCTGTGTCCAACGGAAAGACCAATAAGTAGACATGATAATATGCATGCAGGAACTCATTAAATAATTATTTTCTAGTATTTTATAATTATTTTCAGAATTTAACTTTTTTTGTGAATTCATCTTTTGAGAACTTGCATGTAAAAAAAAAATCCTATTTAGCACCCATAATTGTAAGACTAGTTACCAACCTTCGTAGAAACCCCTTGTGAGTTGAAAACCATTAATTTACTTATTTTTGTAATTAATTCCAGAATTAATAGTTAATAAATAATGTTTAAAAATAATTTTTGGTAATGTTTGATGGCTAGTAATAATTTGGTGTGTAGTTACTTGCATGTGCAACCAACGTAGGATTAATAACTAGATGATAACTTAACTTAACTAGATAATAAGAGTCTAGTTAGAGTACTAATTAATTGGTAGGTGTTCGTGATATTTCCGTGAAGAGCTCCGGACCAAATTTGTTGTGTTCGCAGCTTGGCTTGAAGGCAAGTACACCTTGCTTGATTTTATTGTTCAGTATACATATGCCTAGTTTTTATTCGCTACTTGTGTGCATGCGTCTTAGAGTAGCATACTTACCTGGTATATTATGAAGGTACGTGGTATCTTCTGACCTGACACATGTTCAACACGATCACTGAGTGAGTGAGTGCATGGACTAATGCGTCGACTGATCATCGATACGTTAGATCGCATCTTGTGTTGGTAGTTAGTGTTGGTCTTGTTGTCTATATTTGTTGACGTTATTGCATTATATATGCACCGCGTATACGGTTCATATACATTGGGATGTGAGAATCTACTAATCAACGTATGTGATTTTTGTTTCTTACTGTGTATATGGTGTGACTGCGTACCCTCGAGTCCTTTCGGACGCCTGGTGGGATGACTGTTCTTCTATTTCTCTCCCTCATACGCCACTAGAGATGTCTCGAGTGCACATCACATAGATAGTTTAGTTACCCTATTTATTATTTGCTGGTTTACTTTTATGCATGTCAATTTCTTGTGTACTTATTACGTCCCTCTGAGGACCTGGCACATTTTCTAGATCCAAATGAGCACTTGTACCTGACGAACTACGGAGTTGGGGAGATATTGTAGACGAGGGCATTGAGGTGGAGCCACAGGAGTTTCCTTGAGCATTCATGGACAACGGTTGCTTAGTGTCTTGGGTGTCTTTATCTAGTTAGCTGACGCCGGACTATTTCATTATTGCTTAGTTGTATTCTTTTAGTATTCTTTTGTACTCATTTTTCGTAGATTGTTCTCCACTTGATTTTATTTTGTAGTGGATTCTGAGACTTATCTATTCATTCAGTTCTTATCCTGTGATATTTTTGGATGAGACTAGATTTTACCTGCCTGAAAAACTGTGACTTAGATATATTTTACAGTGTACTACGACTGGTAAGGTCTATTAAATTAGGTTCTTATACTTGTTCGTACAGCTAGCATGTGTACATATACCTAGTCCTACATATTTTGGGTCTGGGGCATGATAGAGTATTCCTCGCATCCAGAGTGTAGCATCTGCCAAGCTGACATCGCATAAATTACCATGCAGGTCTTCGACGCTTCTGTTGCTGAACCACTCGTGTAGCAGAATTCGGCCTCTCCTGTTATACGAAAGATGACCCGTTTCTTCGCATATTCAATAGTAGCCGAGCAAGCGTCGAGCTAATCCATCCCCAAAATGATGTCGTAATCTCGAATATCTAGGACTAAGACATCGAGTGACAGTTTCTTTTCTTCGATTAAGACATGGCCGTCCTGACATACTGAACGAACAAGTTTTTTTGTGCCCGATGGGGTGCTAACACAAAGGTCCAGATATAACGGTATTATCACTATCTTTTTCTCCACGGTAAAATTCGCAGATATAAAACTATGCATATCACTAGAATCAAATAGCACACGAGAAGGTATGTTATTGAAAAGCAATATACTTGACATAACGATGTCCGAAGTGAGGGCTTCTTTCCGTGTCAAAGTGAACACCCGACCTTGAGATGGACGATAATCTTGTTATGGTACGACTCAATTTTCTTAAGATGTTGTAGCATGGTTTGGATATTGAGGATGACGTTTAGAGTAGCGCTGGTAGTCACGAATTCCATGGCTTGGATTACCATAAGCGAGGCAAAATCTGTTCCTTCGGCGACAGTCGTTGGCTGTGTACCCAGCCCTTCGATAATAAGTACAGTGTAGCCCTGGATTGGGACCTTGGTGACCGCTGTTGTTTGGATGCTTTAAAGCATTATTTCCTCCTGCATTGCTAGGGTGCTTGTGATTGGAAGTATGCATAGTGTCGGCAGCAACTAAAGGATACTGCGGTTCGAGGGAAAGGACATGATTAAGAACTTTTTGCATCGTCTGATATTGGAGAACAACCACGTGCGTTAGGATGGCAGGTCACAGGCCACATTCAAAATGTCTTGCACGAGTCACAACATCAAGTGGGTAGGGGCTTGCAAACTTGGAGAGACAATTGAATTCGACAGAGTACTGCTTCACTGTCATATTGCTTTGTCGAAGCTGCATGAACTCGTTCTCCTTTTGCCGACAAACGAGAGGGGGTATGAACGACTCTTCAAACAAGCTACAAAAGGTAGTGTCATGCCCCAGTCCCAAAATATCGAGGGACTAGACACGTGGCAATGGCCAACAGCATACACCGATGGGCAAACCCAATTTAATGGACCCATTAGGGTGTACTTAAGCTGTAAAACAACAATATGGACAATGTTACTAATCTCATCCACAGAAATAAATACACAATATCAGAATATAAAGCAATATCAAGTCTCAATAAAATATATATCGGGGAACAACCTGATAATAAGTCTGATACAATAGTCAAGAAATAAAGAGTATAACAATAGCAAATAATAAGTATGGATAAAGCGTATACTCAGGAGAAATCCTCGGCAATCACCTCGTTCTCTGGTTCTGGTACTGCTCCAGTGCCTGCTCCTGTTTCGTACACCTCGGGGTAGATCTCTTCTGTTAAACCTGGGGACATAATCCGGATCCAGGTCCTCAGGGGACATAGTAAGGTACAAGAATAACTCAAGCCATAATAAATACAGTACAATAATAAATGAATCAATAGGGTAAACTATATAACCAGCTAAGTAATATGCAATATGAGAGCATCACTAGAACTTAGGCTGAGACCACTACAAGCTCGGTGTCGGGGAGCCGGTAGTAGTGATATCATGTCAGTGTCTAGCTCAGAGAGGCTACGACACCACAGTAATATAATCAACCTGTAGCATGTGTGTCTCTCCCCACCCAATGTAATCACACGTCTCATGTCCATGACACGCAAGATCATAACTAATGCATCAAGTCATAATGATATCTAAGCATATATAGAGTATATGTCACGAACCTTGTATCCTATACAGAATCCCCATGAATATCTCAAGAAGATTATGTCTCATGAATAGTGTCAGGTGTCCTGAGGTATGACGTACTTGATAAGGCAAGCACGAGAATGTATAGGGTCACAAAATCAATCTCTTGTGACGTTACACGACTCCGCTTACGGCATCGACACCCGAATGTTATTCGGACGCTAAATAATGTCACACGGTCCTAGGTTGAACAGAGATATTACAGTAATAAATCAAGAGAATAGTATAAACAAGTGCTGCAAGTATGATAAGGTACACTTGCCTAGGGTTCTGGCCCCAACTGTTGCTCTGGTATCAGCGGGATCTGCAGGTACTCCCCCGAATGCTGAAATAAATGTTACCACCAGGTTCAAAAGATATCAAATAGCTAGAATTTCCTGTCCATAAGTCCAATTTGGACACAGGGGCAAAAGTGATAATTTTTGGTTAAAGCGGGGTCCATATGTGGCCCACTTCGCACCAAAAAATTTACCAGAGACAATGTTCTCCAAATTTATCAAACTTAGTGTCTACAAGTCCAGAACGATGATATGAACCCAACGGAATATCCAGAACTGGATTTCGATGAGTCGATCACAAAATTGCCCGTCAAGTGGAGTTGTGGGGCCCACGATACGAATTTTGTCAACGTTCTCAGAATCGAACCAAACTTGGGTCACAGGACCAGCGTATTGCTACGAGTCCGATGGTACAAGTTTTGTTTTGATACGACGAGCGTACACGAAGTTATAAAGAGTTTTAGAACAGGGCCGATATGGGGCGTTGTCGACGGATACGCATTGATTTCGGTCTGCACGCACATCCAAATCAACTTTCATAAAATCTCACACATCCGTATTAACGGTGCGCACCTTTCGGTAAAGTTCGCACACGACCAAGTCATCCCGTTTAGCGGGGCGCACCTAGTTCCAAAAAAATTAGGGATTTATTTTCTTAATTTTGTGTCGCAGTTTGCGACCGCCACAGGACGCGATACCCCGAACGAGTTACACGGGGTTCGAACAGTCTACGCGCACGAGTCGACAGAACAAAAAATGAGAGGACAAGGAGAGAGAAATCCTTACCTGAACAGGGCGTCGAAAATACTATTCTTCGCATACGTGGACGACGCGACGGAGCTCGGCCGGTCGGAGGCGGCGCTGTGCTGCTGGGGGTCGCCGGGGCTCATCGGAGTCGGGGTGGCCGGAGGCTGCGTCGGGCTGAGGTCGTCAGCTGCGGGGTCTTCGTCGAGATGCGGCCAGAAAAAACTCGACGGGTGGTTGGAGAGACCGTGGAGACGGTAGTGGTGGCTGTAGCTTATGGTGGTGGCTGCTGGGGAAAATGGTGATGGGGTGACGGTGGTTTATATAGGAGGGCGGGGAGACAAAATGCCACGGCCACTGGAGGCGGCGGGGAGACTAGCAGACGCGACGGCCTGAACGACGGTGAGGCGGAGCGACGCGGCCGTTGGGTAGTTAGGGATATGAAGGGTCGACGACGGACGGTTGGGGAAGTCGGATCTACGCGGCAGGGAGAAGTTGGTCGGACTCGACGGTTGGGGAGAAGTCGGCGGGTGAAGAGGCGAAGAGGCGGCGGGATACGACGGAGTCGGCCGGGAAGTCGGGGGGTTAGAAATTAGGATTTTACTGTAGCTTAGGAATAACGGGTCGGGTCGGGTCGGGTTAATGGGTTCCGGGTTGGGTTCGGACCCGACCCGACCCGCTAGGGGTTTGGGTCCGGTTTAGGATTTGGGCCGGTTTAGGCTTGTTTGGTTCATTAAATCGGTTGGTTCAGGTTGGTTTATTTTGGTTTATTTTGGTTTAATTAAAATATTAATTTTTAGGTCTTTAAAAATAGTTCCGGGGTCCAATAAATTCTAGAAAAATTACCCTACGTCTAATATTTTATTTTACACCCAAAAATATTATTTTCATAATATTTTAATATTTAATAAAAACATTTAAAATTATTTAATACCAGAATACCTTGATTTTAATTAGTTAAAAATTCCAGAAAAATTCTGAAAATTTGTTTTTAAATTCCTAAAAAATCTGGGGGTTTACAATCTATCCCCCTTAAGAGGATTGCTTCCTCGCAATCAAAAAAATAACCGGTCAGAAGAGATGACACGGTTGCAAGCATTGTTCGAAGCATGACACAATCAAAGAATCCTGATTAAAGATAAATCGAAGGACGAGAGTTAAACAAAACACATAGGAAATGAATAAAATATTTCCCTAAACAATGAAAATTAGGTAATTCAAGAGTGAAGGAAATCTGGTTAGAGCAAAGAAAACTACAGTCTTAGAAAAACTAGATTTATCAAATAAGTTCAAATACTAGGTTTAAGGCTAAGGTTATGAACTAACAGGCACGTGCTAAAGCATTAATAGAAATAGACAACTTAAATCTTACTCGTATTTACTAATCCAAGATTCTGTGCGTCCTCTATTGTCAACGCAAAAGCTTGTCTGCATCCTTGAGGTGGTGCCCTCTGCTGTTGCTGAGCCTGCTGGAAGAGTGCTGCTTGTGGTGCCAAGGGTGGCCTCGGCTGATATCCTTCCGGTGCTGGTAAGACTTTTTGGTTAATTATCGGTGTTTCTCCTCGATGCATTGTGCAATCTCTGGCTAAGTGTTGTCTGGATCCACAAATCAAGCACATTCCCAACTTGCGTCTGCACTCTCTCTCAATATGGCCTACCTTACCACAATAGTGACAAGTAGGAAGGAATGAGGCTCCTGGTGCTGCTCTCGGTGGTGGATTTATCTGTTGACGCTTTGCAGACTCCTCTTGTGATGCTCTGGTTGGTGCTGGTAAATATGGCCTTTTCAGGCTGGATTCTTTCCTGGTGACGCGTTCCATGCGTCGGGCTACAGCAAGAACGTCCGAGTATGAAGTAGGTACAACGGATCCGATTAATCTTTATAGCTCAAAGTTTAGTCCGTCGAAGAACTTTTCAGCCTTCTCCTCTTCTGTCGGGATTAAGGTAGGGGCGAAGCGATTCAGAAGGATGAACTCCGCATTGTATTCTTTCACTGTCATACTGTCTTGAGTGAGGCGATTGAACTTGTCATGAAGTTCTGATCGAGCAATAGCTGGAATATACATCTCCTGAAAGAGTTTAGAGAACTCTTCCCAAGTGACTTGGTCTGGTTCAAGCCGTGTCTCCTCAGTTAGCCACCAGTGATGTGCATTGCCCGTCAGTTGCATCCAGACAACAGTCATCCAATGTTTCCTTGGAAGCTCAGCTGCTTCTAATTGATGTTGAGTATTTGTGAGCCACTCATGAACTTCAGTGGGCCCCTCCTTGCCAGAAGAGGTACGAGGCTTCAACTGGCAAAAATTGGTGATAGAGCCAGTCGTTGGCCGTCGTGCTGGTAGATTCGCTTGCTCCAGTGCGATTACTAGGCTGTGACATAGAGCCTCTTGTTGAATTTGCTGTTGGGCTTGTATCATTGCATAGATTATTTGAAATATCTGATGTCTGTCCATAGCCTGCCCTTGTGGGAATACGGGCATTGGTGGAGTAAACTGTGGCAGAATATTATCTTGCTGGATTCTCGAGGTATGCTGATTTGCTTGACTGCTTCGGTGTGCTGATTGACCTCCATCAAATAGTGTTACTTTATCTTCATTGGTTACCACAACACCTTGTGATAATCCTGCAGGAGTCTCATCGTTTGCTCGTGGATTCATTACTCTGTATCCAAAATAAACTATAAGAGGCGCACAGGAAATCAAGGCAGGATGCAAGTCAAGAATTTAATTTGAATCCTATATAGATATCAAGAACGATTCAATCAAGTGGATGAGATCCTATAACTTATCCTATCCTTATTGCAGGCTTGCTCGGTCCCTAAGTTAAAACCGAACAATTTAGTCGTAGACCTGCATGGGCCACCACAAAAACTATGTCAAGCCCCGATCCCAAAATATTGAGGGATTAGACACGTAGCAATGGCCAGCAGCACACACCAATGGACAAACCCAATTTAATGGACCCATCAGGGTGTACTTAAGCTGTAAAACAATAATATAGGCAATGGTACTAATCTCATCCACAGAAATAAATACACAATAACAGAATATAAAGCAATATCAAGTCTCAATAAAATATATATCGGGGAATAACCCGATAATAAGTCTGATACAATAGTCAAGAAATAAAGAGTATAACAACAGCAAATACTGAGTATGGATAAAGCGTATACTCAAGAGAAATCCTCGGCAATCACCTCATCCTCTGGTTCTGGTACTGCTCCAGTGCCTGCTCCTGTTCCGTACACCTCGGGATAGATCTCTTCTGCTAAACCTGGGAACATAATCCGGATACAGGTCCTCAGGGGACATAGCAAGGTACAAGAATAACTCAAGCCATAATAAATGCAGTGCAATAATAAATGAATCAATAGGGTAAACTATATAACCAGCTAAGTAATATGCAATATGAGAGCATCACTAGAACTCAGGCTGAGACCACTACAAGCTCGGTGTCGGAGAGCCGATAGAAGTGATATCATGTCGGTGTCTAGCTCGGAGAGGCTACGGCACCACAACAATATAATCAACCTGTAGCCTGTGTGTCTCTCTCCACCCAATATAATCACACATCTCATGTCCATGACATGCAAGATCATAACTAATGCAGCAAGTCATAATGATATCTAAGCATGTATAAAGTATATGTCACAAACCTTGTATACTATATAGAATTACCATGAATATCTCAGGAAGATTCTGTCTCATGAATAGTGTCAGGTGTCCCGAGGTATGACATACTTGATAAGGCAAGCACGAGAATGTATAGGGTCACAAAATTAATCTCTTGTGATGTTACACGACTCCGCTTACGGCGTCGACACCCGAATATTATTCGGACGCTAAGAGATATCACACGGTCCTAGGTTGAACAGAGATATTACAGTAATAAATTAAAAGAATAGTATAAACAAGTGCTGCAAGTATGGCAATATACACTTGCCTGAGGTTCTGGCTCCAACTGTTGCTCTGGTATCAGCGGGATCTGCAGGTACTCTCCTGAATACTAAAATAAATGTTACCATCAGGTTCAGAAGATATCAAATAGCTAGAATTGCCTGTCCATAAGTCCAATTTGGACACAGGGACAAAAGTGAGTTTCTGGTCAAAGCGGGGTCCACATGTGGCCCGCTTCGCACCAAAAAAAGTGCCAGAGATAATGTTCTCCAAATTTATCAAACTTAGTGTCTACAAGTCCAAAACGATGACACGAACCCAACGGAATATCCAGAACTGGATTTCGATGAGCCGATCACAAAATCGCCCGTCAAGTAGAGCCGTGGGGCCCATGATACGCGATTTTGTCAACGTTCTCAGAATTGAACCAAAATTGGGTCACAGGACCAGCGTATTGCTATGAGTCTGATGATATAAGTTTTGTTTCGATACGAAGAGCATACACGAAGTTATAACAAATTTCAGAATAGGGCCGATACGGGGCGTTGTCGACGGATACGCGTTAATTCCGATGTGCACGCACATCCAAATCAACTTTCGCAAAATCCTACACGTCCGTATTAACTACGCGCACCTTTCGGTGAAGTTCGCACACGACCAAGTCGTCCCGTTTAGCGGGGCGCACCCAGTTCCGGAAAAATTAGGAATTTATTTTTCTGATTTTGCGTCGCAGTTTGCGACCGCCACATGATGCGATACCCCGAACGAGCTGCACGGGGTTCGAGAGGGTCACGCAGTCTACGCGCACGAGTCGATAGAACGAAAAATAAGAGAACGAGGAGAGAGAAATCCTTACCTGAACAGGGCATCGGAAACACTATTCTTCGCGTACGTGGATGATGCGGCCGAGCTCTGCCTGTCGGAGGCGGCGCTGTGCTGCTGGGGGTCGCCGGGGCTCGTCGAAGTCAGGGTGGCCGGAGGCTGCGTCAGGCTGAGGTCGCCAGCTGTAGGGTCATCGTTGAGATGCGGCCGGGGGAAACTTGGCGGGCAGCTGGAGAGACCGTGGAGACGGTGGTGGTGGCAGTGGCTTACGGTGGTGGCTGCTGGGGAAAATGGTGATGGGGTGACGGTGGTTTATATAGGAGGGCAGGGAGACGAAAGGCCACGTCTGTTGGAGTCAGCAGGGAGATGAGCAGATGCGGTGGCCTGAACGACGGTAAGGCAGAGCGATGCGGCCGTTGGGCGGTTAGGGATATGAAGGGTCGACGGCGGACGGTTGGGGAAGTCGGATCGAGGCGGCATGGGAGAAGTTGGTCGGACTCGGCGGTTGGGGAGAAGTCGGCGGGTGAAGAGGCAAAGAGACGGCGACCTCGGTTACGGGAGGCGGCGGGACACGACGGAGTCGGCCGGGGAGTCGGGGGGTTAGAAATTAGGATTTTACTGTAGCTTAGGAATAACGGGTCGGGTCGGGTTAATGGGTTCCGGGTTGGGTTCGGACCCGAATCGACCCGCTAGGGGTTTGGGTCCGGTTTATAATTTGGGCCGGTTTAGGTTGGTTTGGTTCATTAAACCGGTTGGTTCAGGTTGGTTTACTTTGGTTTATTTTGGTTTAATTAAAATATTAATTTTTAGGTCTTTAAAAATAGTTTTGGGGTCCAATAAATTCCAAAAAATTATCATATGTCTAATATTTTATTTTACACCCAAAAATATTATTTTTATAATATTTTAATATTTAATAAAAATATTTAAATTTATTTAATAATAGAATACCTTGATTTTAATTAGTTAAAAATTCCAAATTTTTTTTAAAAATTTGTTTTTAAATTCCTGAAAATTCTGGGGGTTTATAGGTAGCCAATGCGATCATCTCATCTTCATCATCCGCAGAGAGAGATCTACGATGCACGTCATACCAATCATGCACGTTCAAACAGAGTTGCAGTTTGGCACACACAACTTGCTTCTCTTCTGGTACCTTAAGCAGTTTAAGGTGATCCTCAAGCTCTGCCAGCCAATCTAGTGCCACGAATGGATCTTCAGTTCCCCAGAAAGATGTATTACAGACCTTCTTGAACTCGTCAAAGTCGAAGGTAGTCACATCCTTCTTCTTTAAAGTTTGGGGCATTTCATCTTCAGGCGTGGGTCGCTCCACCGGTGCCGCTATTATCATTGCAGAATGGTTAGAGGCTAAGGTTTGAACGATCTGCTGTAGGACATCTACCTGCTTCTGTTGGAATACAAATCGGGCTTCAAGATTACTTTCGAACTTGTTCCGACGATCATTCGCCCGCTTCTCGGCTCGCTCATGAAGAGCCTCATCCCTCTGTTTTCTCACCTCAAGCATCCGTATCATTCGCTCAATCTAGTCAACATGGGGCATAGCTCACTGACTTATGAAACTTTTTGAGGTACCAAAACAACTTTCCTGTGCTTGTACTTCTCCCTGTGCTAGCGCTGATGATTGCACTTGAGTTATTACTTCAAAAGAGAGTAACTTACATCAGTCTCATAACGTATTATGGATTCACTATATGGAATGTATCTTATTTTGGCCGAACGAGTTCAAGAGTTCGCATAGGAAACTGGTATATAGAGGAACTTTTCTGACATAAGGGTCAAAGGAACTTGAAGCCATGTTCTGATACCAATATGTCACTCCCCAATTTCGTAAAATTGATAGTCGTCCCCTGGGCATAATATCGTGCGTGCCTAGGTTGTGCAACACACAAGGCTAAGGTATTTGATATAACGAGCACATATTTAGAGTATGCAGATAATTGAACACAATATTAAAATAAGAAAAAGTTTTTTTTATTGATAATGTATATCTTTTATAAACTCTTGAACAAGTACAAAAGGTTGCCACACGGGCTTACAAAAGCGGATGCCAAATGTGATAGCCGTCGGATACATTACATCCTTTTACTAAAACTTCCAAAAACTATAGACACCTTCGAACGAAGCTATCATCATGCCACGGAGCTACAAAAGGTATGTGCACGAACTCCTAAAACTTTAAAACATGCTTCAAAAGCCACGAATAGGGCACGCCGGTAGGTAGACTGGATTGGAAAGTCGCCTTAACTCCTTACAGGATTGACTTGGCACGTAGAACCTGTTACAACGAGGGTCAGTACATCAAAATACACTGGTGAAGGCAAGCTAACCCAACTATACCAATCAATATGTTATTTATGTGAATCATGTAAGTTATTATGTGGTCTTTCTATCTTATCTTCGTTCAATTTACAAACAAGCAATGTATATATAAATTTACTGAAATAAATATGCCATAATTTGGTAACTTTTACTTGCCCGACTGAAGCATCTCCATAACACTTACCATGACCTTTCCTGCCACGAAGACATAGTTAGCTTGCATAGTTTAAATATACAAGGGAGGGGTCAGTGGAACATTGCCATAGAGGACGAGTTATAGTCTCAGAGCAAAGATGACAGAGGTACATGTATCGCTACATGCCATCTTGCCCTGGGCAGGAATGGTGTGCAATACAAGGGACATTAGATGATACACCCATTTCTGCCCTAAGCATGCGACTATCATGATGTTTTGTCTGGACTGGATCGGTGCCAGTGCCCCAGCGATCATCCGCAGGAATGAAGACCTTGTGCACAATTTATCCATGACCAAGCGAAGTCTAAACTAAATTATCAAACGATGCAGTTCAAGGCAACACAAGCATGAGACAAGTAACATGGCATGATCTATTTTGCATAGTCCTTCTGATCAGTTATTCCATAGTCAAGTGTGTTCTATACATAGCACAATAATAGAAGAAATATGTTCTAAATAGAATTGGAACACAATGAAAGAATATTCTAAGTGAAATAATATGCAATAAGATAATCGTTCATAAGTTGGTTGATAAGCATAAAGTAATCCAAGTCTATTCCATTTTATCTTGATATCTTTTAGTTATTATGGTATCGTTTGATCAAAATAATCAAGAGAGCAAGATTATTAGGTGTGAAGACTTAGAAGAAGGATCAACTAATCAATATATAGCCACTCACAAGTTTGTGAAGAGACGAAAGAAAAGTGGCGCTTCAAGACTCTGCTCACACAACGCCTACTGCACGATCACCTACATTGCCAAAACAACTGGTCAATACCTCCATTCCTCTTTTCCAAGCTTGAAACAAAAGTGCAGTTTAATGAATGAAAGCAATAAAATCCATCAAAATAGTTCAAGAAATCGTAACTCAAAAACTAACTCGAAAGTATGAAAGCACAAAAGCACGAAAGCAACAATGCGACAGTAAAAACTAAGCAAAAAAATTTGCAGCGGAGAGGTCCCTTTTGACTCTGCCGCTTAGTCCATCCTTAGGACACGGTCCACTGAATATGAAAATTGATTCCAAAGAAGCCAATCCAAAACGAAGAAAAGATATTGATTCAATCTATCCCGATCGAACGATATCGAAAGTATTTCTTAGCCGCGCTCCCCGAATAGGTGAACGGGACACCACATCCTAACAAACTAATAGGAAGTTTCGTCCTCGAAACTTAGGAATAAGACCTACCATTATGAAATAATGAAGGAAATTTTTTCTTCATCTCAGACTCAAGTGTCACGCCCCGATCTCCCGCCGGAATCGGCCGTCCCCACTAGGCGCGAATCACCGCGCCAGCGCTCCCGCGGGACGTGCGTTTCCACCGGGACGCGATGCCGCGCGAGCCTGGGGTTGCGCCCGCGCAAGGCAAATATCGAAACGGCCGTCGATAACTAGTTCACAGAGTCATCATAGTGGAAACATAAAATGAACAAAAGTATTGAATCCAAATCAAGCTCTTTATTGATATAAAGTAAAGATTACAAGCGACGCTAGGCCGAGATTACAGATCGCTCATGCTCTCTCTGCCTCTCTTACAATGAATATGCCCTTAGGCTTAGAAATAATACAAAATAATCTGGATGATGATGTTCCCATACATTATGTCTCATATATACGAGCTCCAGGTCCGTGCGCCACGCTCCAAGACGCCAAGTGCGGTCCGGCACCTCATTGCGTTAAGCGATCTCCGAATCCGTACGAGTTTCTCCTGTACCCTGCATGCAGACTGGTTGGGTATCAGTACATTGAATGCACTGGTGGGGAGGCCTCTCGCCCACGCCACAAAACAAGCACGTTCATTAGTTATGTGCACCGACTGGTTTCGTTGTCTTTCTATTCTTTTGTCTTAGGATCAGTTACATGGCAATATAAAGAATGAAATCTCCGTGTCAGCTCACTAGTGTCATAATAATGAACAATTGAGTTCGCCTTACCATTTCTTACCATTCGACCTTCCCTGTCATATGCAGCAATATAAACAATGATTTACAGAACAACAAGAACATCTATAAAACCCATGTGTTATGTCGTGCCTCTGCCCCACAAGACCCATTTTACTAGAACTATGTGTGATACCATGCATCCATTCTAATTATGTATAATGTCGAGCCAATGCACTCCTTCCCGTTCTCCTTTTCTCAATGCGGATAGCCGCTATGCAAACATAACTTATCTATATGAAGGTCACTGGCTCTGCTAGCCATATTGGACATAATCTGCGATGGACGGCTGTCTTCCCAGCTCGGTTGCTAGCCTTGCTGGGCCTCCTAGCTGTCTAACGAGTCGACGCCCATCCAGGTCGGTAGCAAGCCTTGCTGGATGTCTCGCCCTCGCCCGCTAATCATCAGCTAGCGTACTGCTAGGACTACACTGGCACTGTCCTCCCGGGCCGACACGATTCGGATACCTCAGCAATCGTGTCGAGGACTCTCTCCACCTGGTGCGCAACCAGTTGTCCGTGATCATGCAACTACTCTCCCACTTCCAATCCTAGTCGAGGACAACTCTCGGATCAATCCTTGCCGAGGACTACACTCGGATCTTTTCTTCTTTACGCAGCTCTCTGCTTAGAGACTGCCTCGGTGATCAACATATCCCGAGCACCTTCCTTTCCTTCCATCTCCTGACTCAAAATGACTACTTGATAGCCTTCCTCGTCTATGCATGCAACATGAATTTACTCCATCCCGTGTCATATTTCGTGCGGTGCAACGCCTCAGTATGAACTCATACTACTTTATAGCATATATGAAGGAAATTACTACATTCCAACTACACACTCCCGACTACGCAAATAGCAAGCAAGACCTCCATATTCTATACAATGATAAGGCGGGGTTATCCCCTTAGCTATGTGCGTTCATCTCTTTTATTAGCATGCAAAGGTTATCGCTTGTAAACTAGCATGTAACATTCATTTTCTTAGTGTGCAGTAAGTAGAGACAGGTTCACCGGGGCCACCCACCTTAGCGATGTATCGCGTCGGTCGAGCAAGACTCCGGACGCTCCTCTGATAGCCTAAGTCTGACTGCATTGAAGATCCCAGCATACATGCCCTTGCATCAAATGAGCCATCTCGTTGAGCATGGCGGGTTGAATAGCTACACTTGTGCCGATTGAATCGGCCCTCCGCATTGAGCGAAGCGGGTCGTTATATTATACACCACTCAGAACAAGTCTCGTCCTCGAGACTTCCTGAGCGCAACTCGTACTATCGTACAACTTTCTAAACTAACTCTATATATCTCGTCTAACCTTCAAGGATTGTATCAATAATGCTTTAATTTATTTCTCACCATAAGTTACGCGCATGCTAGCCAATCCCCATCGAACGATTCAATCGTTCAATGCCATCGTACTATACTCAACTTAATCATTGCACTCCCGACTCAAAATCTACTGCACCTGGCGCAGGGCTATATTACTCAAATACGGAGTATTCTATAACTCAATGGGCACTTACAACTCATAATTGGGTGGACTTGCCCAACTTGTTATGTTATCTCCATAGGAACCCAATGCATCCGAACACATTTGACAGTTTACTTGATGTCACCTATCGAAACCCATCGATACGCCTAAACCCAAAAGTTCGAATCACGACTAATTTTTCAATCTCGTTTGCATCAAATCTCTCTGAGTCACCGTCAAATCTCGCTAAGTAAATCTACTTTCAACCAAGGCCATCTCATTAAATCGCCTACGTTTTCTGACTCAGTCTATATTGCGCCTTAGCGCAGAGCTAAATTGCCCACCTGGGATACGTTCTAATCCTTCAAGCCTTTAGTTCAATCGAACTTAACTCCCCATTCGTTTTACTCGTTCCGTTCGCACGAGTGCTTAATCATTTTTATCTGAATGATCCTTTCGTTCAACTATTGCATTCCCAAACTCAGTCTCGTACTGCGCCTTAGCGCAGAACAGTCTCGGTAGCACGGGAAACGATACAATCTTTCCTTTATGAAAATTTAGGTTGAGGCTAACCTATTTCAGTTGCCATACTCATCCATGCGAGTCCGAATATTTTCATTTGCAGCTGCATCCGAGTTATGCAAATCGCTAAGTCTGGATCGTACCCATATTCAAGGCGTCCCCCAAATATGTGTATTTCAACCAAGCTTAGTGACAGCTAAGTCTGACAAGCTACTCGTAAAAATCTTTCGATACGCGGATCATCCTGCTATTATGAATGACCGAACTCTGGTTCACTTTAGTTATCGTCTACTCCAATCTTACCCCAATTCCAGTTTGTATTACTAGCCATGCTTCGTATATCTTCCAAGCAACGATCCAACTCATTACCCCAACTTATCTTCAACATCACCAATTCAAATCGTGAGAGTTTCGTCCGATAATTCTCTAATACCGTCTTATTCCTCATCGTCGCATAACCATTCCGACCAAATCAATTATTCTTCCAAGTCCTATATCTCAATGCGTTTGTTTCAACGCAAATGTTACTAGTGTATATTCCCAATTCCAAATCCTAATTCTAAGTCTTGTTACCCCAGTTCTATCATTCTCCCTGAACGATACTCTGAAGTCAGCCACTCTAGTTTAACTCAAGGCACAGGGTCGTCTGCCTAGCCACTAGGTCAGCTCACAAAGTCATAGGTACAGTTCAAGTTTATGACTCATCGTGCAACCGTATTGCACAACGCTCGCCCCAAACACCCTAAGGTCAAACCATTATTCCTTTACACGGGTATTCTACCCACGCTCGTTTCACTCAGATTTCTAAACATCGAGCACAGATTATCCTATCACACCAACACGTTCGTTCAACCGAACCCACGACACGCCCACATTATAGGTCTAATCCATCGATTCACACACACTATCTCTATCATCGCATTTGATAGAATTCACCAATTTAATCCCTTTTCTACGCCGGTATCACTAAGCCACAAATCTATTGTAGATCATCGATGTATATCATAAACTCTAAGTCGTCCAGCACAGTCTACGTATCCGTTCATGAAAATATTCAACATCTCTTACTTCACATTTTTGGACTAACTCCTCACCAAAAATCCTTAGATTCATTTATATCCTAAGACTTGTCTTATCGTATCGAACCACAAGTCAAAATGATCCTTCAATTGTCACATTCCGGTCTCCCGCAAGTTCGATCATCCCCGTCAGACGTGAGATCACCACGCCAACGCTCCCGCGGAATGATCGTCCTAATCCGAACGTGAAGCATGTGCGAGTAAGAAGTTATACCCGCACAAGACAAGAAGGTCAATCGTTATGGTTATCCTCGAACGAACAGACACCTCATTGTTACCTTTCATTTCTATCCCAAGTTGTACATTGAACCACCAAGCCATGTTCTTCTAACAACCGTTCTTACCGCCATCCAAGTTCGTCTAGCCAAACCGTCCAACTTCAATATTACTATTTGATCATTTCTTAGTCTACTCTTAGCATTCCTCAACCAACTAAGTTCAAATCCCAAACCCAAGTCTATCCCATTTCGATACGTTCCATTCATCGAGTTCGTTTGGAATAGCCACCGAATATGTTCCCTTGAGTTCGATTATCCCCGTCGTACGTGAAATCACCACGCCGGCGCTCCCGCAGGATAATCGTTCTCGCTGGAACAGATTTCGAATGTTATCTTTCCGAACATGATTTCAAGATCGTTCTTCTAAACTCCAAGCCAAATCTGTTACCGCTTAACTCGATTCATCAAAATCATGATTTTTCTAACTTCCATCAATCCATACTTATCTTCCAACCATTGTTATGGTCTAAAAATCTCCCAAAATTCAAAATTATCGCATTCGTACTCAAACCAAACTCTATCGAGCGATATCCTACTCAATCCAAATTTTCCACGCACGCCATCATTCGTTCGCTATATTATTTCCAATTGCACTAATTCTGTTCGCATACCCGATTAGTCTACCTCAACCCAAGTTTTTAATTCGCTTGTTTTAACTCAAAATTGCTCGTACAATCTCTTAAGTTTCCTCGACCATGTAATCAATTTTAATTGCCCTGGATACCTATCCGATGTAAGCCTTATCCCTTATTCAACTCATTATAACTCATTCGAACCAAATATTGCAGGCTTCCTCCGAGTTTGCTTACTTGTTAGGCATTGTTTATTCATACCAAGGCTTTATCCAATCTCGTCGCTTGTTGCTAGACCCGTTTAATACTCCGAAATCCCTGATTTCGTTCGAACATTTCTAATCCGACCAATAAACCACTCAGGGTTCGAGTTATACTCCATGAATCTATACAACTCATTATATCCATAATTCACATAATCGAACAGGGGACTTATCGCATACACCACTCAGGAATCGAGTCATCCTAATAATACCTGAATCTCGTATTCCCAATTCGTTCCTTAGAACTCCAACACGATCCCTATTTATCGCCTTAGCGATCTTAGACTCATATACACCTCTATTCATAGTCATCCATACGGATTATGCTTCAAATCATAACTTATTGCTATGAATAGCCGTCCAAACTATATCTGAAAATTCCATACACGATCCCCATTACTCGCCTTAGCGGCATTCCGATAATGTCTCTATCGATTTCCCTCCTAAGTTAAACTTTATTCTTATCCGAATAATACCCAAATCTCGCTGCAACTCACTAGTACCAAAGGTCTTGGCGCATGATACTCAACACAACTTGGCCCAAAGGCCGTATGCATAGACCACTGTCTGAACGACATTCTTATCTCGCACTCAACTCGCTTGGAGTTTTCATATAGACATATAACTTGCCGATTATAACACGAGTCTACTCTCATAATATCTTCCACAGGTTGGGACAAAAGCCCTCGTATCATAATCTCGTTTAAGCAATCGTATAATTTACACGCACTTTTTAAAAAAATATTTAGACTTATTGTATGGAACATCCATCGAAGCATCGAGAGAGAGCATCTACCACTTCTTCAATACACAAGTTCAACACTGAAAGAATCGAAACAAATTCCAAGGACGTAAAGCCGTGCTCTGATACCAATATGTCACGCCTCGATCTCCCGCCGGAATTGGCCATCCCCGCTAGGCGCAAATCACCGCACCAGCGCTCCCGCGGGACGTGCGTTTCCATCGGGACGCGATGCCGTGCGAGCCTGGGGTTGCGCCCGCGCAAGGCAAATACCGAAACGGCCGTCGATAACTAGTTCACAGAGTCGTCATTGCGAAAACATAAAATGAACACAAGTATTGAATCCAAATCAAGCTCTTTATTGATATAAAGTAAAGATTACAAGCGGCGCTAGGCCGAGATTACAGATCGCTCATGCTCTCTCTCCCTCTCTTACAATGAATATGCCCTTAGGCTTAGAAACAATACAAAATAATCTGGATGATGATGTTCCCATACATTATGTCTCATATATGCGAGCTCCAGGTCCGTGCGCCACGCTCCAAGACGCCAAGTGTGGTCCGGCACCTCATTGCGTTAAGCGATCTCCGAATCCGTACGAGTTTCTCCTGTACCCTGCATGCAGACTGGTTGGGTATCAGTACATTGAATGCACTGGTGGGGAGGCCTCTCGCCCACGCCACAAAACAAGCACGTTCATTAGTTATGTGCACCGACTGGTTTCGTTGTCTTTCTATTCTTTTGTCTTAGGATCAGTTACATGGCAATATAAAGAATGAAATCTCCGTGTCAGCTCACTAGTGTCATAATAATGAACAATTGAGTTCGCCTTACCATTTCTTACCATTCGACCTTCCCTGTTATATGCAGCAATATAAACAATGATTTACAGAACAACAAGAACATCTATAAAACCCATGTGTTATGTCGTGCCTCTGCCCCACAAGACCCATTTTACTAGAACTATGTGTGATACCATGCATCCATTCTAATTATGCATAATGTCGAGCCAATGCACTCCTTCCCGTTCTCCTTTTCTCAATGCGGATAGCCGCTATGCAAACATAACTTATCTATATGAAGGTCACTGGCTCTGCTAGCCATATTGGACATAATCTGCGATGGACGGCTGTCTTCCCAGCTCGGTTGCTAGCCTTGCTGGGCCTCCTAGCCGTCTAACGAGTCGACGCCCATACAGGTCGGTAGCAAGCCTTGCTGGATGTCTTGCCTTCGCCCGCTAGTCATCAGCTAGCGTACTGGCAGGACTACACTGGCACTATCCTCCCGGGCCGATACGATTCGGATGCCTCAGCAATC
The DNA here is from genome assembly GCA_036927795.1 of Iris macrosiphon. Lineage (NCBI taxonomy): Eukaryota > Viridiplantae > Streptophyta > Magnoliopsida > Asparagales > Iridaceae > Iris > Iris macrosiphon. The sequence goes on from JAYESA010000005.1 coordinate 61,018,835, forward strand.
GTGTCGAGGACTCTCTCTACCTGGTGCGCAACCAGTTGTCCGTGACCATGCAACTACTCCCCCACTTCCAATCCTAGTCGAGGACAACTCTCGGATCAATCCTTGTCGAGGACTACACTCGGATCTTTTCTTCTTTACGCAGCTCTCTACTTAGTGACTGCCTCGGTGATCAACATATCCCGAGCACCTTCCTTTCCTTCCATCTCCTGACTCAGAATGACTACTTGATAGCCTTCTTCGTCTATGCATGCAACATGAATTTACTCCATCCCGTATCATATTCCGTGCGGTGCAACGCCTCAGTATGAACTCATACTACTTTATAGCATATATGAAGGAAATTACTACATTCCAACTACACACTCCCGACTACGCAAATAGCAAGCAAGACCTCCATATTCTATACAATGATAAGGCGGGGTTATCCCCTTAGCTATGTGCGTTCATCTCTTTTATTAGCATGCAAAGGTTATAGACTATAAACTAGCATGTAACATTCATTTTCTTAGTGTGCAGCTAAGTAGAGACAGGTTCACCGGAGCCACCCACCTTAGCGATGTATCGCGTCGGTCGAGCGAGACTCCGGATGCGCCTCTGATAGCCTAAGTCTGACTCGATTGAAGATCCCAGCATACATGCCCTTGCATCGAACGAGCCATCTCGCTGAGCAGGGCGGGTTGAATAGCTACACTTGTGCCGATTGAATCGGCCCTCCGGGTTGAGCGGAGCGGGTCGTTACATCAAGATCCCACATGGACTCTTCAACCGAATGATTTATCCAAAGCACATGAACAAGAGGAACTGAATGGCTTTGAAGCAGCTTCTCCATTTGATCCGAGATATGTACATGTTGTTCGACATATGAAAAGTCTTCCTTGAAGTCTAGTTGACCAAAATCTACCACATCACTCGGATCATACACGTACTTCCTAAGTTGCAAAATGTAAAAGATATCATGCACCTTTGATAGTGACGGTGATAGGGCAATCTGATATGCGACCTGGGTGACTCACATGAGTATTTTGAACGGGCCAATGAATCTCGAAATTACCTTCTCTTTTGCTCCAAATCTGGTGACACCTCGCATAGGCGAGACTTTGATAAATACATGATCGTCTTCTAAGAACTCAAGAGGTCGATGGTGCACATCTGAGTAACTCTTTTGAAGGGCTTTGTGCTACCTTCAGCCGCTCGCGGATCAAACAGATCTTTTGGACGGTTTGCTCGACGAGTTCCGGGCCAAAAATTTGTCTTTCGCCAACTTTATCCCAACATATAGGGGATCTTCACTTCCGACCATATAATACCTCATACAGAACCATCTGAATGTTGGATTGATAGTTATTATTGTATACAAATTTAGCTAACAGTAGATGCATGTCGCAACTTGACTTCAAGTCCAAGGCGCAGAGCTGTAACATGTCTTCGAGGATCTGGTTTACCCGCTTTGTCTGGTCGTCTGTCTAAGGATGGTAGACGAAGCTAAACTTTAACTTTATCCCCATTGTTGACTGAAGACTCTTCTAGAAGTGTAATAAAAATTGTCCATCTCGGTCGAAGACAATAGATTCGGGCACACCATAAGTCGAACGATCTCATCGAGGTTGATCTGTGTCAGACGGTTGACACTCCAAGCAACTTTGATAGGGAGAAAGTAAGCTGACTTGGTGAGTCGATCAACAATGGCCCAGATGATATTATTTTTCCGTTGCATCTTTGGCAAACCAACAATAAAATCCATTGTTATGTGTTTCCATTTCCACTCCGGTATAGCAAGGTTCTGCATATCCCCGGACATGCCATGCATTACGACACAAACAACGCCACTTCCCTCTTCATGTCGTGCTACCAAAATATCATATTAGGTATCGATATATCTTCGTGCTTCCTGAGTGTGAAGTATAACTCGCATAGTGGGCTTCAGTGAGTATCTCCTTTCTGAGGTTTGCATCATTAGGAACACATAATCTCCCCTTCACCTGCATCATTCCATCCTCGCTCACCACAAATTCGGTCACCTTTCTTGCTGAGATAAGCTTGTGTATCTTTTCTAAAAATAGGTCATCATTCTGAGCAGACTTGACTTTCTCCAATAAGTCTGGTTCGAGGCATAATTGAGCCGATTGTGCCCCTTTGTATCTGATTCAGAGTATAATGACCAAAATTTCCAAATCCCTTTTCAGCCTATCGTCGATAGCTAAGCTCCTTGCAAACACTTGACTCAGTGCATCAGCTACAACGTTGCTCTTGCCAGGTGTATATCTGATCAGCAAGTCGAAGTCACTAAGGATTTTGAGCCAACACTATTGTCACAAATTCAGATCCTTTTAAGTATAGAGGTACTATAGGCTTTTATGATATATGAAAATTTCATACGCTACGCCATAGAGGTTATGCCGCCATAACTTCAACGCGAACACTACTACTGCCAGTTTCAGATTGTGTGTCGGATAATTCTTTTTGTGAGGCTTTAACTTCCTCGATGCATAGGCTATCACCTTGCCCCTTTGCATAAGGACACATCCCAAGCCATTTCCTGAAGCATTGTTATAAATCTAAAAATCATCGGGTCCGTCCGAGAGTATAAGAATCGGTGCTGAGACGAGGCATCACTTTAATTCTGTGAATGAAACTTCATAGTCGTCTGACCACGCGAACGTTACTCCCTTCCGAGTGAGATGAGTCAGAGGCGAATCAATCATTGAAAAATCCTTGACGAATCTCCTGTATTAGCCCACTAGACCAAGAAAGCTTCGAATGTTGCTGGCCGACTCAGGTCTCTTCCACTCCACAATGGTTTCGACTTTCTTGGGATCGACTGAGATGCCCTCCGAAGAAATGATATACGCGAGAAAAGATATGTTGTCCAACCATAATTTATACTTTTTCATCTTCGCGTACAACTAATTATCACGAAGAGTTTGAAGCACCATTCGCAGGTGTCCTGCGTATTCTTCTTCACCCTTCGAGTATACTAAGATATCGTCTATGAATACCACCATAAACTTATCAAGAAAGGGTCAGAACACACGGTTCATCAAATCCATGAATGCAGTAGGAGCATTCATCAGTCCGAATGGCATGACAGAAAACTTATAATGGCCATAACGGGTGCGAAATGCTGACTTCAGCATATTCTCTGGCTTGATCTTCAATTGGTGGTAGCCAGAGTAAAGGTCTATCTTCAAAAAAATGATGCCCCTTGCAGTTGATCAAAGATGTCGTCGATCCTGGGCAGGAAATATTTGTTCTGGATGGTGACCTTATTTAGCTTCCGGTTGTCTATGCATAGTCCCAATGTCCCATCTTTTTTCTATACAAACAACACATGTGCACCCCAAGGATACATGCTCGGACGGATGTACCCACAGTCAAGCAGTTCTTGTAGTTGACACTTTAACTCCTTTAGTTCCGCAGTGTCCATTTGGTACGGAGCTTTGGAAATCAATCGGGTATTTGGGAAGGTATCGATGGTGAACTTAATCTCTCGGTCGGGTGGCATGATAGGTATTTCATTCGAAAACACATCAGGAAATTTTGCCACAATGAAAGAAGACTCGAAGTTTGCATAATCCTGCCGCGTGTCTAGAATCGAAGCTAAGTATCCCTCGCATCCAGAGTGTAGCATCCGCCGAGCTGACATCGTAGAAATTATCATGCTTTTCTTCGATACTTCTGTCGCTGAACCACTCGTGTAGCAGAATTTGTCCTCTCCTGGTAGACGAAAGATGACCAATTTCTTCTCACATTCGATAGTAGCCGAGCAAGCGCTGAGCCAATCCATCCCCAAGATGATGTCGTAATTACGAATATCTAAGACTAAGATATCGAGTGACAATTTTCTTTCTTCGATAAAGATATGGCCGGCCTGACATACTAAACGAACAGATATTTTTGTGCCCGATGGGGTGCTAACACTAAGGTTCAGATATAATAGTGTCATCACTATCTTTTTCTCCACGACAAATCCGCGGATATAAAACTATGCATAGAACCAGAATCGAATAGCACTCGAGCAGGTATGTTATTGAAAAGTAATATACCTGACACAATAGTGTCCAAAGTGAGGGCTTCTTCCCGTGTCAAAGTGAATACCCACCCTTGAGCTTGACGACGATCTTGTTACGGTGCGACTCGATTTGCTTGAGTCGCTGCAACAGGGTTTGGATGTTGAGGATGGTGGTCAGAGTAGCACAAGCAGTCACGAATTCTATGGTTTGGATCACCACAAGCGAGCCAAAATATGTTCCTTCGATGGCAGTCGTTGGCAGTGTGCCCAGACCTTCGACAATAACTACAATATTGCCTTGGATTGGGACCCTGGTGACTGTTGTTGTTTGGATGCTTTAAGGCATTATTTTCTTCTACATTGTTAGGGCACTTCTGATTGGAAGTATGCACAACGCCGACAGCAACTGAAGGATACTGTGGTTCGAGAGAAAGGGCATGGTTGAGAACTTCTCGCATCGTCTGATATTGGAGAACGACTACGTGCGCATGGATGTTAGGTCACAGGCTACCTTCAAAATATCTTGTATGACTTACTGCATCAGGTAGGTAGGAGCTTGAAAACTTGGCGAGCCGATTGAATTCGACGGAGTAATGCTTCACTGTCATATTGCCTTGTCGAAGCTGCACGAACTCATTCTCCTTTTTCCAACGAACGAGAGGGGATATGAACTCATATTCAAATACACTACGAAAGGTAACTACACAATTATCTCAACTTCATCATCTGCGGAGAGAGATCTACGATGCACGTTCTACCAATCATGCGCATTCAAACAGATCTGCAGTTGGGCACACATAACTCACTTCTTCTCTGGTACCTCAAGCAGTTTAAAGTGATCTTCAGTCCCCAGAAAAGATATGTTGTAGACCTTCTTGAAGTCAACAAAGTCGAAGGTAGTCGCATCCTTATTGTTTGGAGTTTGGGGTATTTTGATTTCAGGCGTTGGTCGCTCCATAGCTGCCGTTGTTGTCGTTGCAGAATAGTTGGAGGCTAAGGTCTGAATAATCTGCTACAGGACATCTACATGCTTCTGTTGGATTGCAAATCGGGCTTCAAGATTGCTTTCAAACTTGCTCTGATAATCTTTTGCCCACTTTTTGGCTCGCTCATGACGAGCCTCATCCCTCTGTTGGCTCGCCTTAAGCATCCGCATAATTCACTCAATCGGGTCGACAGGGGGCAGATGAACTGCATATTTAGCATGTATCGATGTTCCGGACTTATTCGGAATGCCGATAGCCCCTAATATGAACTGTATATATCTATGGGCCACCATATCGATATTATCACCTTCGGTGTTCGGATCATCGAATGTCTCCTCCAAATATTTCAAAGGAAGTCCGTACGACTTCTTGAAGTCTTGAATGGTTGTAAAACTCACCACATCAACTCCGAGACAGTTTGATACATAATCCATGATATGATAGTAAAAGTTTATGCTCAATTTGTCAAAAGTGTGATTCATCATGACTCGACCATCAACCCTAAGTCCCAATATATGATGTACGTCATCCAGGGTAATCGTCAACTCCCCTTTTATGAGATAAAAAGTGTTGGTTTCTGGATGCCAGCGTTCTACAAATGCTAATATGAGTTCATTGTCCACCATCGTATATGAGTAGTTACCCAAATTTTGTAAACCGGTAGGATTGATTTTAGCCTTGACGTCGTCTTCAAAAACTTCAAACCCCATGTAATATACTTTTTGTCGTGGTTGATCACCGTTAACATACGAGAACTCTCCTGAAAAGTAAACAATTGGATGAACGTAGAACTATATATAAAATATAGTTATCTATAATAATTAAAATTATCATAAAGTAAAGTACTTGCCGGATTGTTCCATAATTGGTATGCAATATGGTTATTGATCAAAGGCAACATAGAGCAACTGTTTGGACGAGTCTCAACTGAACTATCTGGCTGCTGAGAAGGTCCTGAACCATTAGTTGGCCAATTTTGGAGGGTTGGTGGACGAGTCTCGACTGGACTATCTAGCTACTGAGAAGGTCCTGAACCATCAGTTGGCCGGTTTTGGGTGGTTGGTATGTCTTTATCGAAGGAGAAAGAAGAACCAGAAGTACTAGGAGCACATCTCTTCGAACGAGTTACAATCTTCTTCATTCGATGTTTCCTAACTTGAGGGGGTGCCTCGGGGTCGACGATAGTGAGGGATGTCTCAACATCACGCTCAATATTGTGTCCCTTACGCATCGACTCAGTGGGGCGTCTTCTTATGATACCTTCATCCTCAAGGTCCTTTCGGGGGTCGTGGCTATAAGACAAACAAGATATATATTTTAACAGTCCAAAAGTAATTGAACAATCAGGACTGTAAATTTTTTACAGTCCTATATGTATATAGAAATGTTGAAATCTCTACAATCCTATATACATAAAGGACTGCAGATACTTCAACAGTCCAGAATATATATAGGACTGTATAAATTTCTACAGTTCTGCCTGTTTTTGTCCCAACTGTTCGACGAAATTTGAACTTCCATACCATAAAATAGGGTTCGAGGCTCCAAAAATACGTCGATACTACATCCAAAATCTATTTTAGCTTATTACATTATAATTTTAAGCCATTAACGAAGATTGAAAAGAAAATAGTTGGAAATTTTTTGAAGAAAAATAAAAAAAATAGAGAGGGAGAAGGAGGAAGAAGAATCGTACATTAATTTTTTTTTGATGGTTTGTGAGCCATTAATTAATGGTTGGAATTGGAGGAGATGGAGATTATAAAATTTTAGGTCTTCAAATGGAAGGAGTGGAGAAGGAGGGCTCCGACCAAGTGCAGCGGTGGTAGAGGTTTTGGGGTTTGGGGGTGGGGTTGGTCTAGTATGAGTAAGATTTGGGCTAGTATGAGTAAAATTTCTTCATTAATGGGCTAGCACCAATACTGGGCTAGCCCCAAAATTTTTTGTAGTGCCTTTATCAAAGGCCTATTTCAAGTGGGAATGTGGACTAAGGCTAAGTGGTAGTTTATTATTAGACCATGGCTTGAGCAACAAAGGGCTGTATTAGTCGTTAGGCCCATGAGAAGGAGGGTGTTGATATTCATGTTGATTCGGCATGAGTGATGCTGGATAAAGCATTAGCTGTTGTTGCAAGGATGTTGGCCCATGTAGCGAGTGGTCGTTGATGAGGTTGGTTCCCGGTGGCACCATGTCCGACTTGGCCACCGTAGGGATGGAGAGACGAATCAGAAGTAGTTATCAGTGAGGTTTACGAACTTGTTGTGTCTTGGCCATCTGACACGAGAACGACTATACTACAATAGCGTTGGAGAGCTGTTGGGACATCCCGTTGCTGGAAGCGTCGTTATGCATCTTTCTTGGTGGATGACAAGAATAACTCTATAGTCATAAAAGACGTCAATATGAAGATGTTATGCCACAATCAAGAATCTTGGATCTTCTTACTGAGCTAGATCATTATATTCTCTATTGTATCAGGTTGTCTTCTTCACCTGCGTACACAAACACACATTAGAAGGGCGGGACGATCCCTGGTGTCACTTTTCGATGCCCATGTTAGGTTTGAAGTGAAAGTAAAAATCGACAAAGTTTTAGGGTAGAATTATGTGCATACTTTTTGATGATGTAAACGGTGTTATATATAGTCTCTCTTGGTAACCCTAGTTTGCTTTCATGCTGCTCAAGTATGGTTCATATTAATGATGTAATCTTATCAAATATTGTCGACTTATCCTTAAAGGTAAAGGATAATATGATGCGATGAGTTTGAAGATGGTCTATAGAGTCGATGGATGACCCCAAGATTTACCTACAAATTTTGGTGAATGTTTGATCGTATCGTGGATTTGAATGGCAAGAATATGTCACATGAGGAGATATGGGTCATGACCGATCATGGACAAGTTTCCTAAAGAACCATATATGGGCTCATGCCTCAGTAAATATATCGACAATTTTAGTCATTGAACAAATTGTTACATGAGAAATATACTCTTGACTGCTTGGTTACTTGAAAATGGATGATGATAGTAGATTTGGACTTTGAAATGCAAGTAATTTATGCACTTTTTTGTGTCTTTGTAATTAAACAACCTATTTAGTTAGCTTGGAAAGTAAAAGTGAGAGCAAATAATAAAATAAATAGTAATTTAACATAATTATTAAATAATCATAATAATTAATACTAAGACAATAATTATATTAACAAATTATTACTTAAGAACTAATTTATCATTTTGGAATACAAAATTCCTAGAGAAACTCACGAGTTCTTAATTTTTGGAACTCATGTAATTTACAACCGTTGGATTACATCCATCTAACCTTTTGACATTTTCAAAGAGTCTAAATGCAAAAACACAAAAGGCTAAACTGAAAAATTTTGTTCACTTGGCATTTTCTTATTGCAAGTTTAACTCATGAGTTCTTATTTGAGTTTCTGTAGTTGAACTCTTTTGAATATTAAATAATTTTTTATTTACAAATTAATTGTCCAAATTATATAAATAGTACTAATTAATTAGCGTACTCAACTAGTACACATTAACTATCATAAAATTAATCATGACTCAATATTAATTAAACATATTAAATATTGTTGATGAATACTATTTAGGATTATCCATTAGTTAATATTATTAAGTTTGTTAATAAGTCATTTATAAATGTAATACTAAATACTTTATAATTAACTATTAGATATTTAAATAAGGATCTCAAAAAGTCTCAAAAATCTCAACTCACATCATGGGCCATTTTGGTCGTTCTGCCGATATTTTGGCAAAAAAAAAAAACAAAAAATAATTTACCGAAATATATTTAAAAATTATTAAAATCTTATTCAATATTTGATGATGTAATCAAAAATTTGAAAAGTTATAGGATAAATGAAATAGATAGATTAGTCCGTGGGGTCGTGGTCTGTTGGTAACGATGGGGGCTCCTGTGAAGATGAACACGACTTGATTTTTTTTTTTTTTTTTTGAAAACTTAGTTGCTAATCCAATAGAAATAATATATCAAAAAAAAAAAAAAAGATTAGGACAGCGCTTTACTACCCTAAGAAGTTTACTAATAAACAAAATTAAAAATGAGACTGATTTGGCCAACCGTTGTGGAACTCCACTCCCCTTTTAAAAATGAACCTACTCATCCCATCAGCCAGAGGCTATCATATATGCAACAGACAGAGTAGCAAATGACAAGGAATTAAACTAATCCTTGTCCATAAGCTCATTGTTACTTGTCATGACCAAAATACTCGTGGGCTCAGCCCGGTGTTATGACCAACGTGCTTGATCTTAAAACTTAACCACCACCAGCCCAACGTCATTTTTGTACTCCCTCCCACGACCCCCCTTGACCTCCCAACATCGAGTCTTCCATAAGAAAAGAGAGCTTGGAGCATCTCCAACCCGGGTTGTGAGTTTGTACAAAATGATTGTGTACCAATTTATTATTTTAAAAAAATTTCTTCAATATAAATTGTGAAGTTGGACTTATGTGTCTTATTGTCTTTTCAATATGTTTGTATTGAAAAACATTATTTTATTTTATTATTCTTTTTGTGTAAATATAATATTGTCGCATAGTAAAAATATTATTTTGTGAGTCATGTGACATAGAAATCACGATACAAAATAAATATAAAATAAGACAATTGGAACGGTTCCAAAGGAAGCAATAAAGTGGGAGACAAAGGAAAGGAAAGGAAAGTGGGAAATGGGGAATTCTGGGAGCTCTTCTTCTTTCGCTGGTACAGCACTTAAGGTTGGCGCTCTCGTCGCTGCTGCTGCTGCTGCTGCCTGGGTACTGGACGTTTTCTCAGATTCAAAAGATGATCAAAGACCAAAGTATTCTCCACCCGATGATGATCAAAGACCGAAGTATTCTCAAGAAACTGCTGGGGTTGCTGATCGGCCGAAGAGGAAGGAGCCGGAATTTACGCGAACGCCACCGGGTCATCGTCAACTCGGTAAGTGACGTACTCTTGAATTTGCCCATTCTCAAGAAACTCACATCTGTTTTCCAAGGACCAGGACGAATCCTCAAATGATGCTCCTTGACTTGCATGCATAGTTAGTCAACTGCTCATCCTAGAGTTTTGCATACATGCATGAAACAATTAGTTCGACTAAGAACTCAAAATGACTACTTACAATATGGGTTTGGCATGCGGACTTATTCTTTTGCTTCGGTTCTTGCATGTTGATTACCTGAGTTCTAAAAGTTAAGAACTCATGAGTTACTCTATAAGGCCTCGTTTGCTGGATTTCGTTTTCTTTCCTTTCCTTTAGAAAATATTAAAATTTTCCACGATTTTTTTTCCGTTTTTTAAAATGCCAAAGAAATTGAAAGAGAGTGAATACTCAAAGGTGGAAAAGTGACTATTTGGTTGAATGGAGGTAACCATTTTCTCCCTAATTTTTTTTTCTTTGAGAATCATTTTTCTTTCCTTCTCAATTTATTTGGCACCAAAACATAGGAAAGTAATGACTTTCCTATCACAATTCCATGATTCCACACCAAATTTTTTTATAAAATAATATATATAATAAAATAATAATAAATTAATATGGTTGCCTTTTCAAGTAGTTTTAATAAAGATTATAATAATTACAATAGTCTTTTAGTATTCCCAATTATAATCTATGAAATTAATACATGTTGAATAATAATAATAAAATGTATAATACATGCAAAGCACGTGCATATACAGTAGTGTGTGGTTAATAGGGAACATACCAATTCAATCCTCTTGACAAATCTGTTGGTTCAATCTCTATTACCTCGCACTGTTATGTTCAAGATGCTATCTGAGATAATCTCACAGGTCAAACCAATCTGGTGATTCTCTCTAAGATATTTTAAATGGGCTTGGATAGTTATATTTGGTGCACCTTGGTCCGGGGCCCGGAGGTCCGACCCTCGTATAGATCACGTGTCATGTTGTTCTTGGCATCGTTGTCTGTTGGTTACGATGGGGGGCTCCTGTGGGGAAGAGCACGGTTCGAATTTCTGATTGGAAACTTAGTTCCTAAGGATATATATATATATATATATATATATATATATAAGCTGAGAATATGTTTGATCAATGTATTACTTTTTTTAAGTATCGAATAAAACCGATATTGAAACCCTCTTCCTTCACCACAACTGGAAGATGATCTACTCTCTCTGATATTTTGTATCAATTATGTTACCTGTTCTCAGCATGTGACACATCATACTTTTGGTATTCATAATTATAGGAGTTGAGGACGTGTCACATGCTGAGAACATGTGACAAAATTGGTACAAAATATCATAGGTATATAGCATATACGCTTTGACCACAACTATGGAGTTTTGGTGTAGTCCTAGCAACTATAACATGCATGATATAAAAGCAATCCAATTTCAAATCTCATCTGGCATAGATTTTATATAAAAAAAAAAAAAAAAAAAAAAAAAATTGCTGAGCAAATCTACCTCTTAGCCCATAGAAATAATGGATACTCTACAAATATTGGAACCCTCAAAACTAAGCATATGTATCAGTTTACTTTGGTGTGCCTTAGGACTTAAGTAACTGATATGGACTTTTTTTGTTAATGAAATATAAAGTTGTACTTTTTTGTTTAGGAAAGATAAAGTTGATGTGCTATAATATATGGAGTGTTGAAGTAAAGTTACATGAGAGGATGGAGGCAATCAGCAAGCTTATACAAAAGCATTCTCCAGATATAATCTTATTCCAGGTATATCATCAGCAAGAAGCCTTCTCATTGGACGCATATTATGTTGTGATTACATAAATATTCTCTCTCTTTCAGGAAGTAACCCCTTCCATCTACAAAATATTTCAAGATTGTAACTGGTGGGGGTCATACAAGTGTTCAGTTCCACCGGAGAAAGCAACCAAGAAATTCTTCTGTATGCTGGTATACTACCCAAGTTTGTTTTCCAGATCTTCTCTAATGTGTGTTCTGATTTGACTTACTAATCAAATAACAAGAACAATAATTCAGTAACACTATGCTCCTTCTTTGAAAATAATATAGCCTAATTGTCCACAATACAAAAATTAGCCCTTTGTTTTCTTTGTTGCAAGTATCTTGCAATTCAGTAATTGTGACTTAAAAGGGAACAACATACAAAAACTCTCGACTTTCGGTCAATGAAATTAAATTTACTAACAAAAAATGCAGCTGAGTAAGTTACCTGTAAGGAAATCACGCTACATACGCTTCAAAAACTCCAATGACGGGAAGGCTCTCTCTGTTACTTGGATCAATGCTGGAGAAAAGAAGTTGGTTGTAGCCACATGCCACCTCAAGAGAACCACGACCTCCGATACCAACAGCACCGAGCGAGTGGCTCAAGCTAAGGAGGCCCTTAGCGTCCTAGACTCTGCACCGAACGTTGTACTTGGCGGTGACATGAACTGGGACGAGGACTCAGATGGACATTTCCCTCTACTTGGCGGATGGTACGATGCATGGTCCATTCTACGACCTAGAGAAAATGGATGGACTTATGACACCAAGTCCAACTGGATGTTAAAGTATAGCAGATTAGTGCAGAAGAGATTAGATAGATTTCTTTGTAAACTAAAGGATTTTAAGATAGTGAGTATTGATATGATTGGGACGGAGGCCATACAGCAGATTCGGTACTGGAGCAACAGAGATCAGCTCCCTGTTTTACCAAGTGATCACTATGGCCTAATTCTAAATCTCTGCCTCAAGTAGGGCTCAAGTAAGAATAAATGAAATTTGGATTCATGTATAATATAGATCCTCTATTTGAATGTGAAGCGTCTATTCTAGTCGTGAGTTTAAAACTTTAGTAATATTTATGGTTGGCAAACGTTTTGAAGTCACCCACGAGTAAGCTATGGCAAAATGGCGAAAATGTAAACAAAGTTTACCTTTTTTTTTTTTTTTTTTTTCTTTCTTCCCCTTTTTCTTTGTACGAGTAAACTAGCCTCGAAAGAGAGCTGAAAATTGAGTGCGTGTATATATAGAAATGAAAGCCAACCTCTCTGCCTCAAGGCCCACTCTCGGCCGCATGGTTCGCTCCATCCTGATGCACCAATTTAATTCTCTGCAACTTTGGGATAGTTAGTTGAGCTACAGATGCTCAACATATATATATATATATATATATATATATATATATATATATAAACTTTTATTGTTTGATCTCTAGGAAAGTTGTTAAGAGGATTACACACTCAGTCAACTCCAAGCTAAAAAGCCAACGATTTGGGAAACATAAGAAACCAAAACCTATGAAACGATCGCCCAATTGCAAATTTGGAGAGTGCTTTGGCACAAGTGGATAATAAAGACCAAAGGTTCATGAGATGTTGAGCTGTAACTCTGTGGTGATTTTTAGACCTCTTGGACTTGGCAACCTTCCATTAGCTTGGATCACCATACCTCGAGGCTACAATCAACCGTGGAGAACCCACCGTGCACCCAGATCACTCTGGGATAGCCCGTGGGCCAACCGTACCATCCACCAGTGTCGCGACAGCCTGACTATCAGGAGAAAAATGAGCGCATGAAGACAATCTCGTCGGAGATCTCTCCCTCCTCACGAATCCAGAGATGGAAGGAAGGGAGTCCCTTCTACAACGTTAGAAATAGCAAAAGGAGGCACCTTGACCCTGAGGAGACTCCCCTTCCACAACCAATAACGCCACCTTATCGCCAACGCAAAACTCCGATCCACGACTAGATGCATCCCTCGCAGGGGAGGACGCTGCAACTACAACCACTAGAGGAGTAGAGGGCAACCCCTCTCGGGGAGGTAGAGGTGAGGGAACCGATCCCGAAATGCCAGGAATCGACAGTCCTAGCATGTGCACAGAGCCACTCAATGAACCGAGAAGCACCGTTACACACAAGCCGAGGGGAACGGGGACCTCATGGCCGACTGGTCTGCCTCTAGGCTAAAGGCCTGCTCCATCGATGCATGCTCCCAGCCCGCAACACAACTAATTTAATTTTGTTGAAAATTAAATTGTTTTTCCTTGATTAGAACCCACAACTTACGGGGAGGATGCCGTCCACCCCAGCCACTTGAGCTAGATGTGATTCAATATATATATATATATATATATATATATATATATATATATATAAGAAAAAACATGGAAGAAGGTAATTTTCCCTGATCGATCCAACTGAGAATGGAACCATCGTCCACTCAGGTCTTATGCTTCTATACTAGCCACTTGATCTGGAGATCATTGGCTATATATATATACATATATATATATATATATATATATATATATAAAAGCAACCAAATGTATTATATTAATGCAAAGATGGTTCATAGGACTCAACTGCCCAATCCCTTGCAACTCTCAATCACAAGACACCACTCTCACTAAACCCTAAAACAGACTCACTAGTACATACACTTAATAACACCGTCGTTGTCCCTTTGTAAAGATGGAGCTGACACCAACTATCGGGGAAGACCCGATACTTTTTCGTATAGCTCTCTGTCTTCCTTGTAGCTGTCCCTCAACTTCCAGAAGTTGCAACCATCTTTCATTCTCCCTTAGCTCTTTTGGATCCATGTTGGAAAAATTGTCTGGTCCTTAGGGACCTCATCCTCTCCCGAGGCTTCTGTCTCGTTCTCTGGGAAGTGCCACTTTGGGACTCTGGATTTGCACTTCTTTTTTCGAGATGGACCCGTGGAATTGACCGCATTGGTATTTTCACGAGAGGTACCACTTGACCGCCACTGGTGCAACTACTCTCCAGGGTGCACTGTCATGTCGTCCTAACTCATCTCCCTGATGATGAGGGGAGGGTTACTGGTACCCTTATCATGCGACTCGGAGTGCATAAGCGTCTCAGAATGATCCCTCAACACCTCCATCAGCTCCTGCCGGATGGCCTCGTCGGTCAGTTCCGCACATGCCTCCACAACATGAATAATGCAGCGACTTGTCGAGCAGACTGGAGGGTGTCACGATCAATCCGCATCCACTTTGGATACGAATACGTGACCAACTCCAACCTACGTCACAGCACCAACAGTAGTACGATGTCTATAACTCAATTACAATCTCCATTCTGTACATTTATTATTTTACTCAAAAAATATTATCTTTTGCTTATTCACAACAATATTACACTTATGATAAAGAGAAACAAAAGAATCTAAACACAAGACTATAAGTTCCATCAACTACGCGAGAGTCAAATAACGGGAACAGACATACTCACTATAAGAAAAATATTATGTTACGAAGGCTAAAAAAACGTTAAAAATAATTTTTTATAAAGATTTTTAGTTGCAACTAAGTGTTATAAATATCACTATTATAAATGAGATGTACATATATAATTTTTTTTTCCCAAAAGCATTATTAAAACGATTTTTTTAAAATAAAGTAATATATTTATATAAAATTGCAAAAGAAGGGAGAAATTTGGTGTATTTACAGGGAGGAGGAGAACTCGCCAACTGAGTTGGCGGGGCCCAGAGTTCGAGAGGAACTCACCAACTCAGTTGGCGAGCTCTGGGCAAGCTCGCCAACTCAGTTGGCGGGCCCCTATCCTCCCCTCCTTTCCGCCTCGGCGACCCCCCTGACGCCTCGGAGACCCCCTCCTCAACTTTCCCCCCTCCCCTCCCTATAACTAAACCCCAACTCCTCCTCCTCCTCACAGCACTCCTCCTCATAGCAATCCCCCTTCATCCTATAATCTACATTTTTGGAGATGGCTAACCACAATGACGGTCGTATTCCTGGTGGACCGACTACCCAGCTTATTATTAAGCAACGTGAAGACCACATATCTAGTCGGATATTTACTGGCGAGATAATTTTTAAAATTATAAGTTTCCAAGTTAAGTAATTTACACACAAAATATAATGCACATGTTTTTTATAGTTATACGACCATGATCTTGGTTTACGAACCCGGATCCATGTACATTGGCGGACCGAAAGGAATTATCGTACGTGTGAGCTAAATTCTGTCCAAAAGGCTTTGGTGGAATCCTTTGGATTCCACTATATAGATCGTGTTAGATATTTAATCCACGATCTTTATTTAGTTGTAAGTCTTGCGGAGCGTTGGTGGCCTGAAGGCAACACTTTCCAACTTCCATTCAGCGAGATGACGATCACCCTATTTGATGTGACAAATATACTAGGGTTACCTATTAAATGTGACGCTATATATTTTGATCCGCACTTAAAGGGATCTGATCTGATCAGGAGGTATCTCGGTGTTAGCCCTCTATCTGGTATAAAAGACGGCAATTTTGTGAAGTTTACATGGCTTCGTGGCAACTTTATGGACATACATCACACTATTGACGGGGTGGTTGATGTAGATGAAATGCGGGTATGTATTTTTATTAGTAATATTTGTTTATGACTTAATTTAGTGTCTATATAACACTTAATATTTTTAGGTCATTCGTTGCACTAGAGCGTATCTGCTCTGTTTATGTGGTGCAATTATATTTCCCGATGCATCGAAAAATATGCTAAATGTGCAGCTTCTACCATTCTTGGATGATTTGACAAAACCTACTCAACATGCGTGGGGAGCTGCTACTCTAGCCTTTTTATACGCAAATTTGACAGAATTTGTGAGATCCAATCGCAAGAGTATTTGTGGATGTATTTCACTGATTCAGGTATGAATGAAAGACCTAAATTAGTTAGAGTAATTTTATACGCAAATTTTGTTTGTACTAATGTCATATTTTTGTTTTATAGTTCTGGTCCTACGAGCACTTCTATATTGGTAGGCCTGTTACTAACATTCTCAGTGATGTTGGAGTATTTTCAGTTGCTATGCGATGGCCCACAGATGTATTGGATTATCAACACTACCAATACAGGAGTGTATCACTTTATCGTAACCAATTTGATACACTGCAGTATCATGAGGTAATTTTTAAATATCTTTAAATTATTACAGTTTTGATCGTAGATAAACATCACATCTATTTGATACAATATCTTTAAATAGGTTACCTGGTTACCTTACACATGTGAAGATGATGCTCCAGAAATCAAGAGGACATCATATTCGTTTACTTTACACAGATCTTATATTATATATGATCGGTTCACCATGTACCATCCGGCAGACCATGTTCTTCGACAATTCGGAATGAGCCCAATAATTTTCGATGATCCACCGACAGTCGGTTATGAGGCAGCAAATGCATTATAATGAATCCTTGGTCTCGTTGCTGATTGGAATAATCGGTTCGAGAATTATAGTGTAAGGGACATGTCTCCCGGACTAAGATCTGTTGAGGAATATAAGTTCTAAGTTACTCATTATTCGTATTGATCTAGTGTAATAGTTTGCTAAAATTTTGTTTACATTATGCAGACATGGATAACCTGGGCTATAGGCAATGGTGGGGATGCACTCTTATGAGCAACCGAGTATACCAATATGAGGAGCAAAGGTTCAAGAGTAGATCCGTAGATGATTCTACTCTGCGTGCTTTTGCCGATGGCATGGATAATTTGGTATGACTTCATTATACTTTAAAAAATACATATACATAGATATGATAAATATATTAATTTACAAGTTTCATATTTCAGAGTGGTGTATACCGACAATATTTGCAATAACCTGATATAAACCTTTTCCCACAAAGTCGACTTCTTATGGAGGAACTTGTGACTCGTGTTGATCATCTGGGTATTGGACAGGAACCTGAAATGCCTCAAGTACAATCACGTCTTCCACCAGACTATCCGACCGGCTTTGTACGACAGAGACACTCTCGTCGTCGTAGGGGGGATGGTGCAGAGGACCAGTATGCTGGAGCAGGCCCGAGTGACCAGTATGATGGAGCGGGCCCTACTGACCAGTATGCTGGAGCGGGACCGAGTTACCAGACTGCTGGAGATGAAAGCTACCAGATATTCACACAATTTTTTCCGACTCCATCAGCACCGCTGCCTACCCAAACTCAACAAGACGAGGAGGAGGATGAGTAGATAATTTGTAACAATGTATGATTGCAATATTTCTATGATTTGTAATAATATTTGATTGCAATATATGTGTATTGAACAATTCTTAAGTAGACTTTCATTATCAAACTCACTATTACAATATTTTTAAGTTTGTATTGAACAATTCTATTTTACTCTCTCGGTTGACTAGTACATCTTCTTCGGTTGTGTCCAATAACACCACAATTACTGTAACGAAGATCTCTCGTCGATGAATCCCGGGGTTTGATGCGATTTTTCTTTGGTCTTTCGGCTTTGCGTCTTACATCTGGTACCCCAATTTCTCCTCTAACCAAAGGAGCTTGGATCTTGTAGGGAACTGGAATTTGCTTCATTTTTGGTGCATATACACTTCTAAATGTCTCCGTCGAAAATACTGCAGGATAAAAATTATCAACACTAATATTGCAATATCTACAAACAAAACATGCATGTATACATGATATATAAGTATGGTACCATCTAAAACATGTATAAGATCTGTCAGTTATATTAACAATATAGGTTCTACTTGTTGCACGGTCTATTATTTCAAACTTATAACTATCAATAGCTAATATTTTTAGGTGATTCTTCTCTTTGATAATACAAGCCATGGTCTTTAACATCTTCGGACAATAATCTGTGTCTATATTTTCAGCATTCTTTCTACGATTGTCATGAAGTGTAATAATCTTGGCTCTAATATCATCGAGAAGTATTATTTTTGGCTTATCTCATAATTTTTTAATCCAGCTATTGAAACATTCAGTAAGATTAGAAGTGTTAATATCTAATCTAGGACAAGTAGCATACGCTGTTATCCAATGTTCCAATCGATGACTTTCATTGTTTACACCAATAAGCCAATCGTACAAAATTATGTTCTCGGCTTTAATTATATCAAAAACACTCTCTGCATCCGTTTCATTATATGATCTAGCAAGCGAGTCTAAAAAGTGTTGAAATACTGGTTCTTTGGTAACTTTTTTCATGTTTTGTTTAAAATGCTGAATAAAAAAAAATGAGGAGATACAGAAAAAATAGCACGAACAACATTTATTAATCCTTTTTGCTTGTCAGATATAAATGAAATTATACTCCAATCATTAAAACAACTTTCAAAAGATATTTTAAGAGAATTTAAAAACTAAGACCAAGAATCACTATTCTCACTTTCAGCAACAGCATAAGCTATAGGATATAATTGATAGTTAGGATCGTGAGCACAAGCAATAAATTAGATACCTTGATATTTAGACGAAAGAAATGTAGCATCAGTACTAATAACCGGTAAACACCCCCTTAAAAATCCATCAATACATGACTTAAAACAAATACAAATTCTTTGAAAGCTATTATTTTGGCAGTTTTAATAAAACATGTACTACCTGGATTTGTCTCCATAATTCTATAACAATACTCCTCAAGACTTGCGTATGCCTCATCATAACTACCATTAATTTCAGTTAATGCTGTCTCTCGGGCTCTCCAGGCTTTGGAATAACTAACTTGTATACGGTGCTCCCTATATATATCTTTAACAATTTGTGATGGACTGTATGACTGGTTATCTCTAATAATGTCAATTATCATGGTCTTAATCCGTGCAGCGGTAGCTAGTCGATGACGTCTTGTACTAAGTCTTCCTAAACAAGAATGGCAATTTTTTAATGTACTAACTTTAACTATATCACAATTTCCAATAGATTTGACATATACTCTCCAATTACAATTCGGTTGATCACAACTATATATAATTCCACGAGCATTATTCATAACACTAGCTGAACGACTAGGAAATGATTGTCCCTTAAATACTTCATCAGTGATAGCTTTTACAACATCATCATCTACCGTATAATCTACATTTTCAACTAAATTATCACTATTTCCATCGTCGTTGTCACTATCATCATCATGGTTAGATTCATCTGATGAATGACCTTCTTGGATAAATGAAATAATTTGTTGAGAAGAACTAGCACCCGAACTAACATGCTAATATTTAGAAAAATATTCATTATTTCTATTATCTAATGTTGCTGCTACTTTAATAACATATATTTTTATATACCGTGATTAGGAATTAATCTCAAGAATATAATTCCATGCATCTTCACTATCTATCAAAAAATAATTAGAACCAAAAATAGACTTTAGAATAAAATCATAATGAATAGAACAACGTTCAATAATATGATTACGTATATTTTCAAAACTAATATTCGGATAAGTTAAAAAAATTATACTTTCTCCTCCTTCGTAATTTAACCCATTTACTTTATCGCCGTGCGAGCATACAATTCTTACACTACGATCCATGACGGTTGAGAACTTTTGCTACAAGAAACTCAGATGAACTTTAGCTGCAGGCAAAACTTTGACTGAAGCTTTGCTAGAGGCAGAGAGACAGAGAGAGTGTTGGAGACTTTGCTAGAGGGAAGAGAGGAAATAGAGTGAGTGTTGGATGATTTGGTTGAGATAGGAAATATATAGAGTGAGAGTGTTGAATGTAATAGCCGTTGTGCAACGGCTATAATGCTTCCCATGTTTCTCAACGGATCCTTACTCGCCAAATTAGTTGGCGGGCAGAGTGCAGCGGTCACAGCCTCCCCCCTAAACCCTCACTCGCAAACTCAGTTGACGGGCACAGCCTCCAACTCATCATCCCTCGCCAACTGAGTTGGCGACCTGCATGTATCTCGCCAACTCAGTTGGCGGGCCCCAACAACCCGCCAACTCAGTTGGCAAGTTCTCCCCCTTCCTATAATTTCTCCAAACTCCTCCCTTTTTTTGCAATTATATATAAATATATTACTTTATTTAAAAAAATCGTTATTAAAAACCATAATCAAACTCACTTATTATAACGTTTCGCAACCAAAATATTATAAAAGCAAAAACAAAAACGTTATAAAAAATATGACTCTTAGTGCTGCTCAATTTTCAAAACGTTATAAAAAAAATACCTCGGAGAGTGTTGTGGCATAACTATAATTTTCGAAAGCGTTACAAATAAAGCAAAGTTTACTCATTTACAGAAATTTCAAAAGCTCCATTAACAAAGCATAACAAAAGGCTAGTGATAAGGGCACTACACATTTTATTTGGGACTAGCCCATTAAAATTTTACCAAAAATTACAAGTTTGCCACTCCTAAAAGTTACTTAGGGCTAGCCCACACCAAGCTATATAAGTAAAAATAAATTTTATTCTTTGTTTTTCACCCTCACATGAAGAAACTCTCATTCTCCAAGTCCAAAAATCTAAACCTAAATTTGGAGTTTGATAGCTGTGGTCCCAAGTGTAAAAAATTTTTGCTTTGGTGATTATCCAACGAATATTTTCTTCCGGTATGTCTTCGACAACATACGATGAATAAGTTTTACGATTGTCACAAAAAGATTTAGTCTTATTTGACTATTGTAGGAGCGATGCATGAAATTATCTTCGATGAAGAAGTCGGATCATGCAATCCACTAAATATGCACTCCGGTCCTTCCGAAGAACATAGTGGTTGTTCCGAAGCACGTACGGTACGTAAAACGACAACCCTATTTCGACAGTCATTCGTGTAAGGACTGTATAAAATTAGACAGTCCTATATAAATATAGGACTGTCAATAATTCGACAGTCCTATATAAATACAAGACTGTCATAATTTCGACAGTCCTATATACTAAGTGGACTGTCAAAATAGTGACAGTCCTAAATATTAAAGATTGTAAATTATTTGAACTGCCAATTATTTGAAGTTATTAATTTTTAGATTATTTTATATTGGTTATAGGACCAACCTTGTACAGATGTTGTGGTACATCCTGCTATTGGGGTTGATGTAGAGGTTATATTCTCAACGGATATTCAATTTGCATCCCAGGAAGAAATATTAGATTGGTACAGAGAAGTTGGAAGACGACATAACATAGTAATTATCATTGCAAGATCCATCAGATCTCGGTCGGATCAAAAATATGTAAAGCTGGGCTGCGAAAGAGGAGGTATGTTCAGGGAGCATCATAAAAAAAAGGTGTTGTTGAAAAAAAAATCCCTAAGAAAAACGTTGGGACGAGAAAATATGGTTGTTCATTTAAGGTGTTGATTGTAAAAGTAGAAGATGTGAAGTGGATAATCTAAGTTAAGAATGGAAGACACAATCATCCTATTCCAGGGACACTTACGGGTCATGTCTACGTGGCACGGTTGAAGGAGGATGAGAGAAAGTTGGTTGAAGAATTGTTTCTTTCCGGAGTTGCACCGAAACAAATTTATTCTGCCGTGCGACAAAAAGAAGATGGGAACAAGTTAACCATGAGGACGATCTATAATAGTTTGGCCAGAGCGAAATATAATAGTATGAAAGAAAGAATGGCGATGCAGCAAGTTTGAAGTTGCTTGGGGAGCATCACTACGTGGAGTACCATAGAAGACATCCACAAAATGATGAACTCCTTTCAATGTTTTGTGCTCATCCTGATTGCACACACTTGGCTCAGTCCTTCGTAGACGTGTTGGTCCTTGATTGTACATATAAGACCAACAAGTTCAAGATGCCTCTTTTTAATCCACTGGATCACACTCAAGTTTAAAAAGATCACACTCAAGTTTAAAAAGATATCTACTGTCATCGGTCGATAATTTTGTCTCCATTTGGCAATCGATTCATTTGATGATTATTTCCACGGTGAACGAGATTGTAGCATCATTTGAGATGAGCCTCAATATTGTAAAGCATGAATAACAAGCATGAACACCTCTTGGATGGTTTAATCCATGTAGTATCTCACAAGGCCTTGGGCTTATTGTTTGAGGAGATTGGTAGGGCGAAGTCGGTTGGTTATGATCCCGAGGTTTACGGTTGTTCATATCGACATTCACTCGGCCTTCCTTGTGCACATGAGATTAACGAATATCGTCGTGAATCTATACATATTCCAATAGATGTTGTTGATCAACGTTGGAGACAACTGTCGATAATGCCGGCGGTGGAAGTTCAAGATAATTTTTTTTGTTTGCCACAAGTGGAACTCCTGCACGCAAGGTGGTGTGTCGTATCGGAACCGGAGAGAAGATCCATTGAGGTTAAAATCCAAGAAATTACAGTCCCGACAATAACTCGATTGCAAGAGCCATCTATTGTTCAAACTCCTAAGGGAAGACCACACTCAAGAATGAGTAGAGCAAAAAAGAAGGAGAATGAGTCAACTAAAAGAGATCCATCCTTGTTTGAACATATCGAACGCAATTTGGAGCAAGTTGAGGCAAAGTTGGTTATCGAAAGTATGGTATTTTCGCAGAAAAAAAGTAAGCTTACTATTCGAAGGGGGAAGAAACAGAAAACGAACGATGCAGTCACAGCGGAGGGTTTAGACAACTTCTCTTATTCATATAGTCTATACATTCAAAATTTTCTACCTGAGATACGAGATTTCATTTGGTCTATTGTTGATGTTCCTAAGGATGGTCATTGTGGATATCATGCACTAGCAAGACAACTAGGCTATTCAGTTGAAGCAGGATGGAGACAGGTTAGGGAAGAGCTGTACGAGGAGTTGGAGTCTCGACTACCCTTCTATAGGCAGATACTCGGCGAAGAAATTGTTGGAGATTTGTTGGCAAGTATACCTTGTACGGAAACAGTTACCGGACCAGACCATTACATGGATGTTCCGCCTGTTGCATACGTATTCTCTAATAGGTATAAGATACCTATTGTAATTATCTCACAAGGCATTAACAATACTTTTTTTCCAATGTGCGCTCCCCCGGCCGAACATGGACTATCTAATCTATGTTTGATAGGGCTTGTCGGACAACACTTTGTCATCCCAAGGTTGATCGGTCATTCTCCTATTCTTCCACCTTCTACACTTTGGTATAAACACGCACCAGAGGAAGCGATCGCATGGACGACACCCTACACGGATGCAATTGCTGGCTATAAGAAGATGATGAAGATGGAGGATCCAAAAATCTTGTCGAAGGACTACTTTGATATCCTAATCGATTGATACATCTTATACTATATGTTGTGCAATGAGCCATGTATGTTGAACTGTATGTTGTGTAATGAGCCATGTATGTTGAACTGTATATTGTGCAATGAAAGAAATAAAACTAGAACTGTATATTGAACTGTATGTTGTGCAATGAGTCAAAATATGTATAAAACTAGGACTGTCAAATTCTGGACAGTCCCACAAGCTAACTGGGCTGTCAAAATTTTGACAGTCCTAATCTTAACCCACTGTCTCTACACATTTATATGTAAAACTAGGACTATCAGGATTTTGACAGTCCCACAAGCAATGAGGACTGTCAAAATTTTGACAGTCCAAATTTTAACCCACTGAAAATTTTATATAAAACTAGGACTGTCAGGATTTTGACAGTCTTACAAGCTAACTGGACTGTCAAAATTTTGACAGTCCTAATCTTAACCCACTGTCTCTGCACATTTATATGTAAAACTAGGACTGTCAGAATTTTGACAGTCCCACAAGCAATGAGGACTGTCAAAATTTTGACAGTCCCACAAGCTATGAGGACTGTCAAAATTCTGACAGTCCTAATTTTAACCCACTGAAAATTTTATATAAAACTAGGACTGTCAGGATTTTGACAATCCTACAAGCTAACTGGACTGTCAAAATTTTGACAGTCCTAATCTTAACCCACTGTCTCTGCACATTTATATATAAAACTAGGACTGTCAGAATTTTGACAGTCCCACAAGCAATGAGGACTGTCAAAATTTTGACAGTCCTAAATCTAACCCACTAGAAAATTTATATAAAACTAGGACTGTCAGGATTTTGACAGTCCTACAAGCTATGAGGACTGTCAAAATTTTGACAGTCCTAATTTGAACCCACTGTCTCTGCAAATTTTTATATAAAACTAGGACTGTCAATTTTTTGACAGTCCTGATAGCTTTCAGGGCTGTCCAGAATTTGACAGTCCAAGTTTTTAGCCCCTGCCTCTGCACATTTAACAACTGTATATAGCAAACTTAAAACACAAATTGTAGCAAATTATAGCAAATTGTAGCAAACTTAAAACATAACCAATTGTAGCAAAGTTTTACAAGTCAAAATTTCAAACTTAAAAGTTTTACATGTCTCAAAACACAAATTGTAGCAAAGTTTTACAAGTCTTCAAACAGGGCCTAAACTTCATGCCACCTCTTTGTACGTTGCTCTCTATTTTCCAAGAAAGGGAAATCTTGAGCGTTGTTGATTTGTTGTAGCTCGTCATTGATTGCCATATAATTTGTACCCTGGCAACTTACGAGGCTTCTTCCCAACTTCTTCACTTTTCTAGCATATTCATGAGAATTAAAAAAATTTGTTAGGTTATAAACATTTATATATATCAAACTGAAAGTGAAGAAGTTGGCTCACCATTTTGACCAATGCAGTATACAAGACCGATTTGGCAGGAAGATCTGAAGGTACACGCACAATATCGCCTCCGCGTTTGAACAACGTGGGTAGTTCGACACCAGCGTAGTAGGCGAGGTAGTCGTCGCTACATTCCGTCATATTTACTGCTGCTTGCTGTTCGGTTTCTCTAATAACGTGACGTTGCCACTCGGTGAATAAGTCCGAGACCCAGTTGAATGCCGCAGGAATATAGTTTAGCGGTTTTGTACCTCGCGGAGCAGTTATCATTTTTAATGTGCGCTTTGGGACTGTTTGTACGTAGCCAAACTGACGAAGCACTCTATCAGGCATATAAGCCTCCTCGATTTTATGACAACTTATTAGACCGTGATATAAATCGACTGGTTGTAATGGACGATTAGTCTATCGCAAATCACGATATGGATCCCAAATAATCTATAATGCATAAAATTTAGCATAACGTCATTTATCATAACTTAATTTAGTCAATTATTACCAAACATTAAAAAATTAGGTCTCAATTCACCTCTTCTATCGTCGTATCTTCGAGTGCATTCCATAGGGCGGCCAATGTGTGTGGACGTTTGGCATCTTCCTTAGTTGGCTTCCATCTGGACATTCTAGGAAGGTGCTCGTCATACCCTCGATTCAGTTTAGCCCGCTGCAGGGTTGGAAAGTGCTCGTATATCCATGCCTTCATGTAACCTAGTTAAAATAACATTAATCCAAAAATTAACCACAAAATTTTTAATTATGTATACAAGTTGACAAAGATATATCTATACATGGAGTAGAGTCTAGCATCCGGATATTGTCTTCGAACCCACGCGGGATGTCGCACCAAGCTCGCGGTAAAGGTATGCTAGTATACCGCTTCCAAAAGATATTTCTTCCACCGTGTCTATGTTGTCCAAATTCAGGAGATATTTTGCATGTATGGACGTTCCAGACTTATCCGTAATGCCGACAGCCCCTAAGATGAACTGCATATATCCACGTGCCACATTATCGCTATTATCCACTTCGAGGTCCGGATTAGCGAATATCTCCTCCAAATATTTTAAAGGAAGTCCGTACGACTTCTTGAATTCTCAAAGAGTGGTAAAACTAGTGGCATCAACTCCCAGACACCCTGATACATAATCCATGATATTGTCGTAAAAGTTGATGCACGACTCATCAAAAGTATGATTCATCATGACTCGGCCATCAACTCTAAGTCCCAATATATGATGGACGTCATCAAGGGTAATCGTCAACTCCCCGTTTGGTAGATGGAAAGTGTTAGTTTCTGGATGCCATCGTTCTACAAATGCTGATATCAGTGCATTATCCACCGTCGTATATGAGTAGTTACCCAAATATTGTAAACCGGTGGGAATGATTTTAGCCTTCACATCGTCTCCCAATAATTCAAACCTCCATGTATTGTATTTTTTGTCGTGGTTTATCACCGTTAACATACGAGAACTCTCCTGAAAAGTAAATAATTGGATGAAGTTATACCTCTATATAAAATGTACTTATCTATAAATAATTGGATGAACTTAGGACTTACAACTATATATAAAATTATCATAACGTAATGTACTTACCAGATTGTTCCATATTTGGTATGCAATATGGTTCTCGATCGACGGTAACATAGAGCAACCGTTTGGACGAGTCTCGACTGGACTATCTGGCTGCTGAGAAGGTTCTGAACCATCAGTAGCTCGGTTTCCGAGGGTTTATGGGAGACTCTCGACAGGACTATCTACATGCTGAGAAGGTCCTGAACCATCAGTTGGCCGATTTGGGACATTTGGTATGTCCTCATCGGAGGAGGAAGAAGAACCAGAAGTACTATGAGGAGCACGTCTCTTCGAACGAGTGACAGTCTTCTTCGTCAGTCGACGTTTCCTAACTTCAGGACGTTCCTCGGGGTCGCGGATAGTGAGAGCTGGTTCAATAGTACGCGGAACATTACATTCCTTATGCATCGACGCAGTACGGCGTCTTTTGATGATATCTTCATCCTCAATGCCCTTCCGAGGGTCGTGACTATAAGACAAAAAAAAAAAATTTAACATCATAAATTAATTTAACATTCAGGACTGTAGAAATTTCTACAGTCCTATATGTATACAGGACTACAAAAATTTTCACAGTCCTAAATTATTTATAGTTTAGGCTAGTATTGTATACAGCCATCGACAAGGAGGAGGAGGAGGAAGTGGAGGAGGACGGCTCCGGCAAGAAAGGGAGGAGGGGGGAGGACTCCGGTGGAGGTTTGGAGGGTTTGGGAGGAGAGTTTAAAGTTTGGACTAGTATGAGTAAACTTTTGGACTAGTATGAGTAAATTTTATTCATTAATGGGTTAGTCCCAATCCTGAGCTAGTCCTAAGTAAAGTATGTAGTGTCCTTATCAAAAGCCTAACAAAAAGACCTTAATAAAGCATAACAAAAGGTACATTATAAAAAGCTCCACTAACAAAGCATAACAAAGAGACCTTAATAAAGCATGACAAAAAGTACATTACAAAAAGCTCCACAAACAAAGCATAACAAAAAGAAAAGGTACTAATGATTGTCATTCACCCAACCAATACATTTTATGCATCTCCTTAACAAATCATGCATAAAAAAAAAAAAGGAAATGGCCTATAGGAACATATGTTGCAAGACAGCTTCTCTAGCAAGTCTGCAGCTTCTCTGTGATCCACCCTTTCTGAAGAGCCCTCGTCACCAAACTATCCAGTTAAACTACAACTTGCTAAACTCTAGGACACTGCCGACACGAAACCATGCGCAGAGCACAACTGCAACCTACTGTCACCAAAAGCAAGAAAATTTCCAGAGTTAAAAAAATATTAAAAATAAAATATCTGCAATATTTTAGTAAAACAAGCTATATATACTCTCGAAAATGGAGACGCCAAAATAAAATATCTAATGATCAGCTTTATGCATTTCATGATTGGAACTGAAATTGCATATACTCCAAGGAGTACCAACTATAATATAGCCAAGCAAAAGACTGATTTATGTAGCTATCCCAAACAGAACTTGGGGCATCTGGCTCCACCAATATCAGTCTATACATAGGATCCAAGTTATTTACAGGAACTTGTGAAATGATAATCATAAGGATGGACATCAAAAGTAGCAAGAGTTTCCCTAGTTTCAGACAATGTTAATAAAAAGATGAACAAATGTAGTTTCAAGTTTCAGAAAAAAACAAATAAAATTGGTTTGAGCAAATTAAGTTTCAACAAATCAAGTATTAACAAAAATGAAATTAGGCACAAACAAAAGAGACCTAGTAAAGATGGCGATTTTCAGTTTTGTTATGCTAATATGATAAGTACAAACATAAGGAGAACAGAGAAGAGACTGTTAAGCATTTCGTTAATGTATTAAACCAATACTTGCATTCATGTCATAGAAAAAAAAAATCAAGAATTAACTTAAGGATAATTAAAAGTCAGTATGTTTGTCAATTAAATATCTTTATCTGTCACGTTCTAGAACTAGAATAGTGGAGAGCGGAGACGGACAAAGTCAGCTACGTACACCAGAGTACTTAATACTCCGAGATATGGTCACGACTGTTTAGACATGTGAGGGTTTACTCTATAATCCAACAGTCATGTCTGAGTCAAGGGTCCTAGCTGTCTCAATCTCAAGCAAGCAACAAGTTACAAGATGCATGATCACCAAACATATAATAGAAATGCGTCACAAACTATACATACACAGATGATTATGAAGCTAGTTACAAAATGAAGAACTAGCCAGAGTACAATATTACATGATCAGCTCTATCTATAGTCTAGAATATGCTTTACAGTAGGCCCTCAGGTAAGATATCAAGTTCCAAAACACGAGCTAAACACGTGCTCATTGGCTAAACGCCTCAAAAGTATATGTAGAGAGAAAATAATTGATTTATTTACTTCCAAGAGAGGAGGTACATATATATAGGAGGCTAGCCTCCTCATTATTTTCTATCTGATGTGGGACTAAATAAGTCTCCCATAACTCAACACTCCCCCTCTAGATGGACGATAGATGTTAATCATCCCCATCTTGTTACAAAAGGTATCAAATCTCTAAGACCTACACCTTTAGTTAAACAATCAGCTAACTGCTCCGCTGATTTCACATAGCTGAAAGTCAAAACTTTTTTATTCAGTTGTTCCTTGGTGAAGAACCGATCAATCTCCACATGTTTGGTGCGATCATGCTGAACTGGATTGTTTGCAATATCAATTGCTGATTTGTTATCACACCAAAATTGCAGGGAGTCTCCTCTAAACAAACTCATCTCAGCCAACAAGCTCTTCACCCACATCATCTCGCACAGGCTAACTGACATAGCCTTGTACTCGATTTCAGTTGTAGACCTAGCCACTACATCTTGCTTCTTGTTGAGCCAAGATACAAGATTGCCTCCAACAAAAATACAGTAACCTGTAGTGGACCTGCGATCGTCCATACAATCCGTCCAATCGGCATCACAGTAGCCTTCAACTCTCAGATGTCCAAAACTTCTGAACCATAATCCCTTTTCTGTGCTTCCTTTAATATACCTAAGAATTCTGCGAACTGCCTCCATATGATGCTCTTTGGGATCATGCATATATCTACTCACCACACTCACGACATAAGTAATATCAAGTATCGTATGACATAGATATTTGAGCCAACCAACTAATCTTTGATATTGCTCCTTACTCACCGGATCAACACCCTCAACACACAACTTGTGATTCTGCTCGATAGGAGTAGAAGCAACCCTGCAACCCAGTATTCCTGTATCTGAAAGAAGGTCCAGAGCGTACTTTCGTTGAGAAAGTACTATACCCTTTTGTGACCTTGTAATTTTAATTTTGGGGAAGTACTTCAACTGTCCCAGATCCTTAACTTCAAATTTCTCTCAAAGCATTTTCTTCCGCCGTAGGATCTCTTCAGTATCGTTTCCAGTAATTATAATATCATCAACATAGTCTGCAAGAACAGTGATACGAGTCTTGGAGTGCCTGTAAAATACAGTATGATCTCCATGGCACTGTCTATACCCCATACCACAGGCTGTAAGCCTGAATCTATTAAACCATGCTCTCGGAGACTGCTTTAGTCCATACAAAGGCTTCTTCAATTTGCATACCTTCTCCTTTTCTTGTGAATTAGCAAATCCTGGTAGAATCTCCATATACACCTCCTCCTAGAGATCCTCGTGCAAAAATACGTTCTTGACATCTAGCTGATGTAGTTGTCAATTGAAGTTGGCAGCACATGACACCAACACTCGCACATTGCTCATCTTTGCGACTGGAGCATATGTAAGTTTAGCTATAGCCTTTAGCAACCAATCTGGCATTGTACCTGTCAATCTTGCCCTCTGGAGTCTGCTTAATAATATAAACCCATTTACATCCAACAGTACGCTTCTCAGCTGGCAGTAGTACCAGATCCCATGTATCGTTCTTCTTCAAGGCCTGAAGTTCCTCCTGTATGGCACTCAACCACCTAGGATCTTTCTTAGCTACCTACAAGTTAGTAGGTACAAGCACTGAATCTAAAGATGTAAGAAATAACTTATATGCAGGTGGAGTGGATGTATATGAAATACAATGTACAATGTCAGTATTTCAACTGCCAAACATAGCTGAAGATTTTCCAGCATTGACTCTAGAAGTTCTCCAAATCAAGACAGGAGGATTAGAAGTATCATGGGAGAATTGTTACCAGGTGACTCAGATGGAAGGGCCGAAGAAGGTCCTAGAGAAGAGGGACTTGGGACATCAACATTTGTGGGTACTAGTATAGGGACATCAGGACGAAGCTCATATTGCTCATGCTTCTCCTGTTGCTGCTGCTCCTGCCGTTGTTGCTCATGCTCTCTATATACTCTTATCTCCACCTAATTGTCGGCTTCCCTTGAGACACCATGACTCCTCGGTGACTCAAAAGGACATGGAATCATACCAACCATGATTCCCTCTCATCCTCCCCCTCTATACTAGCATCAGTAGAGCCATCCTCGAATAAGGAACTTAACTCCGTCTTCTCCCTATAAAATGGTTTAAACTCCCGGAAGGTCACGTACATACTAACAAACAACCTTCTTTCAGGGGGACACCAATATTTGTATCCTTTCTGACTTAGTGAGTAGCCTATAAAGATATATTTAACTGCTTGTGGATCCATCTTACTCACCATCATTCTATAATCTCGCACAAAACATGTACAACCAAACACTCTGGGAGGAACAATAAAAATATTAGAGCCCAAGAGCATCTCACATGGTGTCTTCATCCCTAATACTCTTGACGGTATCCTGTTATTATCTCAGATTCTAACTTATTTAAACTATCAAAAGATAAATGCCCCAATCTACAGTGCTGGAGCATTGCTTCTGTCTCTGGACCTCCACTAGTAGTAGTAGCAAGCATTGCAGCCTCCCGGTCCAGGTGCCAAAGACCATCACGTCTGATGCCACTCCCAAGCCTCTTCTCCGTGGCCTTCTCCGAGAAAGAACACAAATCCTGTCACCCCCACATTTCAGATTAGGGGTATTTTTGTCTTTTCATAATTAATATGTAAATAATTTGCATAATATTTAATTATAATTAATTATCGTGACTTTATTTAATTGTTGTGCCTTACCGTTGCTTCGATAATTGGAGCGCTACTCTAGCTTTTGCCTTCCAACAAATTTTACATCTTTGTCTTAGACATGTTTGTCTTCTTTTTTGACCTTTGTGTAACTTATAATTATGTTCTGTTGTGCTTCATTTTAGCCGCACAATTTTTGTCGCAGACGTTATTATTTAATCCGAATAAATTCAACTTTGTATCTTTGTGCGTTCCAATCGAAATTGGAGACACAATCTCGACCCATTTTGAGCAACCCAAATTAGGATAATATTCTATTCTGAGTCTTCTTCATTCATGATACTTGTGTCCCACCTAATTTTGACCCCATGTACTTCTAATTAATTTTAGAACACCAATTGTATTTATTTTTAATTAATTAAACCATAAACCCAAACTTGTACAATTTTCCAATTGTTGGGCACTTTTATACAAAAGTGCATTAAGGTGTCCACCCTGTTGGACACGACACGTGAATAAACCCATTTCTCCCTCATGTATATTTTTCCATAATTTTTGGGAGTGTGTAATATAACATCAACCTCCTTGAACCATAGCCCTCAAACCTTAAACCAATTGAATCCTAGCCATTCATTTTGAACCCATTTAAATCTTAGCCCTTGAAATGTCTCCATGACAAGGCCCAATCCCAAGAGGATTTGACCAAGTCAATTTCTAGGTCAAACCAAGACCTACACACACACACACACACACACACACACACACACACATATATATATATATATATATATATATATATATATATATATATTCTTTTCCTTTTTCTTTTCTAAACCTAGCTAATAGCACAGCCGGCATCATCCCCCTCCCTTACTGTTCACCATCATCTCCCCTCCTTCACTTGCCAGAGTCTCGCCGGAACTGAACGCCACGACCCCGCCTCTTTTTCCCTGTTCTTTTCGTTGGCTGGAGTCGTCGAGCGGATCCACCGTCGACCTCCCGTTCTCTTCCACCTCCTTCATCTACATCCCGTTCGCCTCCACTCGACTTCCCCCTCCGCCGGAGTTCACTGTCGGAGTAGCCACCCCGACCCGAGCCACTGAACGCTGCACCCATCTCCTCCTCCTCGACTGATCCTTCCCGCCGGAGACACCTCGTCGACCGAAGTCGCTGACCCGCCATCGCTGCACGACCGCTGACTGAACCGAACTAACCCGACCGCCCGAGCCTCCACAAGCCCACCGGATTTCCTCCACCACCACGTCGACCTGCACCCGTGGCCAATCTCCTCCCCGACTTCTTCTCCTCCTCCCATCTTCGATAAACTGACCGCCGGAGCCCGGCCATCCTGACGTCCCCCACCGACTTCTCCCCGCAGCGGCCTTCTCGACTGCCCCTCGTCTCACCCGACTGAGCCCGGAGCACCGCTGCACCTCACCTGGACAGCCCCGGCCATCCTCGACCTTGCCTCCGTCACCCTCTCCCGTTATCCTCTCCAGCGCCTTGACTCCCTCCGGCCACCATGACTCCATCGACGAACTCTACACCATTACCATCACCATCACCATGATCTTCATCATCACCTTCACCATCATCTTCACCATGATCATAACCATCATCAATATCACCTCCATCGTCATCGTCGTCATCAACGTCATCGTCATCATCATCATCAACATCTTCGTCATCAACATCGTGGACATCGTTGTCATCATCACCTCCATCATCGTCGTCATCGTCGCTCTCGTGCACGTGCACGCCGAGGCCAATGTGAGGAGTATTTCCTCTTGTGAATTATTGTGTATGCATACGTACGCGTATGTGTATATTGTCCATTAGTATGTGTATTCAGTATGTTCTTAATATATATAATTAGTATATATGTATAGTATATGTATTCCCTAATATATATTAATATGTATATAATTGGTATGTATATGTATACATATAGATATGGTATAAATTCATTAGTGTATATACATATATTATATATGTAATTAATTGGTATACGCATATATTGTATATGTATGTAATTAGTGTATATATATTATGAGTATTAATATTATGCTAGTTAATAATATGTATAATCATATATGTAGTAGGTGACCCGAGTGTAAATACGGATACCCCGTAGTTACATTGACCTGTGACCATATAAATGTTAGTAGACTGCCATTATGTACACTGACGTACTGGCAAGCCCCGTATCATTTTGACTGTTTATTTTGCACAGCAATAACAGACGCGACTCCCGTGCAATTAGACACGCACTTGACCATAGTTGACCAGTGTCATACCTAGTGTAGCCCTGAGTTCAATGTATTTATGATTGTGTATGTTAGTGTAACGTCTGATGTAATATTGTATTATATGATATCTATAGGATTGTTGGATTGTTCAGACAAGACTTCGGAAATCAGGTTATTGGTATTGCCAGCAGCAGGACCCCAGGCGAGTACATTCTTTGACAGTTTTGCATTATGTTGATTATCTCTATAATTCTAGTTGTATAGCGTACATGATTCTGACACTGTTGTTTACACGAGTTGGCATCATCGAGACCTATCACAAGAAGTCGTGATTGGAATCCATCGTGCTAGCTGGGGGAAACGGAGAAATATTAGTAGCTTATGCGATCATACCCAACTTTACATGAATCATAGCTCACCCACACCTCACATCCGTGCAGCCTTACCATTACATGCCTCATAGCCTGTTATGTATGATTAGCCTGACTATTACTTGCATCATAGCTATCCAGATGGTTAGCCTGACCTTACATGAATCATAGCTAGTCATACATAGCGAGCCTGATCAGTTCCAAGCCGATCACATGATATGCTGATGTTTCACACACTTAGCTAGATATTCTTGACATGTATCTCTAGTATATTGATGTAGCATTCCTTATGTTCTAGTCATGATTCTAGCATTCACTTATATATACCAGTTCATTGTTCTAGCATGCACTTGTATTTCTATTTCATTGCTAGATGTACATTGATGATGACATATGCTCCAGTATTCCATTTATTCCAGTATTTCTTATTCCAGTATTTCTTATTGCCAGTATTCATATCTTTCTTGTATTTCTTTTACACTATGTTATAGTTTTTGTCAATATATGTGGAACTGCTGTTAGTGCTTGTACTTCATTCCAATCTTGACTGGATATTTTTTTCCAGAGGATCTTGAGGACTGTACTACACACTATGGACCGGGTATAGATGCAGACTACACACCAGAGATCTTAGAGGAGACTATTCCTTTAGAGGAGATATTACCTGCAGCTATCTAGATAGTATTTATCTTATGCACTGAGACTATTTGAGGTTTATTGAGTTTATGTTTAGACTTATTCTTAGTTTATGTTGAGACTTATGGAGACTTTATGTGGACAGCTAGATTATAATTTATCTATATTTGAGACATGGTGTTTGACTATGTCTTTCTTCTTATCTTTTATCGCGCCTTTATACTTTTATAGTTGTTGTGATTGAGTTTACATTATGAGCTATTGTGAGATGTATATTGTCCTCCTTATGGAGATGGATATCATTGATAGGTATTTAGTTATATAGTATTATTGTGACTTAGACAACGTTCTATCGCCGATACTGCGGCGTAGGCTGGACGTACCCGCGCACTCGTGCCCCTATACCGGGTGCGGGTCGTGACAAATCCTAATAAAAAGGAACAGTATAATTCAATTGATCAATGAGAGAGCTAACAGAAAGTAAGTTGATCGAAAATGAAGAAACATGCAATACATATGACAGGGTAACAGATGATGTACAATGGACCGAACTAGTACCCCTGATGGGTTGGGATGTTCCATCAGCACTCTGAACTAACTCGGGATGCATATGCTTGCTCGGATAATATAATGCAAACTCACTAGATGCACCTGTGATATGCCTAGATGCACTTGAGTATATGATCCAACCAGTATGAGATTTAGTGGATGTAAGTGCCTGAACCGGAATACCTTTGCCCATATGAGCAGCGTAACTAGTAAAGTTACCAAGGTAGGTAGTGTTATCTAGATCCTGAGTGGCCAGTCCCTTGCCCTTAGAACTCTCAACATGAAGCTTTAACTGATATAGTTCCTCTATCTCTATCATCTCAATTTTAGTCATTTGGGTAGTGGTATCCTCCGTCACAACTAGGCGAGGAACTCCCCTTCCTCCGTGTTCCCTGCCTCCTTGACTTGCACGTCCACCTCTCTGTCCTCTGGCTCATCGGCCACGACCAAAATTGTGGGATTGAGGACAGTTGTAGCTGAGGTGCCCTTTCTTCCCGTAATTATAGCACTCCCTGTCATCGCTGCTGGGAGAACTAGGAACCACCAATGGAGAATAGACAGCTGGTGAGGTCTCGCCTTTCATCACCTTCTGTCGGATCTTCTCTTGCTCCATCGATGCAACAGCCTCATCTAGGGATAGAAAAGATAGCATATGACACATTGCTGCCCTCCTAGTCTTAAACTACGGGTTCAGACCATTGAGAAAATGAGCCACACACCTACGCTCAAGGTACTATTTTCCAAGGAGAACATCTGCTAGATTTTGCAATGATAGTGGATTATAGTAGTCCAAGTCCGCCCACAACCGACGTAGCTCTGATGCATACTAGAGTACTGTCTTCTCCTCCTGTGAGGTAGCATCAATCTTTTTCTCTACTTCCTTCATCATCATGACACTCCCAGCTCCAGAGTATATTCCAACCAACGTCGTCCAAACATCAACTGCACTGCAGATCGACTCCACCATCCCAACTTTGGTTGGAGACACAGAAGTCAGCAACCAAGAAACTACCAGAGAATTAAGGTGACTCAATGTGCTTCACTCAGCACTCGTCTTATCCTTTGGCTCAGTGCACTCTCCCTTCACATATTTTTTAAGCCCCTTGGTCCGAAGGTTCAGCAGCACCCTCCTAGACCAACTTAGGTAGTTTCTCGTCCCCTCAAGTTTGATGTAATTAGGCAGCAACAATATCTTATTTATCACCTACTACGATTCTGATGCTGGCACGACTGCCCTACTGGATGAGGTCTCTTCTAATTTGGCCTGAAATACCCTAGCCACCCCCTCCAGTATCTCTTTCAACTCCTGAATAGTCATATGTGTTCCCATCTTCACAGTTGCATACAGAGACGAGGTCAAATACAACCCAAATACGTGTTGTACGTCTACATACTATCACGACTTTCTCTATCTATCTGTACACCCCTAAACTCATGCGGCATAAGAAATACACGATGGATAGAACTTGGTAGAACAAGGTCTAGAAATAGAGATTTGTGCAA
This sequence comes from Iris macrosiphon, assembly GCA_036927795.1. Classification (NCBI taxonomy): domain Eukaryota; kingdom Viridiplantae; phylum Streptophyta; class Magnoliopsida; order Asparagales; family Iridaceae; genus Iris; species Iris macrosiphon. The sequence goes on from JAYESA010000005.1 coordinate 61,056,145, forward strand.
AACTTTCCAGGAAGTATGCTCTATAATCTTAGAACCCACGTTGCTCTCTGATTATCTACGATCCAACGACGGGTTTGACGACACTCGCAGGAAACTTCGACAACACCCGAGGATGGTGGAGAGGGGGGGGGGGGGGGGCTTCTACACACAGAGGAAGGCGGGGGAGGGATCGGGTGAGAGATAGGGGAAAGAGAATTCTCCTTTTTTTGGAATTTTTATTTGAAAATGGATTCAGAGCTTTGGCTCTGATACCATGTAGAGAAAAAATAATTAATTTATTTACCTCCAAGAGAGGGGGTACATATATATAGGAGGAGATTAGCCTTCTCCTTATTTTCTATCCAATGTGGGACTAAATAAGTCCCCTATAACTCAATAGTATAAGTACAAGATCAAGTGGGTGATGAAGAAGAAACTCACTCATGTCCTTGGGTGCTCATGGTGTTCACCATCTTGAGGCTAAAAGTATGGAAAATCCTGTGGTACTGCTTCAAAATCTGGCCATACAAAACTAGTGGAGTCATACCCCAAAACAGCAAGTACCACAAGGGAGCCAACTTAGAAACTAAAACCAGCATAGAAACAAATCAGTAAGAAATATCACAATGACAGTTAAATAAGTGCAATAGGTAAAATAACAGTTAAACAGTTCTAGAGTATTTAAACAAGGATATCTGAAAATCAGTACTCACGTTACATTTTTCGGATCAGTTGTTAAATAAATCAGGACAAGACTAGACTAGACTAAAAATTAAGCAATCACAGCCAACCATGCCATACGACTTACTATCATTAGCTAACTAGGGTTATCATAGTCCTAGTAACTAACACATGTAGTTTGAGATTCCATACAACCACATGCCCTAAAGACTATCCGGGTTATCTAGGCGTAAGGATACATAGAATATATTATATTAGTTATAGTAATTTACAAGTAAATACAATACTCGATGGCGTGTTGGAAGTGTATCCCTCATGACGGAGAACTCCAAATCCATCAGGTGTCGCTGGGATACCGAGATTGCATGTAGCCAGGAAATATCTCTAGATACTCCTAATTTATTATTCTAGTTGTTATCTTGGACAAGTTATTAAGAATTCATGATCGTGGTGCTCAAGAATTTGCTTTAGACATGATACAGGACATGACATGACAGTAGCTTGACAAGTACACTCAGGACATGAGCAAGCAAATCAACCATAGAAATTTATCTTATCAGTTCAAGTATTTCAATTCAGAAAATTATAGCATGTCAGGAGTGCGCTTCGTCGAGCCACTATCAAGAATATTGGTACATGTCAGGTTAACTCGATACGACGAGCTATTATCAGAAATATCAGTGCAAGTCTGGTGTCGGGAGTTCAAGATTAATAGTGTCATACAATCCATGTTCAATTCTAGGTTCTGGAAGGTTGTTACAATTCGGGTTATAAGAAATTTTAAAGAAAGCTTGCATTCATAACAATTAAACAGAATAGGCTAAACAATGGAAATAGTTAAACCATAAGAGAATAAATCATAAGAAGTTAAGCTACTACAAGTATCATATGTGCATGAGGTAAGCTGGCTGCATGCAACAAGTTGGCCGCATGTAAGAGCTGGCCGTATGCAAAACACTGGCCGCATGGAAGATGCAAAGTCCACTCCTCTAGACAAGGTGAGTGACATGCAACACTACAAAAATACAGAGTTTTAGCGATAGAATTTTCGTCGCTAAAATGCCTATTTTCGTCGCTATTTTAATATAGCGATGGATTAACGACAAAAATATGGCGTCACTTGTTAAAGTGTCGCTGCCATATTTCTGTCGCTAATCCGTCAACATGGCGACAAATTTACGACAAAATTACAGCGATGGATTAAGGACAAAATATTTACGTCGCTTTATTTGGTGACGGATTAGCGACGAATTGACGACGAAAAGTATGAGCCCATTTTTTTACCAAATTTTATAGAAGCTCATCGATGAAATTTTTGTCGCTAATCCATCGTTAAAGACGATGGACATAATAACAAATATAGCGACTATGTCTAATACCAATTTTTTTATAATTTTTGGTACCAGACATATTTAGCGACAAATTTTTCGTCACTAATTCGAAGCTAAAGCGCCGCAGATCCTTCGTATACCTAGAATTTTCCAGTTTTCTTTCGCTAAGCCGTCACTATTCCATCGCTAAATATAATTTTTTTATAGAATAGAATCACTTACTTTCTGCTCCTGTAAGATTATACAAAATCAAATTACTTATACGCAAATATATCAAAATACATCAAATACAGTAAAATACATCAAATATAATATAACTTAAATATCAGTGCATAGCCATAAGTTATTATGCACTATAATAATCCAAACATATATACTTATACATAAATACATCCAATAAACTGTCAAATTATCAAGAAAATAAAAATACACATCAAGTCGACGGTGGAGGCAGAGGCGGAGGCAACGTCAACTATCGAGTAGCCATGTACTGTGCCATAACCACAGTGATGATCTGTTATAGATCCTCAGGAATGACATGAGGAGCAGCATGAGGAGTCGGAGGAGCCATCCGATGAGCTAGAGTAGCAGGAGCTGCAGGATCACAAGACTCTGTCAGTTGTTTAACCTTCCTCTGTACCTCTAACAAAGTCATTGTGATCTGCTCCAAACTTATAGCACTAGGAGGAATAGGCTCTGATAGAGCTGGAGGAGCCATCGGAGAAGCTCAGGAAAGAACCGACGGCTGGGATGTCAACGATCCAGTCCCGTACACGCTGCCGCATTTCCCTCTCCCGATAGCTTGTATCCACCGATGGTTTCTCTCAGTCGGCGTACTACTCTCAGCCCCTCCCTCCAACGTCTCATACGTCTCTTATATTTATTTATGTATATTTAGATATCGTAGGTTAGGATTAATCTTTTTATTGACTACAACCAAGGTTAGGTTTAGAGTTAAATTTAGATATCGTAGGTTAGGTTTAGGGTTAAGGTTTTTGGATATCATAGGTAACAATATTAAAGCTAAGGTTAGATTTTTTAGGATAAACAAATATATTTAAATTATAAAAAGAATGTAATTCAATTTTGTTGACAACTTTATAAACACAACTTACGTATGCTTTTGCTGCCCGCTCATCTACGAGCTTCTCATCCTTCTTCCTTTTTTGCGCCCGCTAGAAGATTACGGGGAAGTGGATGGTCTTCGGGTCTCCCTCGGCTCTGATGGCCTCCTCGCACTATAAAAATTAAGTAATTAATTAATAAGAAAAATAAGAATTATTAAAAATTTATTTAGCAAAAAATTATAATACTGACCATCCGTCGAAAATGCTCGATGGCCGAAATGGATCCACCCGTGTAGAGACCACCCTTAGCACGGGACGCTCACGTCTTCTCGCACTTGGAAATATAGGCCAGGGCCTCCATCTTCTTCTTTATCTTCTCCTAGAACTCCTCCTTGAGCCACTCCTTGGGAATAGCCCCTGAATGTGACGCGAGCGCCTTCTGAACATTGATCATATCCCTGAACCTTTTGCTGGCGATGGTCTTGTAGCACTTTTGGATCACAGAATCTCTATGATCCGGCTACCAGTACTTCTTCTACAAATTTTAAAAATATTTTTTATTATTTACTCATAAACTTATATATTATTCTAAATAAAAATCTTATACATACCCGCAATATATCCAGTCAAATAAAGCGTCGATCTAGTGAGATGTCACTGAAGTTGATATAAGAGCCATAAAAGTTCTCCCGCATGACGTCCCCAGATCATTGACAGCCTTGGTCAGAAAGAACCTGAAATAAGTAAACAATATACAATTAGAATAGAAAGGAATAAATAAATAAATGTGTGAATTGATAATAAGTACTTACGTCGTTCCATCGGCCCACAGCTCGGGATGATCGATATTGGCTGGCCGCTCTGGTAGACTAGGGGAATCTATAAATCCTGGACGACGGACATATACTACGTGCTCCACCAGGAGGCCTATATATGGATTTGCTCCGGTAGGAGCAACTAGTGGAGTAGATGATGAACTACTAGGCGCAATAGTCGCAGGAGTAGTGGCAGGGGTAGAAGCTGAGGAAAGCCAGGGAGATGGAGTAGCTCCAGCTACCGATGAACGAGTACATGGCGGGGATAAACCATCATCGGCATCTATGAACTCGTCCTCTGATGGTCATGTATGACCTACATCTGGAGTAGCTGGAGGTTACTGGGAAGACGACCCTCTATGAACCTGTTATGTGATCATCCTCGTCCTCGTCCCGCCATAGATAAATTTGACAGTAAATAATAGATGGTGTTATGAAACAAATAAAAATAGTGACATCAAGACATCATAAAGTAATGGATGGTGTGGTAAAACAAATAAATACTAGTATGATGATGAAATAAATAATAATCGTGTCATTAAATAAATGAATAATCTAAGCTAATTCTTCCATTCCTCTCCATCGAAAGGATGAGATAATTCTCCATCATCTATCTTTTGTTGCTTGCAATGCAATGTCATGTGTTCTACTATATTTGTGGACATATACATCCTCTGCAGCCTATTTGTAATTGGCAAAAAATGTATGTACTTGTAGGGACGTAATCTTGCTCGGGCAGTTGACTTTTCTTTGCCCCGAATTGGCTTGTACCGGTCCGCATGACAGAAAATACATCTATCTTTATCATTGTTCTCCTTGTAGTATAATATGTAACCGTTTCGACAATAATCTATCTTTTCGTAGCCTAATATGAGTTTTCCTATCATCATCTTTGACTTGTAGAAGTTTTCAGGCAACTCTTTTGATCCTTTTGGTAACAACTCTCTAACAAACTGAATTATCCGGTCGTAGCATTCCTGCGACAAGTTAAAATCAGAATGAGGTTCAATATCCGTATCACCACCGACATGACAGAATAAAAATCATAACCGGGTATAACAGAGTATCGACATTCTTGAATATATCATATAATTCATTCGCATCAGGATTAAGATCCTCCAGATTAAAACTTGGACCGGCCGCATCAAATACCAACTCACGTGCCAGGTTTCGCAGTAGATATTCAAAGTTATATCCGATAGTGGACTCTTCTACCTCCGTATTGAAGGAGGAAGGATATTGAGGAGTCAAAGGTTCTCCTTGATCCGTCCACTCCTTGTAGTTCGCTATGAAACCCTTCTTGCAGAGATGCTCCCTCACGAGATCCACCTCTTTGAATGGTATATTATGACATTTGGCACAAGGGCACTTGATGAGACTTTCATCTATAAAATAAGGTTGACTACTAGCGTATTTGAGAAATTCCTCAATGTTTGCCCTGAAATCATCTGTCAAACCAATCATACTCTCATGTCGCCTATTGTACATCCATGATCGATCAAATAAGTATTGACTCATTGCTTTCTTTTAGACTTGAATGATTATGCACGTACCATGTAAAAAGAAAAAACATAAAGAACTATAATTACCTAGTTAGGATACTTGCTAAAAAAATGCAAGAGAAAAACTTATCTATTGCATATAATAGTTGTTTTGTTTTTGATGCCAAAAAATCTGATATGTCGGTCCGATACCGCCGATATTACCGATATCGCCGATCCCGATACTCATAGTAATGGTCTGATACCAAAAGAAAAACTAAGAAACAACACAAAAAATACTTAAAATTATGCATAAAGTATAAAATATATATATATTCTAAAATATTAATAATTTACTAATAGTTATTTATTTTCGATACCAAAAATCCGATACTCTGGTCTGATACCGCCGATATTACCGATACTAATAGTAATTATCTAATTTTTTTCAAAGAAAACTAGTATCCATATGACAAATTAGTAGCTTTCAATAATATCCAAAGCAAACATGTATTTATACACCTAATGTTTATATGTGTCTTCTAGCGTCTTGTGTCTTCCTGCAAAATTCAAATATATTCGACAATGTGTATAGTCTTTCCCCAAATAGATATGTAGAGGGTTAGGTTTTATCTTCGGAAGGAAGGAGGGGATCTGACCGAGCACGGAGGCGGACGCCTGAGGCCGGTGGAGGGACTGGCTCAGATTCTTGAGGTCGGAGGAGGGGCTTGGGGGGATGTCTCTGCCGCTCGAGTCGAGGAGTAGGAGGAGGGCTCGAAAGAATGTCAGGGCTCGCCGGAGAGGGGGAGGGGCTGCTTGTCGTCGGAGAGGGGGAGGGGGAGGGGGAGGGGGAGGGGTCGGTGGAGGAGGAGGAGGAGTAGAGGGCAAGTGAGGGGGGGCTGCCGGAGAGAGGTCGGGGGTCGGTGTAGGAGGAGGTAGCCAAAAAGGGGGAGAGGGTCGATGGAGGACGAGGAGGAGAGGGCGAGTGAGGGAGAGGGGCGGCCGGAGAGGGGTCAGGGGTCGGTGGAGGAGGAGGTCGCCGGAGAGGGGGAGGGGTCGGTTGTCACTACTACATTCTGAAATATGGGTATTTTTATCTTTTTATATATTATAAGTATTGTGTGTATTTATTTTAAATAATCACATGATATTTAGTTATAATTAATTACCATGATTTTATTTAATTGATTGTGCCATACCGTTGCTTCGATAATTAGAGCGCAACACTTGCCATTGCCTTCCTACAAATTTTATACCCTTGTCCTAGACGTTCCAGTCTTTTATTCTGATCCTTGTGTGACTCATAACTATGCCATGTTGTACTTTATTTTAGTCGCACAACATTTATCACAACATTTTTTATTTAATTCTATATAAATCCAACTTTGTACCCATGTGCATTCCAATCAAAATTGGAGACACAATCTCAACCCATTTTAAGCAACCCAAATTATGATAATATTATATTCTGAATCTTCTTTATTCATGACACTTGTGTCCCACCAAATTTGAGCCCCATGTACTTCTAATTAATTTTAGAACACCAATTATATCCATTTTAATTAAATTAAACCAAAAACCCAACTTTGTATAATTTTCTAATTGTTTGGCACTTTTATGCAAAATTGCATTAAGGTGTCCACCCCATTGGACACAACACATGAAGAAACCCATTTCTCCTTCATGTAAATTTTTTCATAATTTTTTGGAGTGTGTAAACTCAACATCAACCATCATCAAACCATAGCCCTACAAATTTTGAATCAAATGCAATCCTAGCCATCCATTTTGAATCTATGAAATCATAGCCTTGAAATTCTATATGATAAGCCCTTTTTCTAAGGAGTATGTAGACCAATTTTCTTGGTCAACCCAACACCTTTACATGTATATATATATATATATTCCTTTCTTTATATTTCCTTTCTATTCCTAAACCTAGCTAATTCACAACCGACCTTCACCCTTTCCTGTTCTTCACCATCTTCTTCTTCTTCTTCTTCTTCTTCTTCTTCTTCTTCTTCTTCCCGCCGATCCCAGCAGAGACTCCCCAGAGCAACACCGTCGACGTCTGCACCCTATCCTGCATCCGCGTGAACCCAGCGAACCACCCCGTGCCTGACTGAATGCCAGAGCCGACTACAGAAACCGCTGTACCCCGAGCTGCTGACCGTCGGAGCTCGACTGCACCTGAACTCACCGAAGTCGAACCCGCTGCACCACCCGAGCCCGCTGTCCACGACTGAACTGAGCACCCCTCCTCGACCGGATCAACCGCCTCGCCACCCCCATCTCGTTCTACTCGACTGAACTGCCGCACCACGCGGGAGTCGACATGAGCAGTCTGCTGAAGCCGCCTGAAGCCGCCTGAAGCTGCCTGAAGCCTCTACCATTCGCTGAACTTCCTTTGCCTGAACGCCTCGACTAAGCGACACGCCTGAACCCGCGACATGCCGGACCTCGTGAGCCCGCTGAACCTCTTTCTCAACTTCACCTGAATATTCATCTCCTCGTCGTCGAACGCCTCATTCCCACGCTCACAGGTTCGAGATACTCTTTTCATGTTGCGTACACATACTCGTACGTGTATACGTATATTGTTTAATTGATATATGTTTAGTATGTATATATTTGGTATATATATATACATATATATTTATATATATATAGTATATGTATTCAATTGGTATATATATATATATATATATATATTCAATTGGTATGCATATAACTATTGGTTGTTATATACATATATATCTATGGTATATATATATTATAAGTAATTAAATACTATGCTAGTTAAGACTATATATATATATTTATATATGTACCGTATGCCCTAGTGTTAATTACGGATATCCCGTAGTTTCATTGACCATGTGACCTTGATGAGTGTTAGTAGACTGCCTTATGTACACTGACGTACTGGCGAGACTCGTGTTATTTTGACTGTCTGTTTTGCACAGGAATTTCAGACGTGACACCCGTCCAGCTAGATGCATACTTGACTCTGTTAGACAAGTAGCACCCTAGTAGCTGCTGAGTTCAGTGTATTGTGTTTGTGCGTGTGCTAGTGTAATGGGTGATGTTGTTTTGTATTATATTATATGTATATAGGACCATTGGATCTTCCTACGAAACTTCAAGAGCAGGATATTGGTATTGCCAGCTAAGGACCCCAGGCGAGTACATTCTCTGATAGTTTCTTGTTTATGATATCCTCTATGTTTATTATATTTAGTGTAGATATCCATATTTCTTGACACGATGGTTATACAGATTAGTATATCCGGATCTCGCCATGAGAAGTTAGTCCTTGTATATGGTGTATCTTGTACAAGTCTTATTTTATTGTTTATCTTATGCATGTACATACACTGATTCTCGAGAAGATTTGCTACCTTCCTAGAGAATCCCGTGCCATAGCATACCATGGTTGGATCTACTATACCAGTCGGGGGTGAGGAATATTTTAGTATAGATATGTGATCATACCCTTCATGTATAAGTCTTGTTCTCATGTTAGTGTTAGTCATACACCGCACGTATGATTAACAAGGCCAGTACTCACACACTTAGTCATTAGTATTCTTGTTCCTTGTCATATTGTTCATTCTCGTATTTATTTCCAATATTTCCTTTATTGTGTATCTCTTGTACATGTATATACATCTTGTATATTTACAGCTATTTACTACTACATAATTTATATCATTGATGTAGAACTGCTATTAGAGATGTACTTTGCTCCATCATGACTGAAAATATTTTTCGAGATTGTGACTTAGAGGACTGTTGTTCGACATTTTATGGACCATAGGGAGAGTAGCTGCAGCCTTGGATCTTGTAGTTCAGTTGTGATTTCGGGTGGTCTAGCCGGGATCACTAGTTGATCAGTTAGTTTCTTTTATTAGTTTTTGGTACCAAATTTGTTTTCCGCATACTTTGAGACTAGGATATTATTGTTTGAGTTAGTTTATTTTGTTTAGACTTGTGTTGCATTTTGATTATTTATTTTCTAAGATATCTTATCGTGCTTTAGTTATGTGGTTGAGTATTTCCATATTATATTGTGATATCTGTGATTCCTTATGGAGTTGGATATTCGTGTGAGATTGTTTAGCTAGTATTGTGATCTAGACAACGTTCTACCGCCGATGCTGTGGCGTAAGCTGGACGTACCCACGTACTCGTACCCATATATCGGGTGTGGGTCGTGACACATTTTTAGTGGTGGTCCATGCAGGTCAGACTTCGCAAGTTGTGCGATATCGTAGTAGTACGACGTCTTAGTTGTGCTACTGCGTGCCTGCGATAGGATCTAGGATATAGAATACTAGGATGAGAGCGAATACTCTATCACAACTAGGAACATTTCCAATCTATCTATCTTGTTATCCTTATTCCTTCTGAATATTGCTTCCTTTAGAATTTTACTATCCTTCCTTGATGATATCGTATCTATTGCATAAATTGATTCTTTTTGGTCTGTCTTCAGGATGCCGCCAAAGACAAGATCTATGAGGGTGGGAGCATCAACTTCAGAGGGGTCTACCACCTCTCCATCTAACGGACATACATCTGGAGTTCCTCCTCTTCCACCTGTTTCGAGTATTACTCCAGCTATGACAGATAACCTTCCACCACCACCACCGGCTCCGATTCTCGTAAGTATGCCCATTGACGGGGCACAGATGTTTATTTTGATCTAGGGCATGGTAGATGCCTAGAGAGTGACGGCAGAAGCTCAGCGAGTTCAAGCTGAGGCGCAGAGAGTGCAGGTAGAGGCACACCAAGCGCAGACTGAACTGATGAGAGAGAGCATGGAGAACGCTCACTAGATGGCACTATAGTCAGTTGAGAGAGTTGCCGAGCAGTATCCTGGCCAGCAGTAACAGCAAAGACCAGGCACTATAGTTGATTTCAAGAGGATGATGACTTGAGAGTTCAAAGGCACCGAGGGGATACTCTACGCTGACGACTGGCTAGAGGATATAGAGAGGAACTTACGTTTGGCGCAGATTTCGGAGATTCTTCAGATCGAGGCCGCTGGTAGTCAGATGTTTGATATTGCGCTGATGTGGTATCATACGGAACCAAGACTCATTGACGCAGGACTTACTTGGGATACCTTCAGGGAGCTTTTCAAGGAGAAGTTCATTCTCGATATGGCCCTGGGAGCTTTGGAGAGTCAGTTTCATGACTTGGTCCAAGGAACCATGTCGATCGACAATTACGTCGCAGAATTCTGTCGATTGAGCCATTTTGCTTAATCTATGATTCGAGACCCAGGAGATCGAGCCTGAAAGTTTAGAAAGGGGCTGACGAGAGAGATTAGGTCACGCACTTATGGTCGTCGTACCGCTACCTTCGGGGATATCTTGATGGATGCCCAGATTGCAAAAGAAGATCTGGATCTTAGGCCTAAGAGGAGTCATAATATTTCTGGAGATACGAGTGGTAACACATGACCGGCCAAGCATCTCCATATTCAGCAGCAGCCGAGGACGTTTCAGTATAACCACCAGCAGCACCAGGCACCGATTCGTGTTCAGCAGGATCAGCAGACTTAACATTTTTGTAAGAAGCTTGGTCACCTTGGGAGAGCTGCAGATTGAGACTAGAACTTTGTTTGCGCTGTGGCGATGCAGGACATCGAATGAGAGATTGTCCTCTAGTTCCTTATCTTTTTGGCCAGCGCGCAGCTCCAAATTATAGAGATCCAATTAGGCCACCTGTGGAACCGCATATTGCTCAGCACCCGCAGAGGGAGCCACCCCAGTAGGACGAAGCATTTGTGATGTCGGTCGAGGAGACCGATACTGCAGGTGATGTGTTAGCAGGTTCTGGTCTTTCCTTTTCTTCTATTCTTTTTTTGCCTGTTTGATTGATTGATTTCTTAGTACTGTAGCTTGTATCATTAATTTTCTTGCTAGAATATAGTTAGTAGTATACCCTTGTAGAGACTGCAATACCATGACAAACAGACCATGACCATGCATGTTTCTTTTGTAGATTGTATATAGTATGACTGTAGGTAGGATTTTTTTAGACCTTGATTGTTGTAGGTTTGACCGTAGTGAAGATTAATGAAGAGGTTATGACTTGAAAAAGAGAGACAAGGTGCCTTAATTTTGAGGATAAATATTAATTTAAATAAAGAGTTGAGAACTTAATATGGCAGAATTGACGATTTGTTAAATTATTAATTTTTTTATTATGAAGATTAAGATATGATTGAATTTATCATTAAAATTTGAGAAAATTAAGGATATTATCATTATTTTATTTGACTGCAAGATATAAATTTAAATATCTTGAATGTTGCATTTGAAGACTTCATAAGTATTATATTGTTTGAGTATTGTGTGAAAAAGAATCGAGGAATAAGATGACAAATGGATTAGTGTTTGAATTCAATTTTGGGATAAGATTCAATTTTATAATATACATTGGTTGGATTTAAAATTAGAGGATTGTGTATTAAATTTTGAGTATTTAGTTATTAACTTAAAATTTTGAAGGAGATTATAATAAGAATGTAATTTGATTTTTATTTCGAGAATTTTCAGGAATATGATATTTTAAAAAAATTGTGAAATAATAATATGGATTTACTTCATGATTATATGGTTTGATGAATTTAAATTTTGATGGAAAATAATTTAATTAGTAAATACAACTATTGAGGATCTTAAATTTCGAGGACAAAATTTTTCTAAGGAGGGTAGACTTGTCACAACCACATTCTGAAATAGGAGTAAATACAACTATTATAAGTATTGTGTGTATTTATTTTAAATAATTGCATGATATTTAGTTATAATTAATTACCATGATTTTATTTAATTGATTGTGCCTTACCGTTGCTTCGATAATTAGAGCGATACACTTGCCATTGCCTTCCCACAAATTTCATACCCTTGTCCTAGATGTGCCAGTCTTTTTTTTTTTTGATCGTTGTGTGACTCATAACTATGCCATGTTGTGCTTCATTTTAGTCTCACAATATTTGTCGCACCCGTTTATATTTAATTTATATAAATCCAACTTTGTACCCTTATGCGTTCCAATCGAAATTGGAGACACAATCTTGACCCATTTTGAGCAACCAAAATTATGATAATATTATATTCTGAGTCTTCTTCATTCATGACACTTGTGTCCCACAAAATTTGAGCCCCATGTACTTCTAATTAATTTTAGAACACCAATTATATCCATTTTAATTAAATTAAACAAAACCCAACTTTGTACAATTTTCCAATTATTGGGCACTTTTATGCAAAAGTGCATTAAGGTGTCCATCCCATTAGACACAACACATGAAGAAACCCATTTCTCCTTTATGTGAATTTTTCCATAATTTTTTGGAGTGTGTAAACTTAACATCAACCATCATCAAACCATAGCCCTCCAAATTTTTAATCAAATGCAATTCTAGCCATCCATTTTGAATCTATGAAATCATAGCCTTGAAATTCTATATGACAAGCCCTTTTTCCAAGGAGTATGTGGACCAATTTTCTAGGTCAACCCAACACCTTTACATGTATATATATATATATATATATATATATATATATATATATATATATATATATATTCTTTTCCTTTCTTTATTTTTCTTTATATTCCTAAACGTAGCTAATTCACAGATGACCTTCACCCTTTCCTGTTCTTCACCATCTTCTTCTTCTTCTTCTTCTTCTTCTTCTTCTTCTTCTTTTTCCCGTCGATCCCAGCAAAGACTTGTCGGAGAAACCCCGTCGACGACTACACCCCAGCCCGCATCCGCGTGAACCAGCGAACCACCCCGCGCCTGACTGAACGTCGGAGCCGACTCCAGAAATCGCTATACCCTGAGCGGCTGACCGCCAGAGCTCGACTGCACCTGAAATCGTCGGAGTCGAACCCACTGCACCACCCCCCCTCTCGTTCAACTCGACTGAACCGCCGTACCACGTCGGAGTCGACACAAGCAGCCCGCTGAAGCCGCTTGAAGCCGCTGCCATTCGCTGAACTTTATTCGCCTGAACGCCTCGACTGAGCGACACGCCTGAACCTACGACACGCCGGACCACGCGAGCCCGCTGAACCTCTTCCTTGACTTCACCTGAACAGTCATCTCCTCGTCGTCGAACGCCTCGTTCCCGCGCGCACAGGTTCGAGATACTCTTTTCTTGTTGCGTACACGTACTCGTACGCGTATACGTATATTGTTCAATTGATATATGTTTAGTATGTATATATATATATAAATATATATATATATATATATATATATATATATATATATATATATATATATATATATATATTTATATAGTATATGTATTCAATTGGTATATGTTTAGTATGTATATATTTGGTATATATATATATATATATATATATATATATATATATATATATATATATATATATAGTATATGTATTCAATTGGTATATGTTTAGTATGTATATATTTGCTATGTATATATTACTCAAATTGGTATATATATATATATATATATATATATATATATATATATATATATATATATATATATAATTGGTATGCATATAACTATTGGTTGTTATATACATATATATCTATGGTATATATATATTTTAAGTAATTAAATACTATGCTAGTTAAGACTATATATATATATATATATATTTATATATGTACCATATGCCCTAGTGTTAATTACGGATATCTCGTAGTTTCATTGACCATGTGACCCTGATGTGTGTTAGTAGACTGCCTTATGTACACTGACGTACTGGCGAGACCCGTGTTATTTTGACTGTCTGTTTTGCACAAAAATTTCAGACGTGACACCTGTGCAGCTAGACACACACTTGACCCTGTTAGACAAGTAGCACCCTAGTGTAGCTGCTGAGTTCAGTGTATTGTGTTTGTGCGTGTGCTAGTGTAATGGCTGATGCTGTATTGTATTATATTATATGTATATAGGACCATTGGATCATCCTACTAGACTTCAGGAGCAGGACATTGGTATTGCCAGCTAAGGACCCCAGGCGAGTACATTCTCTGATAGTTTCTTGTTTATGATATCCTCTATGTTCATTGTATTTAGTGTAGATATCAATATTTCTTGACACGATGGTTACACGGATTGGTATATCCGGATCTCGTCATGAGATGTTATTCTTGTATATGGTGTATCTTGTATAAGTCTTGTTTCATTGTTTATCTTGTGCATGTACAGACACTGATTCTCTGGGAGATTTGCTACCTTCCTAGAGAATCCCGTGCCATAGCATACCATGGTTGGATCTACTATACCAGCCGGGGTAGAGAGTATTTTAGTATAGATATGTGATCATACCCTTCATGTACAAGTCTTGTTCTTATGTTAGTGTTAGTCATACACACACGTATGGTTAACCAGGCCAGTACTCGTGTACAAGTTTCCAAGCCGATTACATGTTAAAGCTAGTACTCACACACTTAATCATTAGTATTCTTGTTCCTTGTCATATTATTCATTCTCGTATTTATTTCCAGTATTTCTTTTATTGTGTATCTCTTGTACATGTTTATGCATCTTGTATATTTACAGCTATTTACTGCTACATAGTTTATATCATTGATGTAGAACTGCTGTTAGAGATGTACTTTGCTCTATCTTGACTGGAAATATTTTTTCAGACTGCGACTTAGAGGACTGGTGTCCGACATTTTATGGACCACAGGGAGAGTAGCTGCAACCTTGGATCTTGTAGTTCAGTTGTGATTTCGGGAGGTCTAGCCGGGATCACTAGTTGACCAGTTAGTTTCTTTTATTAGTTTTTGGTACCGAATTTATTTTCGGCATACTTTGAGACTTGGATATTATTGTTTGAGTTAGTTTATTTTGTTTAAACTTGTGTTGCATTTCGATTATTTTTTTTCTTCGATATCTTATCGTACTTTAGTTATGTGGTTGAGTATTTCCATGTTATATTATGATATCTGTGATTCCTTATGGAGTTGGATATTCGTGTGAGATTGTTTAGCTAGTATTGTGACCTAGACAGTATTCTACCACCAATGCTGCGACGTAGGCTCGACGTACCCACGTACTCGTGCCCCTATATCGGGTACGGGTCGTGACATTGGTAGAGGAGGAGGTCGCAGGAGATGGGGATGAGGTCGGTGGAGAAGGAGGTCGCAGGAGAGGGGTAGGGGGTCGGGGGGGGGTCGGGGGATCGAGAGAGAGAGAGAGAGAGAGAGAGAGTGAGGAGAATGGGAGAAATAAAATTGGCTCGAGAAATTTAAGTTTTCTCAGCGATGGATAATTTTGTCGCTAATCCGTCGATGAAGTAACAACGACGGGTTAGCGACGAAATATTGAAAAAATATAATATATTTGGTTTAGATAAATAATTTAGTCATTAATCCATCGTATTTTTGTCCCTGACTCAGTGACGGATTAGATTTCTTTGCTGAGATCCATCGCTATTTAATAGTATTTTTGTAGTACAGTTAATGCAAAGTCAGGAAAGGGACTGATATGACTAGCCATGTTAGTGAAGTGACCGATGTGACTGGCCAAGAAAGGGAGTCATAAAAAAGACAAAATTATGGAAAGTCGAGCCAAAGCGGTGCTGAGTCATGCGTTCGAAAAAGAGGGATGCATAGTTCTGGACCGCAAGGACGACTCAGCCACATGCTCCTCTTGGCCGCATATACACTTGGCCGCATAAAATCTTTTAAACTTAGAGAACTTTCATTCGTTCAAGTTCCATGCATTTGGCCAAGGGGCACATGTGCATGTTTCAGTCATGCATCCAACAAGATGCCGCATGCTGACTTGGAGCGAGAAGTCCAGGCTACTTGCCAAACGGGCCACATGGAACTCCTTCCTCCCAGAATAACAAGTTTCAGCCATAAAAATGCTCCAAGTCTGAAAACTTATTTTCTCCATGAAATCCTCATTTCAAGTCCGAATCCAGCAAAACAAAGTTAAAAATCACATAAAATCAAGTGCTCATCCACATGGAACTACTAGTTTTGTAAAACATCAAGTTTTAAGAGATCAAAATCAAGTAAACTCATGGAAGCTCTAAACTTGAAACTTAGATCTACTCCAACCAAGGCATAAAAATCGAAAATAACAAGAAATAAACATGAAGAGCAGTTCATAAAGCACAATATAGATAATAAAATGCAAGAGTGGCTAAAAGTAAAAGTTCTTTCTCATTGGCAAGATGTACTTGCCTAAATCCACTACTAAGATACTACTACTACTACTACTACCACCAAAAGGAAAGGGGAGGCCAGATTTAGGCTGCTTTGGCTAAGGAGAGGAGAGGGAGGATGAAAAAGAAAATGAAGAAAAAGAAGAAAAGGAAGAAGAATGAGGAGGAGAGAAAAATGAAGGCTATATATAGTAAGGGATAGTCTCCAAGCACAAATCTAAAACTTACATGAAAGCAGCTAAAAAAATTATAAATTATACGAGAACCAATTATACAGCTATAACACACATATATCAGATAAAATACAATAATACTAAATTAGTGAGACGGGTCTCACATTACCTATCATCTATTGAAGTTTTTCAATAATATGTTGGTGTGGGTAGGGTTCCAAACCTATGTAAAAAATGCCCTAAAATTGGATTGAGTATTCCTACATATAATAGGAATACCTCAATAGATTTTTATTGAGTATTTCTACATATAATAGGAATACCTCAATATATTTGGATCGAGTATTCCTATATATAATATGAATATATCAATGGATTTGGATTTAGATTGGGTATTCTTATATATAATAAGAATACTAGTTATGGGTTTGAGGCTATATATATTAGGTGTTTTCTAACCCTAAAATATATCTTAAAATATTACAAAAGGAGGAAAGAGTGCATTTACGACATTGGAGAGGAGAAATAAGGATTGGAGGCCGTTTCAGAGAAGCAGATCAATTTTAAGTATTTTTCATTGTCTTTTTCTTTGTGGTTGTAATCTATTTTATGTTCTAAAGAGTTGTGGTGATCCGTTTGGATCGGTGAAATGTTTGTAAGGAGTCAGTATATTTCTTTTTTTATTAGTGGAGGTTTTTCAGGGTTGGACTCCGATCATCCCGTGATTTTTTCTGCAAGAATTTTTTACGTCAAAAATATCTGTGTCTGCGATTTGTGTTTGGCATTTTTGGTTTGTGTGCTTTTGCTCGGTTCTCTCGCAGCTACTCTTTGGTTTGGGGAGCAATTTTTGCGCTTTCTTTTCCAACAAAGTGGTATTAGAGCTTTGGGTTCAGAGTGGTGTTAGGAGTTGACAATCAAACCAAGGAGAAGAGATAGACGCGAAGTCGGTGCACATGGTTAACCTGAACGGTACCAACTATCATTATTGACAGAGCAAGATGAAGGATTTATTGTTGTCAAGAAGCTGCATCTTCCAGTATTTGCGTCCGAGAAGTCCAGTGACAAATTCGAAGAGGACTGGAAGTTCGAGCATATACAAGTGTGTAGATATATCAGACAGTTCATTGACGAGAATGTATATAATCACATTGCCAATATTGAGCACGCGAAGACGTTGTGGGATAAGATAGAATCTTTGTATATGAAAAAAACTGGGATAAATAAATTATTCTTGATCCAGATGATGATGGTTCTGTGGTACAAAGATGGGACGTCTATTACGGATCACTTAAGTGAGTTCCAGGGCGTGGTGGACCTGCTATCCTCGATGAGAGTCAAGTTCGATAATAAAGTACATGGACTATGACTGCTATGTATATTGCCAGACTCATGGGAAATCGTACTATTGTCTATGATCGCTTCTGCTCTGGAAGGCGTGGTCAGTCTGGAGTTTGACAAGAGCGGAGTACTGAATAAAAATATGCGGAGACGTTCTCATGGCACTTCATCTACATCATACTCAGAGGTGCTAGTTTCAGAGAGCCGTGAAAGGAGCAAAAGTAGGGGTCCAGGTGGTGGAAACGACAAGAGCAGGGGCAAGTCCAAGGGTCGAAATGAGGACTCAGAGTGTTACCATTATGGCAAGAAGTGCCACATCAAGGAAAATTGTTTCACTTAGAAGAGAGAGAAGAAGGGCGACAAGGGGAAGCAAAGTGAGAACACTATAGTGACGGCCTCAGCACATGGAGGCAACGCGATCATTGTTGGTGATGATGTAGTTATAAACCTCGCCTGAGATGACAACTCATGGCTGGTGGACTCAGATGCTTCAGCGCACGTATCTCACAACATGACACTATTTGCTACTTATACAACATGCGACTATGGAGTTTTGAAGATGGGCATCGAAGATGTATCAAAAGCTGTTGCTATTGGAGATGTACAATTAAGGAAGAAGACAGATGTAGTTCTTGTTCTTAAAGATGTCCTCCATATCCCTGATATTCATTTCAACCTGGTGTAGGTTGGAAGGTTGGATGATGAGGGTTTCTTCAATCTCTTCGGGAATGATCAGTAGAAGCTTTCCAGAGATTCGATGGTGATTGCTAGAGTAAGCAAGAAGTCCAGACTCTATTATATGAAAGAGAGTTCACATGGGGAACATGAGGTGAACTCAGCTACTGATGTGTATACCAAGTTGTGGCACAGAAGGCTCAGTCATATCAGTGAGATGGGAATGAGCTACTTGGTGAACATAAAGGTGATTCCAGGGCTCAAGTCTACAAAGTTGGAGAGATGTACGCATTGTTTAGCGGTAAAGCAAAATATGATGATGTGGTTATTGATGTGTATAATGGGATACCAAGGGGTATTAAAAACTTGAGGATCTATACATGTGAGTATGTGTACCATGGGTATCATGATGATGTGGATTGTTAGTATCATATGAGATGTGTTGGTGTTGTGTATCAATGGGAAAGCATGGTATCCTATGTGTGGATATGAGCTTGATAGTGTCAAGTTATGTGAGGATGTGTTTGTGTGCACTTGAGGATAGGGGAGAATTTGTGTCTAAAATTGTGCTCGGCATGCAGTTTGCATGATAGAACAGTAGCTTCAGCTGTACAGAACCTACAGCAGCACCGAAGCTATAGACAACAACAACAGCTACTGTTTCCATGAAAAAAAAAGTTTTACTAACTTTTGATTACAAAAAGAAAATAAAATTTTTACAAAGGTGATTATAACAAATTTCTAAGTACAAATGATATAGAAAAGTGTGATGGTGCAGATCGAATTGTACAGCTAACTCCTTTACTCCGTTGATGATCAACTGACGAAAGAAAATTGCTAAGTCTCGGCTTACTGGCAAAAGAAACAAATAATTAGTCTCTTCAGTATTTGTTCTCCTTGGAAAGCACATGTCCTTATTATTTATAGACATTTGCATTAAAATGGTCATGCACGCGCATATCTAGAAAAAATACTATTTTCAGCATTTGTCGCATCAAAAGTGAGTTTGGCGCATCAAAACTTCATATTGCGTATGCGATTTTTAAGATAACTAACCATGAGATTCGGTCAAACATGCACTCATGATGCGGTCCACTTTACATGTGTCATACGCTTATGGGCACGAATTGGTCATGGCTGACGTCATATAGAAATATGTACGATTTTGGCACATCAACGTGCATATGTTGGTAACATAGATACTAGTTTACTGGAGGATTCTAGCCGTATGACTCGTCTACCGTATAGGCATTATTGTGCTGAAGGATTTGGCCGTATGACTTTATTGGAGAGATTCTGCTGCATGAAAGTCTTCCTTGTGCTGATGTAAGCGCTGACATTTTGTCGTGTAACTGTCGCCCGCACATATCATGAAGTGCTTTACTATAACTGATAGAGTAATTCTGTTACTACTGACGTAATTGCTGGTTACTTGATTTTTTAGGATGACTTTTCCACTGAGCATTAAATGCTCTTCTCAGTATAGGTGCGACTGAGGCGTCAGCCGCATAGTCTTAGGACTTCCTCTCTGCCACATTGGTGTGTCAATATCCCTTTATCACATAGGTATTATACTTCTTCCTGTCGTATTGGAGGCCCACTGTCCCTTGCCGTATGGCACTATATGAGCATGGATTAAAATTTTATATGCTTCTACAAGATCCCTTTCAAAATTTTGAAAACTTAAACAAGTTTTGAAATACTTTGAAAAGAAGCATTGATAAAAATTTGTGTTAGTCGCATGCTATGTCTGCCGCTGAAGAGTCTTGTGGTTGAGTCCAGGAGACACTAGCCAAACACCAGACGGATATCTGGGAACAAAAAAGATAGCTCAAGGAGAGGGAGTACAGATTGGAGTCTGACGCACGACATTAGTAGAAGAACAATTAACCCTCCACCAAAAAGCCGATGATAATGCCAGGTATTCTGCGAGACTGGATGTTCAGCTAGCCGAGTTAGAGGCCAAGCATGTGAGGCTAACCGCCTTCCAAGATGAAGTCGCACTCCGGCAGGAAGATGAACGTTTGGCAATAGCCAATGGCCAAGCAAAGATGGACTTATTGAGTCACCGGATTGCTGAGCTATATGCCAATATTGAGGATCCTCAGTAGTAATAATTCTTCTTTCTCTATTTTTTTGTTACGCCTTTGCTAGGCGCAAATGTTTCTATCTTTTTAATCTGCAAATAATTTATCTTCTTTTCCTTTTGCATTAATTTCAAGAAATAAAGAACACCTTTCGTTTATCAAGATTTTACGAATATGTAGCTAATATTAATAAAATATTTTATGGACTTATTATCCTGGGCATGTCCAAGGTTAGGGACAGATAATAACGTTAATCAAACTGACACTATCAGAGGTAATGTGGATGTGATAGTTGGTAGTCGATAGTCAAAATATTTGCTCAGAGGTGATATGGACATGACAAACTTTTGAGTGGAACTTACTATCTGGGATGTACTTAAGAGACAAGCACGAATAATAAGTTAGGGGGGCTAGTACTATTAGAGGCAATGTTGACGTAATAGTAGGTAGTCGATAGATGTTCGCTCAGAGGTAACGTGGACATGGAAAACTCTAACCCTGGTGCCTCAATCTATGCCTACTCAGAGGTGATGTGGACATGGCAGAAATAGACTTATGTGAGGCACAAACTCTTTGTGGGAAAATACTACAGAGGTGGTATGGACGTGATTGTTTTCTCCATTAGCCAATTCATTTCATGGGGGATAAATAGACAGAAGAATAGTTTAGAGATAATATGGACGTGAACCATTTATTTTAGGAGTATTCTAATTCTGCTAGAGATTAGTAACAGGATATCCTTAAAGCGACTGAGCTCATAAGAAGTTGCTTGTTTGTTTGGAAAATTGTGTTTTGCGATCTCCACAAGAGCGTTTCATGTAAGGATTATTCCGCTGGATTTTTTTTTTTGAGGATCTATTATCTATTGCATACTCAAGATTCTTAAGTACGGATAACAACTCGAGGTGACAAAGAATTTCATAAACTCTTCTGGAGGAAATTACTAAGGTTAGTAGTGCTAGAGAATTGGAAAATTCTATTTCATATTGACAAGTGGATCTATCACCCATAACGTATCCAAGACACTTAAATACGGCTAATAGATTTACAAGAATGTAAATCTATACATCTTTTAATAAGAGTCTGTCCATGGCTCAGACGTCATATTTCTTCATAAATTTTCCATTGATGGGCATCATCAACAGATCTCCATTAGGTTTTGCAAGTCTGTAAGGACCATTACATTAACTCTATAACGTAGGGGCCTTCCCACTTGGCTTAAAAAAATTCTGCCGTCTTGTGCGTCATGACCATCGGTCTCCTTACCGCCAAGATAACTTCACCGGTTTGAAACACTCTTTCCTTTACCCTCTTATTGATGGCTTTAGAAATGCGTACTTGATACAGCTCAATGCGTTATTGAGCTATGAGACGCTTCTCGTCTAATGCCTCAAATTCCTGCAACCGACGATGATGGTTGTCTTTCGTCATTAACTGGTTTGCGAGTGCTATCCAAAGAAATGGGACTTGGATTTTTAGGGAAAGAACTGCTTCGTTCCCGTAAACCAAAAAGAATGGCGTATAGCCGATTTGGTACGAACCGTTGTGCGGTAGGCCCAATGATATTCACCAACCTTATCATTACAATCACGTTTGTTGGATAAAACAAACTTCTTGAGTAGCTTCATGATTGTTTTATTTAATGCTTCAGCTAATCCATTTACTGCTAGATTATATTCTGTCTTAGCTATGTTCTGAATTCAATTTTTATCACAGAACCGAAAAAATACGTGGCTTGCAAACTTTGGGCCATTGTCATGGATGATCTTACGTGGAAGCCTGAAGCAATAGATGACGAGATGCTTAATGAAGATGATCACGTTCGATGTCTTGACTTCGATGAACGGTATAGATTCGGCCCATTTAGAGAAGTAGTGGGTTATAGAAAGGATGAACCGATGTTTCTTGGTTGAAGGTAGGCTGATTGGACCAATAATATCCATACCCCACACTTCAAATGGCCATGATACGGTTGTCGGGTACAATAATTTTGAAGGCTGATAGATGAAGTCAACATGAATTTGACACATCCTGTATTTTTTGGAATATTGTACGATATCTGATGCCGTAATGGGCCAGTAATAGCCCATACATCGGAGATAATCCTGTAAGTTAGGATCTGATTGATGGGCCCCACAGGTACCATCGTGGGCTTTATAGAGTGCTTATTTTGCTTCAGTATATAATAAACACAAGAGTAGGAGTCCATCATATGAACGACGGTACATCATTTGGTGGCTGTATTATAGTAGAATTTGATGGAGCATCTTTTAAGAAAAATGGCCTCCTTCGGATCATCGGACAAAATTCCATAGACGGCGTAGTCTATGAAGGAGAACTGTTATGCCCCAGTACCAGAATATATAGACGGATATGGCCAGCTCCCCCGTACAAGGTATATAACATCGAACAGTAGTTACGGCTGTAACTAGACATGGGGTACATACTACAAGCAAGTCACTTAGGGTCACACAGCACATCTATTGTCTCAATCAGTCAAGTAAGAACAATAAACATTGAACATATATGACAAGAACGTAAGGCGTCCCAAGCATCCTGCCACAATATTCTTAAAACCAGCTGTAAAAAATAAGAAAGCTGGCAAAGTATCAAAAGTATATGACCGTGATCAGTTGTAGTCTGATTAATTACAATCATGTAAGGAAATTAAATGACCAGATTTACGGCTAACAAGTACCGGTGGCTAAACGCCCAAAATGAGTAAAATGTACAATAACAAACAGAAAAGAACAAATCCACTCATTTTCCTTAATGGCCATCCGTCTGGTGTATGCCATTGTTCAGAGGAAAGTACACTTGATCCTCGGGTGCTGGCTCTAAACCTGGCCATGCTAAACCAGTGGGATTAGACCCCAAATAGCAAGTACCAAAAAGAAAGCACGAGTGAAGAAATAAAACCTGGTTATGAAATATATATATATATATATATATATATATATTTCTGTCTCGTAGTTTTGGTTCATATCTACCGTGATACAATAATCTAACCCTACAACCAAATAAGGACAAGGGTTAGACCATCGCACCATGATAGCCTACGTCCCTAAACTATTTAACAGATGGCACAATCACAATCAAGCTTAGTTATAAAATTAGCCAATCACTTGTACGGTTTACTAGGTGGAGTCTGGGTTATCCCAGAGGTATTATGCATATAATAGAAATTCTCAGATCGAACCATGTTCAAGCAGGGGCTAGCCGAGCCATGAATCGCCGCATAGCACATAGTATTATGTACCGGTCCCTCGTAAGGCCACCGTGCTAACATCGCATAGAACACATAGTATAATATAATAGTCGGATATTACCATCCACTAATAAGAATTTAAACAATACCCATGGGGACCAGCCTCCACTTCCCAGATAATGATTGAGGGTGGCTAGTTAAGCACGATCTCGGGATTCTGTCCCTCCCAATGCACTACATATTTTAGTTGCCTAGTTAACCTTACGGTTAGCTGGAATCACATGGAGTGGTGACATGTTACTACCCTTATATGTCGTACCGTAGTACGGACATGCTAGATACGAATCCACTTTGTCACTTAGTAGTTCAATTTGGATTCACCCGAGTGTGATGCAACAGTCAACAAGTCCTAGCCATGCTTGGTAATTGACCAACTATCATGTTCATGCTGGAGGAATTTGATTACGTCACATGTCGCTTAGCACGTAGGCACACCTCGGTGTAAACATGTAATATAAACACGTAGAAACACTTAGCACGTATGAACACATAGCACGTAGTAAGTGTATCAGCACAGATACCAATAGTCGAGTCAAGTTGCCAACCATTGGTAAATCACATGAGTTATAGAACATAGCAATACATAAGTCGAGTCAGGCACATATGTAGTCATAGTCACCTGGCCGCATGGTCTATCTCTATTCATAGTCAGGTCAAGCATATAGTCAGGTTCAACACTTGGTCACTCAGTTCTCATGCATTCCAATCATCAATCTCACACTTAGAATCATAAAAATCCCATAAAATATTAAACCAAGTAAACCAATAAATCATGCACATAGGGCAGCATAGGGTTAGGGACGCGTAGAGTCAGTATCGCATATGACAAGTGCCACATAGAGGTTTTTGCCGCATATAAGTCAAGGTCGCATAGGTCTGCTTGCAGCATATGGTTCAAGACCGCATAGGTTTGCTTGCCACATATGGGTAAAGGCCGCATAGGTCTACTTGCCGTATATGGGTCAAGGTCGCATGAGACATTCTGGGACATAACAAGTTCCTTATTCGTTCAGCGAGTGAAACACAAGGAGTTGAAGGATTAGCTCCAGAACGCTTGTATAATAATCATTCTTGCTTCCAACAAAATGGACGCATGCTGGTCGGATATGCGACAAGTGTCTCGGTCGCATAAGGATCATGCCACATGGAACTCTCGGACGCATATGGCGCTGGCCGCATGAGAACTTCGTCTTCTCCAGACAGCAAGTTCAGCCATACCGAGAACTCCAAAAACTAAAATTTTATTTTTTTTCATAATTTTTTTATTTTAACTCCAAATCAAGTGAACCAAAAGCCAAAATACTCGAAATAAAGTGCTACATCCATCCCAAAAAACTATTTTTCAAAAATACCATGTTTTAGTATATCAAAACCACCAAAATCAAGAAACCCATAAAAACTCTAAACTCAGAATGTAGATCTACTCAAATCTATCCATTAAAACAAAAAATCCCAAGTACTAAAAGTATTTAGAATCATCATGAGCATATAATAGACTAATAAAATGCAAGAAAAGAGCAATAATTAAAAATTAAGAGGTTTTCCCATGTAGTGCAAGGTGTACTTGCCCAAATGAAGGAAATAGCTATATAAGGTGTACTTGCAATAATTAAAAATTAATTAGGTTTCCATGTAGTGCAAGTTATAACTTATATAGCTAGGATTTGAGGTTTAGACCATGGGTTCACTCATGACCTAACCAACCCAACAATTAAACCGTGAGTCTAATTAAACCAAAGAATGGGTCTAGTCTCCATGACATGCAACCTAATTACCATGCAAGCAATAAATGATATAGGCAAGAAAATTAATATGTTCCAAATACGTATATCGGGAATGGGGAGTGACATCTCTACCCACCTTAAAAAAAATTTATCCTCGGAATTCAAAACCCAAGGCTAGCTAGAGAAATCAGAACAAGCACTATACTAACTAAAAGCATATCTACACATGTAACCAAATTCAAGCATATAATAAAGAAAATCAGTGTCACATAGCATGGGTAAACGAATTATGAGATTCGAGATACGAAGGCATAAGAACGAATATACCTTCTGTGTCGAACAAGTACGAATACCGAGATCGAATATCGTACTCGTACTCCTACGTCGACTCTCCCAAAGGGTGGTGACCCCAAGCAACTTGGACAAGATGAATATTCTGATTCTTTAGCATATTTTCCCTTCGGTCCAAAATGGATACGGGTTGTTTCTCGTAAGACAAGTCGGTACCAATGACTAGCTCAGAATGGTGGAGGATATGACTCGGATCCGGGACATACCTACGCAATTGAGATACATAAAATACATCGTGTACCTTACGTAGCGAAGGCAGAAGGGCAAGACGATAAGCAACATCGCCTGCCCGTTCGAGGATATTGAATGAACGGACGTATCACGGACTAAGCTTCCCGCGAACTCCGAATCTAATGACTCCACGGGCTGACAAAATCTGCAAGAACACGTGATTGCCAACACAAAACTCTAAAGACCTATAATGCTGATCTGCCCAATGCCGATGCCTATCTTACGCAACCCGAAGTCGCTCTCTGATCTTCTTGATAACTTCTACTGTCTGCGTGATCATCTTTGGGCCTAACATCTTTCTCTCACATATATCATCCCATGATAATGGTGATCTACACTTTCTCCCATATAACACTTCGAAGGGTGCCATCTAAATACTTGCTTAACAACTGTTGTTGTATGAGAACTCAACGAGATGAGTGTGATCTTTCCAAGACCCTCCAAAATCCAAAGTACAAGCTCAAAGAATATCTTCCAAGGTTTAGATGGTTCTTTCTAATTATTTGTCTGTCTGAGGGTGGTACGCCATGCTAAATCTTAACTTGGTGCCCAAACTTTAGTGCAAGCTCTTCCAAAAATTTGAAGTGAACCGACTGTCTCGATCTAATATGATACTCACTGGGATGTCGTATTGTCTTACTATCTGTCATACTTATATCTATGCTAACTACTTTATGGATTTTCCTACTCGGAAAGGAAGAAAGTGAGCTACTTTTGTGAGACGGTCTACTATTACCCAAACTGTATCACGACATGTCGGGAATCTAGGTAAACCGGTCACAAAGTCCATCGTGATATATTCTCACTTTCACTCCGGAATAGGAAGTGGCTGTAATAATCTTGCCGATCTTTGTTGGTCGACCTTCACTTGCTGACATATAAAATATCGAGAAACGAATCGTGCTATCTCCCTCTTTATCTCGTTCCACTAAAAATATTGCTTGATGTCTTGATACATCTTGGTACGTCTTGGATGAATTGAATACTGGGAACTATGTTCCTCGGTCATTACTTCTTACCGGATATCTCCACTTGGTACATAGAGACGATTTTTAAACATAAGTGTTCCATCTTCATGAATAGTTAACTCTTTCTTGAGACCAGACTAATATTCTGCCCGAAGCTTCTGAACTTTCAGATCCTCTGCCTGAGCTGCCTTAATTCTCTCAACCAAGGTAGACTGAATCTGTAAACTAGCCAATACTCTTACGTTATATGGAAGTACTATCTCTATATCCATCTCTCGATGATCTTCTAAGATATGCCGCTGTGATGTCAACATAAATGTACTACCTCTCATGTTAAGGGCATCTGCTACTACATTTACCTTGCCTTGATGATACTAAAGTTTCACATCATATTCCTTTATCAATTTTAGCCACCTCATCTACCTCATGTTCAAGTCCTTCTGGGTAAATACATACTTTAAGCACTTATGATCCATAAATATTTATACCCGATCACCATACAAGTAATGCCTCCACAGCTTAAGTGCAAATACTACCGCCGCCAACTCCAAATCGTGAGTCAGATAATTTTTCTCGTGATCTCAAAACTACCATAATACATAAGCTATCACTCTTCCATGTTTCATCAATACACACCCAAGTCCTTTGCCTGACGTGTCGCAATACACTGTAAATCCTCCAGAACCTACTACAAGAGTGAGAATAAGAGCTGAAATCAATCTCTTCTTTAATTCTTTAATTAATGTCTGGCACTATGCTGACCAGTCAAACTTAGCCTCTTTGCCCTTTAACCGAGTCAGCGACGCTAAAATCCTTGCAAAGTCTGCCCCGAACATTCTGTAGTATCCTGCCAATCCCAGAAAACTACGCACCTCTGCTACGATCTTAGAAACTGGCCAACTCTCTACGACCTCAACCTTTTTCGGATATACTACTACTCCTGCTCCAGAGATGATGTGACCCAAGAATAATATGTGATCCAACCAAAACTCGTACTTGCTAAGCTTAGCGTATAACTAGTGTTCCCTCAAAATCTGCAAGACCTTCCAAAGATGCTCTTCGTACTCCTCTTCGCTACTAGAATAGACTAGAATGTCATCTATGAAAACTACCATAAACTTATCTAGATATGGCATAAAAATATGGTTCATTAAATCCATAAATATCGCTAGAGTATTAGTCAGTCCGAATGGCATAACTAAGAATTTACAATGCCCATATCATGACCTAAATGATGTCTTGGATATATCTTGCTCCTAAAATCTTACTTGATGATATCCTAATCGAAGACCGATCTTAGAGAAAACCTTGGCTTTACTCAACAGATCAAACAAATTATCGATACATGGTAATGGATACTTGTTCTTCACTGTTACTGCATTCAACTGTTTGTAGTCGATACATAACCGTGACGAATCATCATTCTTCTTCACTAAAACCACCGACGCTCCCCAAGGTGATCCACTAGCTCAAATAAACTTCTTTGATTTTAGTTTTTCTATATGTTGGTACAGTATATCTAGCTCTGAGGGTGCCATTTGGTGTACTTTACAAGATATTGGTCCTACTCCAGGAATAAATTCTATGTAAAACTCTATATCTCTTATTAGGGGTAACCCTAGAAGTTCCTCTGGGAAGACGTCTAAGAACTCCTTGACTATCTCAGAAAGTTGTTCTTCTACTATCACTGCCGCTGCGATTCTCTCTTCATGATGATCTCCTATATATCTCTCAAAGACGAAGTCTTCCGTGCCCGGGATACTAAATAGTACTCTACCCTTATGGAAATCTATCGTAGCATGACTGTCTCTCAGCTAGTCCATACCCAAGATAATATCAAAGTTACTCATAGGAAACTCGATCAACCGTGCTGGTAGTGAACGCCCGTACACTACGACCAGAAAAGCTATAGATACTCTACTAACTCCTACGAGCCTATTACTAGTGAGTATATTTAACCTCTTTGGCAATGCCTCAAACTCCAATCCAATACGTATCATGAATCATGCAGATACAAATGAATGAGATACACCATAATCAAATAATACTACAATAGTAAAAAATATGACAGAGATGTTACCTGCCACCACATCGCCTGATGCCAAAGCCACCTACAGAGATAAAGTAAAAGATTTTCCTTGGTCCTGCTGGACTCCTAGCTGTTGCCTCTTTTGGATACGCTATTATGGCCTCTGCTGGCTCTGCTACTAATTTTGATATTGTTGGTACCTCTAAGCTTACGTCGGTAGCGGATGCTGAGCTAATGGCCCTACTACTATTGCTGGCCCTTTCTGCTGGACTATCCATGGTGCTGGCTGTGTTGGTAACTGTTTGACTAGGCCTTCCGGCCTCTGTATCATCGGACAATTGGCAATCCGATGATCTGGACTGCCATACCTCATACACAACTAATTGTCTGCCCTACACACATCTCTAGTGTGGCCTCCCTTGCCACAGTAAGTGCACCCCACCAGTGCTCCCTGGTGCTGTTGTTGCTGTCTTGGCTGCTGCCGAGCTAGTGTTATCATCATCGAAACTGATGCCCTCATTGGCACTGAATCATGGATGTGAATGCCAGGTGATGGTGCTGACGTCCGAGGTACTCCTCCACCTCCTCCTCCACTCTGAGCATGAGACCTCTTCTGGACTCCTGTCCTTGCCGATAACCTCTATATGGTAAGCTCGTGCCTCCGAGCTGCTATCAGTACTTCTTCATAAGTCTGGTAGTCGTGCCCCTCTACCAGTTGTAGAATCTTCAAATAAATTCCTTCCTGGAACCTCATTGCTCTATCCGACTTCGTAGCCTGTCACGCCACAGTCCTAAAAATATGTAGGACTAGGACACGTAAGCATGCCAGCCGTATGTATATGGTAACTCCAATATATGGAAACCATAACTCATGCGTACGCTGTATAATGAATAATAATTCACAAGTGGTAAAACTATCACAAGTCACCGGGTATAATCTAAATCTCATCCACAGAAAATCAAATATAAATAAATAACCAATATCTATGAAACTAGATCTAACATAAAGTATCTAAAGATGATAGTTGGATGGAAACAAATCTACTACCAACTAGAATATATAAGTACAATAAAACAAACACAATATAAGAATATCAACTTATAATCAAGGGCTCGAAGAGAAGACCTCCTCAAAACATACGCAGCAAGTCCGGATCTGCGCTCCTGCGAATACTCATGAACATCTACACCTGAAAAGAGACCAGGTCCTCAAAGGGACATAACAAGATACATATAAGCATGCCAATAAAGTATTAAAATAAATATCCAATAGGTCGCCTAACCATCTAAGTGAATGCAGTTTGAGAACAACTTTCCACCAAGTGGGCTATCTGGCCAAAATGGGATTGGCTTGATTCTCTTGGAGATTCAGGGGCCTAAAAAGTATGTCATCTTTTGAACGGTAGAGGCCGCCTGATAATATATAATATATAGGGTCATCACCACCCGTATCTCCAGCGGAGCTTCCGTGTTACAAAACTAAAGTGTAAAGGAGCCCAAATGACTTACTTGTTGTTCTCTCTACCCCATGCTCTAAGCATGTCACATCCATGACACGATTTGGTTCACATCCTATCTTTAGTACAATAGCCTGTCATGCCCCAGTCCTAAAATATCGAGGGACTGGACACGTGGCAATGGCCAGCAGCACTCACCGATGGACAAACCCAATTTAATGGATCATCAGGGCATACTTAAGCTGTATTACAATGATCAGGGTTTACTAATCTCATCCACAGAATAAACACAACAATATCAATAAAAAGTATATAAACATCAAACATCAAGTCACAAATAATTAAATCGGGGAACAAGCCCGATATAAGTCTGATACAACTGTCAAGATACATGAATAAAGATATCAACAACAATACTGAGTATGGAAACAATGTATACTCAGAAGATACCCGATAAGATCACTCGTCTACTGGATCTGGTACTGCTCCAGTGCCTGCTCTTGTTCCTTCTTCTGCTTCTATTAATGCTGCTGTTCGGTAAACCTCAGAGTGGATCTCCTCTGCTAATCCTGGGGACATAATCCGGATCCAGGTCCTTAGGGGACATAGCAAGGTACAAGAAAGCTTATCCCAAAATAAATGCAGTACAATAGATAAATGAAACAATAGGGTAAATATATAACCAGCTAAGTGAAATGCAAGATGAGAGCAGCACTAGAACTCAGGCTGAAACCACTACAAGCTCTGTGTCGGGGAGCCAGTAGCAGCGATATCATGTGGTTTATCTAGCTCAAAGGGAGACTACAACACCATCATAATGTAATCAACATGTAGCCTGTGTGCCTCTTCCCACCCAATATAATCACACGTCTCATGTCCATGACACGCAAGATCAAAACTAATGCAACTAGTCATAATAAGATCTAAGAAAATAATGTCTATGTCATGAAACCTGTATCCTATACAGAATTACCATGAATATCTCAGAAAGATTCTGTCTCATGAATAGTGTCAAGTGTCATGGGTTAAGATGTACTTGATAAGACAAGTACGAGAAATATAGGGTCTCGGTATCCATGTCTAGATGATAATACACAACTCCGCGTACGGTGTTGGCACCCGACTATTAATCAGACGCTAAGTAAAGTCACACGGTCCTAGGTCAAGCATGTACCTCATTATATATATATATATATATATATATATATATATATATATATATATATATATATATATATATAAGCCAAGGAATAAGTAACAAGAACTGCAATATTGGCAAGGTACACTTGCCTGGGGTTCCGGCTCCAATTGTAGCTTTGACTTCAGCGGGATTTGCAGGGAGTACTCCAGTTGCTGAAATAAATATCACCATCAGATCCAAAAAATATCAATCAGCTAGAAACGCCTGTCCTTGAGTCTAATTTGTACACAGGGGCAAAAATGACATTTCTAAGTCAAAGCGAGGTCCATATATGGGCCGCTTTGCACCAAAAAATGTGCCAGGGTCAAAGGTCGCCAAATCTGTCAAACTTAGTGTCAACAAGTCAGGAACGATGATACGAACCCAACAAAATTTCCAGAATTGGATTCCGATGAGCCGATCTCAAAATCGCCCGTCAAGTGGAGCCTGTGGGGCCCACGACACACAATTTTGTCAACGTTCTCAGAATCGAACCAAACTTGGGTCACAGGACCTGCGTATTGCTACTAGTCCGATGGCGCAAATTTTGTTTCGATCCACGTGTGTACACTAAGTTCAACGAGATCCAGAAAGGAGGATACGGGACGTTGTCGGCGGATACGTATTGATCCCGGTGTGAACGCACATCCAAATCAACTTCTGCAAAATTCCGCATGTCCGTATCGATGACGCGCATGTATCGTTGAAGACCGCACGCGACTAAGTCGTCCCGTTTGGCGGGTCACTCGATTCCGGGGTAAAATAGGGCATTGATTTTCCTATTTTTGGATCGTGGTTCGCGATCGCCACAGGACGCGATGCACCGAGCGGGTTGCACGGGCACCGAGAGGGTCACGCAGCCTACGCGTCAGAACTGACGGAACAGAAATGTCACGCCCCAGTCCCAAAATACGTAGGACCTGGAATACGTGACACGCCAGCTACGCATTCGACCAGACTCTGGTCTGACTCGAATACGTATAAGCTGTAATATAAAAGGGCACTATCTAGATATCCCATAAATATAAACCTCTATGTCTCAATCCACAATGTATAGCAGTATACAAGAAAAGCTATATGTGCTAGAGTCGGCCGCCCAATAACACACTAACTCGAATAGACTCGAGAAGAAGTATGAGTCTATAAAAACTAGGCAACAACAGCAGATGAATAATCAATGTAAAATAACCATAATACCGGTAGATATGATGTGAGTACCTGGTACCATGCCCGTAAGACATGCAACTCCAACAGCAACTCCAAATGCTCCGTAATCATCTATGCTGCAAAATTGGCAGGGAACCAGGTCCTCAAAGGGACGTAACATGGTACAGAAATACAACATGCCAAGTAAACAAAAAGTACAAGTGCAACAACAGGGTACTCTAATATAACCAAACAAGTGTGACTCAGTTTAAAGACAATGTTCGACGCGTGGGCTTTCTAATATAAAATTGTAGCTCCGGACACGGAAACACACGGCACGTACCGCAGCTCCGGGCAAGGAGTCACACGGGTGGTACAACTACTCTAGATACAGGATCACTACAGAAATAGTATATATATATATATATAAGCGCGTGCAGAGTAGCCCAAACGTCTAGTAACTGTCTTCCCCTTCCCAAGCGGTCAACGATTGTGCGCTGAACCTGAACCTCTATCTAACAGTCTCGACACACGGAAGATAACTTAACAGACGCGACCCTAAGGTCGTCCCAATCTCTGGTGATGATGTCAGTATCAGAATACAGGAATCTGGCACGATCACAGTGTATGAGTGTGTCCTAGGGTATCGATATATACAGGTATGCATATCGGGATGCAACGAAACATCCAACAATCCTTCTAAGGCGTTACGACGTACGTCTTTACCCGGTTGTGAACCGGTCGTGAAGTATCGAACGTCAACATAACAACGTGCACAATATACATAACGAAACAATAAATATCTGTAAACTGAAATATAAGGTGGCAAGGTACACTTGCCTGCGTGCGGCTGCTGATGACAGGGATCTGGTACCGCGTCCAAGTCCTCAGGTCCCGCAGTACCTAGAGATGAGATACAAACCAGAATCAAAAACCTATCATACGTCAAACAGGGATGTGACGCACGTCTAAACATAGGCTACAATCTCAGTTACACGATACCTAGACACTAATCTAGAGGGTTGACCAAGGTTAACCCAGGTAGGTTATATCTAATACAATCAATCACAATATACTTTCCTCAGACAAGTCCTTGATCTCACTATTCATCACTATATTCAGTAGTTCAAACCATGATCAAATTCTCGGTTTTGCCCCGGGTCTTTACCGACATCCTCATGCACGTTGACGTATCCCGTCCTCAAATAAATTATCAATTATTTATTAAACCCTCGAATATACACCCATCAATATTTCACCTTAACTACTCCTCGATTAAATTTATTATTATTTCTCAGTCTCCAATCACTGACTAACGGTTTGATATTACCCACTTTTCATAATCCGTCACCTGCTCCTCAATGTCCATCAATACTTCACTATCATAGTATTTTTTTCATCAACAATTTTAACTCTGCCCATCATCAATGATAAAAATGCATATATTAAAATGAACACCCCAATGTCTCATTTTTGTACTTAAAACCCAGCCTCACTATTATCACATTTCCAACAGTCTCATTTATATATTTTAGGTCCTCGTACATGATCACCAATGCAAATTTTAAACCAAAATTAATCAATTAACAATTCCATCAATTGTGTATTATAATATACATTTAACCTAAAATCTCTCCTGCATATAAAATCCCCAAAATTCCAAATGCATATAATTACCCTTTAACTAAAATTGTTTTATTCTCTAACCCTAACCTCAATGCATATCTAGTAAAATTTTATTTAAAAACTTTTGTAAGTAGACCCTAAACACTACCATAAACCCTAGTCACGACTCATTAACCACCAAGTCCATCATCAATATACTAAAATTACACAAACAAAAATATACAACATATAACCCTAACTATACACAAGACAATATATATAAAAATAGGGAGGGGGTGGTATACCTCTACGGCGAGGCGATGGTAATGGACAGCAGGCCGGGCTCGTGGCAGTCGAGGGTGGTGCGAGTGGAGTGGCGGATGGAGTTGGCCGTCGGAGGTGGTGGGAACAACCATAAGTTGGCCGGAGAAAGGACGCTGGTGGTGCGGGCTCGTGGAGTGGCTCATCGGGGTAGCATAGTGTGAGGTGGAGTGTCGATATACTGATGATGACCGGAGGGTGCAGCGGTTCGCCGGAGTCGACTCGTCGGAGTGGTGCGGCGCTGTCGAACTGCTGTAGTCAGCAGCGGTCTGGAGTAGAGTCGGCGCTGCTGTGGACAGCCGGGCGGGGTTGGACCGGGCTGTACTGACCGGAGCGGCGGGGGGTTCTCCGCCGGAGCGGGGGTGAAGATTGTATAGCGGGTGCTTCTGTCGGCCGCCGGTCTGATGCGGGGGTGCTCGACCTAGCCGAAGCCGGAGGGGATGCTGCACAACGGTCGGGTCAGCCGGACGGCGCTGCACAGTTGGGTCGGGTGCGGGGTGCAACACTGCGGGGCGGCGGGGCTGTAGCCGGTGCCGCCGCGGGCTCGGTGAAGTCGGCCGGTCGGGTCTTCTTCAGGGAAGAAGAAGAAAGGAAGAAGAAGAAGAATGGAGGAAAAATGGAGAAGAAGAGAAAGGGAAGAAGTGGCTGTGGTTTGTAACAGGAAAATGGAGGAGAGAAAGAGGGGGTGGGGTTTCCCAAATGTAGGGATTAGGGCTTGCTTGGGATGTGTGCTTGAGGAGACATTAAATAGGGGATTTTTGTAGAGAATGGATGGTGGGGATTTACTCATTTCCAATGGGTGGTGTAGATTCCTCATGAAGGAATTTGTTCATTTCAAGGGGAGAGTGGGGTTGGGTTGAATCGGTCAAGGGTGAGGGTGAGCCTTCGTCATTGGCTTGGGCCAATGAGGGGATGACACATAAATTCATTAATTGCAACTTAGCCCCTTAAATTTTGGAAATTGTACGAACACATAAAAGGACACAAAAATTATGGAGAAAATTATGTTTAGCAATTTTTATGGTGAGAGGGTGTTGTGCGTTAGGCACGGGTTTAATTAGGAAGGTATTGGGATTAATTTAGGATTAAAAATAGGATTTACAAAGTTGGTATTCTCGATTTAAAAAGAAATAAAGTGTCCCGTGAATTTAAATTAATTGGGGGCACTTGGGGTCAAAATCCGGAAATAACACAAAGGCCAAAAATGGTGGAAGCTTGGAGTCAGTCTTGGACCCTTTAGTTGGTCCGGCTCAACGGGTTAAGTTGGTATCTCAAAATTTAGGGTAACGACACAGGTTTCCGACACGAAATTAAATATGGATTACGGTTTTCGGAATATTGCGCAATTAATTTAGAGCACACAAAAACTGATTTTGATTGACCGAAAAGTCCAGTGCCTAATTTGGCGAGTCAAGTCAGTAGTACAATAATTGAACAAAATTTATGGGCTAATATTGGGCTCCGAATAATCAAACAATGATAGGGCGCGCCAAAGGTTTTAATTAAATAAATTAAAATCACAGACAAACTCAACTCTACTCTAAACATCATCATCTTCTGAAAAATCCAAAATTTTCTAAATCCAAACCTGACTATTTATAGAATAAATCAAGGGGGTTTACAAGAAATCGGGGCAGCGAGGAGAGAGAAATGAGTACCTGAACAGGGCTCCAAAAATCTGAATTGCGCGTGTCCGAGTTCGAGTCTACCGTATCCTGGATGTGTCTGGGCCGTGTCCAAGCTAGGGCTAGGGCTCTGCTTCGAGTCGCCGGAGCTTCGCCGGAGGGCTCGCTGGGGCTGCCACCGGGGTAGGCGGAGGACGGCGAGGTAGGGAAGGCTGCTGCGGGTCTCCAGCGAGGTCGGTGGAGCTCCTGGGGAGGAGGAGAAGGGAAGGAGGGGCTGAGGAGGGGCGCTGGCTCGGGGAGACGTCGAGGGTGGCTGGCCTGAAGGAGGAGGGAGTCGAGGCCGTAGGACTTGGGGGTGTTCTGGAGTTGGGCTCTGCGGCGGATGACGACGAGGGATACGCGGGCCGAGGGGGAGAGGGGAGGTGCTGGAGTAATGGCGGGGCGGCCGGTTGCTGAGGGCTGAGGGCGGCACCGGAGTTCGGGGACGGAGCTGCGGGACGCTTCGGGGTGATGCGGGAAGGGCTGGGCTCAGGCGAGGAGGCTAGAAGGAGGTCGACGAGGGCTCTGGAAGGTGCAGGGCGGCCGTAGCGAGGGGGAGACGGCGGAGTCGAGGCGGGAAGCGGGTTTAAATAGGGTTAGGGGGGAGGAGGATGACCGGGCGTTACGCGAAGGCAAAGAGGAAGCGGTGGCGGAGGTTACGCGAGCGGGGAGGCCGAGCGGCGGTGGGTCAGCCGGCGGCGAGCTGAAGGGGCGTCAGGTGAGCGGCTAGGAGAAGGGGAAGGGATGTCGGGCCGGGTCGGGTCCTAAGCCGGTCGGGTCGAACCCGGATCCGACCCGCTAAGATTGGGTGCGGGTTGGGTCAGTTTGGTTCAGCAGTATGGTTCGGTTTAATTTGGTTCAATGAACCGGGTTAATTAGGGTTTAAATTGGTTTAATTAAAACTTGATTTTTAGGGCTTTTTAAAATACTTATGGGGTCCAATAAATTCCCGGAAAATTACCCTATGTCCAGTTTTCCATTTTACACCAGAAAATATTATTTTCATAATATTTTAATATTAATTAATAATATTTAAAAATCCTTTAATTACAAAATACCTTAATTTTTATTCCAGAAAAATCTCAGAAAATTACAGTAAATTGAGGAAAATTCTAAATTAAAAATTCTTGAAAATAAGGGGAATTATAATCTACCCTCTTAAGAGGATTGCGTCCTCGCAATTAAAGAATAACCGGTCAACAGAGATGATACGGCTGCAAACATTGTTCGAAGCATTACATAATCAAGAAGAATCAAGGTTTTAAGAAGAACACGTAGGAAAAACATTTCCCTAAGCGATAAAAGTTATGCAATTTCCCGAATGAAGGAAATTTAGAAAATTACAGTTTTAGAAAACCAGGTTTATCCTTTAAAACATATCAGGTTAACAATTATAAAATACTTTAGGTTATTTAGCAAGTTCAAAATTACTAGGTTATCACTAGGTTATTTATTATTAGCAAATTAAAACTGTCAGGTCAAGTCTAAGGTCACGAACCAATAGGCACGAACTAGAAGAAGATAACTATAAAAACTTATGCATATTAGCTACTCCATTATTCTGCGCGTTCTCCAAGGTCATCGTCAGGCTTGTCCGCGTCCTTGCAGTCGATTCCTCTGCTGCTGCTGGAAGAGTGTTGATCTACTTGATCGTCTTGTTGAGTTGATTTGACATCTATCTTCTGGTGTCACTTCATCTTCCTGGGTGACCACAGCACCTTATGGTATTCCTGCAGGAGTCTCGTTGCTTGATTGTGATTCCATTACTCTGCATCCAAAATAAACTATAAAAGGCGCACAGGAATCAAGGCAGCATGCAAGTCAAGAAATTGATTCGAATCCGACATAGATATCAAGAATGTTTCAAGCAAGTGGATGAGATCCTAAAAACTTATCCTATTTTTATTGCAGGTCTGTTCGGTCCCTAAGTTGAAACCAAATAATTTAGTCGTTGACCTGCATGGGCCACCACAAAAAACCATGTCACGCCCCAGTCCTAAAATATCGAGGGACTGGACACGTGGCAATGGCCAGCAGCACGCACCGATGGACAAACCCAATTTAATGGATCCATCAGGGCATACTTAAGCTGTATTACAATGATCAGGGTTTACTAATCTCATCCACAGAATAAACGCAGCAATATCAACAAAAAGTATATAAACATCAAACATCAAGTCACAAGTAATTAAATTGGGGAACAAGCCCGATATAAGTCTGATACAACTGTCAAGATACATGAATAAAGATATCAACAACAATACTGAGTATGGAAACAATGTATACTCAGAAGATACCCGATAAGATCACTCGTCTACTGGATCTGGTACTGCTCCAGTGCCTGCTCTTGTTCCTTCTTCTGCTTCTGCTAATGCTGCTGTTCTGTAAACCTCAGAGTGGATCTCCTCTGCTAATCCTGGGGACATAATCCGGATCCAGGTCCTCAGGGGACATAGCAAGGTACAAGAAAGCTCATGCCAAAATAAATGCAGTGCAATAGATAAATGAAACAATAGGGTAAATATATAACCAGCTAAGTGAAATACAAGATGAGAGCAGCACTAGAACTCAGGCTGAAACCACTACAAGCTCTGTGTTGGGGAGCCGGTAGCAGCGATATTATGTGGTTTGTCTAGCTCAAAGGGAGACTACGACACCGTCATAATATAATCAACCTGTAGCCTGTGTGTCTCTCCCCACCCAATGTAATCACACGTCTTATGTCCATGACACACAAGATCAAAACTAATGAAACCAGTCATAATAAGATCTAAGAAAATAATGTCTATGTCATGAAACCTGTATCCTATACAGAATCACCATGAATATCTCAGGAAGATTCTGTCTCATGAATAGTGTCAAGTGTCCTGGGTTAAGATGTACTTGATAAGACAAGTACGAGAAATATAGGGTCTCGGTATCCATGTCTAGATGACAATACACAACTCCGCGTACGGTGTTGGCACCCGACTATTAATCAGACGCTAAGTAAAGTCATACGGTCCTAGGTCAAGCATGTACCTCATTATATATATATATATATAAGCCAAGGAATAAGTAACAAGAACTGCAATGTTGGCAAGGTACACTTGCCTGGGGTTCTGGCTCCAATTGTAGCTCTGACTTCAGCGGGATTTGCAGGGAGTACTCCGGTTGCTAAAATAAATATCACCATCAGATCCAAAAAATATCAATCAGCTAGAAATGCCTGTCCTTGAGTCCAATTTGGACACAGGGGCAAAAATGATATTTCCAAGTCAAAGCGAGGTCCATATGTGGGCCGCTTTGCACCGAAAAATGTGCCAGGGTCAAAGGTCTCCAAATCTGTCAAACTTAGTATCAACAAGTCAGGAACAATGTTATGAACCCAATGGAACTTCCAGAATTGGATTTCGATGAGCCAATCTCAAAATCGCCCGTCAAGTGGAGCCTGTGGGGCCCACGACACACAATTTTGTCAACGTTCTCAGAATCGAACCAAACTTGGGTCACAGGACCTGCGTATTGCTACAAGTCCGATGGCGTAAGTTTTGTTTTGATCCAACGTGTGTACACTAAGTTACAGCGAGATCCAGAAAGGACGGATACTGGACGTTGTCGGCGGATACACATTGATTTCGGTGTGCACGCACATCCAAATCAACTTCTGCGAAATCTTGCACGTTTGTATCGATGACACGCACGTATCGGTGAAGACCGCAACGGGACCAAGTCGTCCCGTTTGGCGGGGGGTACTCGGTTCCGGACGTTAGTTTTTCTATTTTTGGATCGTGGTTCGCGATCGCCACAGGACGCGATGCACCGAGCCGGTTGCACGGGCACCGAGAGGGTCACGCAGCCTACGCGTCAGAACTGACGGAACAGAAATTGGGGCAGCAAGGAGAGAGAAATGAGTACCTGAATAGGGCTCCAAAAATCTGAATTGCGCGTGTCCGAGTTCGAGTCTACCATGTCCTGGATGTGTCCGGGCCGTGTCCAAGCTAGGGCTAGGGCTAGGGCTAGGGCTTTGCTTCGAGTCACCGGAGCTTCGCCGGAGGGCTCGCTGGGGTTAGCACCGGGGTAGGCGGAGGACGGCGAGGCAGGGAAGGCTGCTGCGGGTCTCCGGCGAGGTCGGCGGAGCTCCTGGGCAGGAGGAGAAGGGAAGGAGGGGCTGAGGAGGGGCGCTGGCTCGGAGAGACGTCGAGGATGGCTGGCCTGAAGGCGGAGGGAGTCGAGGCCGGAGGAGTTGGGGGTATTCTGGAGTTGGGCTCTGCGGCGGATGACGGCGAGGGATACGCGGGCCGAGGGGGAGAGGGGAGGTGCTGGAGTAATGGCGGGGCGGCCGGTTGCTGAGGGCTGAGGGCGGCGCTGGGGTTCAGGGACGGAGCTGCGAGATGCTTCGGGGTGATGCGGGAAGGGCTGGGCTCAGGCGGGGAGGCTAGGAAGAGGTCGGCGAGGGCTCTGGAAGGTGCATGGCGGCCGGAGCGAGGGGGAGACGGCAGAGTCGAGGCGGGTAGCGGGTTTAAATAGGGTTAAGGGAGAGGAGGATAGCCGGGCGTTACGCGGAGGCGAAGAGGAAGCGGTGGCGAAGGTTATGCGAGCGGGGAGGCCGAGCGGCGGCGGGTCAGCCGGCGGCGAACTGAAGGGGGGTCGGGTGAGCGGTTGGGGGAAGGGGTAGGGATGTCGGGCCGGGTCGGGTCCTAAGCGGGTCGGGTCGAACCCGGATCCGACCCGCTAAGATTGGGTGCGGGTTGGGTCGGTTTGGTTCAGCAGTATGGTTCGGTTTAATTTGGTTCAATGAATCGGGTTAATTAGGGTTTAAATTGGTTTAATTAAAACTTGATTTTTAGGGCTTTTTAAAATACTTCCTGGGTCCAATAAATTCCCAGAAAATTACTCTATGTCCAGTTTTCCATTTTACACCAGAAAATATTATTTTTATAATATTTTAATATTAATTAATAACATTTAAAAATCCTTTAAATACAAATACCTTAATTTTTATTCCAAAAAATCTCAAAAAATTACAGTAAATTGGGAAAAATTCCAAATTAAAAATTCTTGAAAATCAGGGAGATTACATAGCCCAACCTTGCAACCAAACAAGGACAAGTATTGGACCACCATACTATAATAGGCTATGTCCATGGACTACTAATAACTGCTAAGTCTTCTAGCATGCAAAGTTTCTAACAGTAGTTATCCCTAACGCACGGTCCATACGTACAGGAGGCCAGACCTGTCACGCAGTCCGTGATCTATATGAGACTCACACTCGTATAACAGCTGTGTCACGGCCAATGAAACCTAATGATGCTTCATGATAATGGGGCGGTCTCATAAACAAGGTCAATGCATATACATAATAAAAACAATCACGACGGCACCGTCGTTGCACCCAAGTTTTCTTGGGCGCGCATTTTATATAGCAGTTAAAATATATGAACTAATGACAGAAAATAAGGATGTATGCAACATATGAAATATGAATAACAGTACAATGGCAAGGTATACTTGTCTTCTCTGAAAAAGAATGAAGTCCCAACTCAAGACGTCGTCTGATCTACCCGTCACATAAATTAAACATGTTAGGTTACAAAAGTGGATAAATAGGTTCCTCCATTTTAATCTATTTTAATTCTGAATAAAATAATCCAAAATAGTATTTTAATCTTATTATAATCTGATTTTATTGTTAAATCCTAATTTTGGTCCAAAGAAAGTCAACTTTACGGATTTGTGATCCGTGACACCCAAATCGAGGCGATCCGTTGACCAAAAAGTCAACCGACTAAAATCCTATATTTGTGTGTGGAATCATATAGATTTTAATGCTACATAAATATCAAAATCGACAGTTTCATAAAATCACAAGCCGGTAAAGAGTTATGGCCACAAGGGCGCACAGATGACAATTTTCGGTAGTTTTCTATTTGTCTACGTTGCACGAATTTTATAATAGATTAAACTTGCATATTAAATTCTGAAAAAATAATTTTATGTAAGATCATCATGTCAGATTTTGGAAAATTCAAACTGCTCATAGTTCCGAGTTCGGGATCTCCAAAAATCTCGAAAATACGAAAATGCGTCTAATTTCTGACAGCTGGCACTTTCAGAATATTCTGGAAAAATAGGTACTTAAATTATTAAAATAATTTATATATTCAGAAAATTAACCTTGATATGGTTCTAACAAAAAAACTGGAACGCGTTGTTTGGAGTCCGGAGCTAGGAGATCTCGTCATTTTAAGTCGTCATAACTACTAGAAAATGAGGCTAAATTTATGACAAATTTTGACTGTTTTTTGACGAAAAAAAGAGGAGTTTGGGAAAGAAAATTATGAAAGATGAGTTTATTCTATAAGTCTAATAGGTATTTATAATAGTGGAGACTACTTAATTGAATATGACTAGGATTGGCTAATTTGGATATGATTAGGATCAGTTTAAATAAGGATAGGATATGCATGAAGTTATTTTCCTAGTAGGCTCAGGATTTAAATTAATTTAAAATATAGTTTAAATTTATCTCAATAATTTATAATATTAAATAGAATTAAAGATAATACAAATAATTTATATATAATCTTATTAATATCTATTAACACTAAATTAGCATCTATCTAATATTAAGACTATATATATCCAAATAAATCCTAAATAATTTCAAAAATATAAATAAATTTTTTAAAATACTAAATAATTTATAAAAAAAATATAATTAAATATTTTAACCTAAAATAAATATTTGGTAGGAACAATATGCAAGTATGGTCTCATGGTAAATCATGGAAGTCCTAGAAATTTAAGTTCCCTATATTTTAATTAACAAAAAAATTCTAGAAAAATTTTCCAAAAATCTAAAATAGCCTAAAAAAATTCTAAATAAATATTTATATAAGTAAATATATTAAAATTTTATTTTCTAATTAACTAAGAAAATACTCTAAAATAATTTAATATTTAAAATAATTTATAATAAATATAATAATATAAAATATACACAAAATACCTATTTTGGGTGAGGGAGTTTACAATCTACCCAACTTACAAAAATTTTGTCCTCAAAATTAAAAATAAAGAATAATTTATTAAATCTTTCACATTCGTATATAAGGCTAGTCAATCACGATCTCTTCCAAAATTTTAAATAACAGAATCTATTCAAATCCATCGCTCTTACTTCAAATTTGAAATAACCATTGTTTAAATCAAGATTCAACCTATCGTACTATCTTCTCGATTTTTAAATAATCAATCTCAAAATCTAATTCAATCTATATGACATTCCACATAAAAATTTATATTGCAATCTTCAACTATCACAATCTCCTTTAGAAAATAATTCTAATCAAATCTTATTCTTATTCTCACTTAAGATTTTTTTACTCTTCAAATTTAAACTCAATTTCCGTCCTTAATGTTTCGAATAGGTGATCCAACAATCAAACGTTAACTTTTAATTCAATCATCAAATTTGGAATTCAATCCGTCCATGTTCATGTTTAGAGTTCTATTTATTTTCCTCAAGATTTAAATTAATGATTCAACCTTCAATATTCAAAAATTAATCATGTGCTCAAAGTATAAATATTTGGTCCAAAATATCAAGATTTTAAAATTCATTAAATACTCATCATCTAACTTCTTCTTCTAAAATTCTCCACATTTAAAATGACTTAATCTCACCATCTAATCTTACTTGATCACAAATAGAATTTTACCTCAAGTTAACAACGTAACTTCTACCCAACTTAGAATTTACTCATCTATCACATAAGGCTATACATTTAAGAAAGATTTCCTCAAATTATTTAATCATGCTATTCAATCCTCAGAAGTTTTAACACACAAATTATATTATATATGATATGCCCTTAATCAATTATAAAAGATAGTCACCAAGTCATGTGATTGGTCTAGGGG
Source organism: Iris macrosiphon (assembly GCA_036927795.1). Lineage (NCBI taxonomy): Eukaryota > Viridiplantae > Streptophyta > Magnoliopsida > Asparagales > Iridaceae > Iris > Iris macrosiphon. The sequence goes on from JAYESA010000005.1 coordinate 61,100,820, forward strand.
TATATCTAGTACTATCTATATATCAAACTTATACCAAGCATGAGGTTTCGTCTTTCCGAAATAAGGGAAGACGGAAAACAATAATAAAGAATTCAAGGTGGAGGTAATAGAATACAAGTATGGGGATCAAGGTATTTAAAGAATTCAAAATGGAGTGGTCAAGGCAGTTATGGATTAAAATCCTATTTTGGTAAATTCCTATTCACATGCTCATATCAGTACAGTTATGTAACTGATATAATATGCTCGAAGATGTCTAAGGCAAGTATATTCGTCTACTAGTCAACTATATATCTCAATCCACGTTAAGTAGTCATGTGAAGAGCGAACCAAGCGCACTAAGATTAGCTAGACCTTAATACACCGATTCTGATTGAGACAATGCATTAGTGTGGGCCCCCAATCATACATATGTCATGAACAAGCTCGATAAAGAATATAAGCTTGCAAAACTAGGCTATAATAGCAGCATAAGTCAAGGTAGTATAGCAAATATAAATACGCTGGATTATGATAAAAGAAGGTACATAATAATTCAAGTTCACAAAGAAGATAAGACTCTACAATCTCTACAGTTGTCATACAAACTCCTTGTCTAAGTCGCTAGTCGACCAAATAGGGGTATGGGCCTCTAAGTTCTACAGTTTGAATAAGCATTATCTTCTTATGCTAGCATACAGTTAATGTTATTCAATTATACTTCATTAATGAGTCAAGAGGACTATGTGATACTAGGTTGTGAGACATACTATCCAACTTAGAAGTATAACTAATATTGTAACTGTCTTAAAGGGAATTCCACAAAATAATGTTGTACTTGCAAATAAAGTAGAAACTCTTATTAGGGTACACGAGGAAAAGATCTTGGTATTTATTAGGGTCTCATATTGCATTATATAGGTAATGGTCATCTTAAGTCTTAATCATAGGGCTCATAGAACATCTGTCAATAGTAAGAATAGAAAAGTTACTGGCCTTCAAAGGGAAAGAGGATATAACCTATATTGAGTTATGGATACAAATTATGCGATTTAAAACTAAAGGATAATCATCACAATCTAAATGAACAACTCGACTATCAGTTTCTAACTACCAAGCACATAATTCAAAATTCAAGATTACAACTATAATCCTAGCAAACTATATATCCTTAACATAAAATAATTACTTGGCCTATAATCAGAAGGATAAGGTGGCACGAATCAAAAGATGAAGAAAAGAAAACATAATTAGTCATCGCACAAATAGTGAGCGCTAAGGTTTCAGAGGAACAAGATATAAAATTAAAATAAAGAGACTCTAGATAACATCATGGTTTTCTAAGGGGAAGGTGGGATACTAATCTCTGTGTTCGAGGTATGATCAAGAAAAATGTTTTATTCATTCCTCTTAGCTTTCTAAGGTACTATTCTACTAATATCCTGACAATAAACTAAATTATAGTTCTAATATTATCTTACTATGAAGGTTAGGTTTAGTCCTAATATTCAATCTTGGATTTCTATTAGTTTCTCAATACTAGGGTCAAACATTATGGTCAAATTTCTAACTAACTCTAGTAGTGTCTATACCACTCTCAAGTTATCCCTAATTATCAAGGGATAATGGTCAATCCATCTACAGGTAAGGGTGCTAGGGTTCAATAGGTAGTAAGGAATGTTAGGGTTCATTAAGTATTCTAACTCAGTGATGTGTCAATATCCTAGTTGTATTCTTAATAGGAAAGTTACCCTACTTATTATCTAACCACAGGGACTTCTATATTCTAGGAGGAGGCTATACCCAAGGAACTATTAGGAAATACAGGAATCAAGCAGGATGCGATTAATTAGATAGAACAGATTGAAGGGAAGGAAAGTGAATCATAGTCAATTGTGGATGAGATCCTATACTTTATTCCTAGGTGCAGGCTTGCTCGATACAGTAACGTAACCGAGATAATATGCTCTCGACCTGCATGGGCCACCACAAAAATATGTCATGCCCCAGTCCCAAAAATACGTAGTACTAGGACACGTAAGCATGCCAGCCGCATGTATATGGTAACTCCAATATATGGAAACCATAACTCATGCGTACGCTGTATAATGAATAATAATTCACAAGTGGTAAAACTATCACAAGTCACCGGGTATAATCTAAATCTCATCCACAGAAAATCAAATATAAATAAATAACCAATATCTATGAAACTAGATCTCAATATAAAGTATCTATAGATGATAGTTGGATGGAAACAAATCCACTACCAACTAAAATATATAAGTATAACACAACAAACACAATATAAGAATATCAGCTAACAATCACGGGATCGAAGAGAAGACCTCCTCGAAACATACGTAGCAAGTCCGGATCTGCGCTCCTGCGAATACTCATGAATATCTACACCTGGAAAGGGACCAGGTCCTCAGAGGGACATAACAAGATACATAGAAGCATGCCAATAAAGTACTAAAATAAATATCCAGTGGGTCGCCTAACCGTCTAAGTGAATGCAGTTTAAGAACAACTTTCCACCAAGTGGACTATCTGGCCAAAAATGGGATTGACATAATTCTCTTGGAGATTTAGGGGCCTAAAAAGTACGTCATCTTTTGAACGGCAGAGGTCGTCTGATAATATATAATATATAGGGTCATCACTGCCCGTATCTCCAACGGAGCTTCCGGGTTACAAAAGAAAAAGTGTAAAGGAGCCCAAATGCCTTACTTGTTGTTCTTCCCACCCCATGCTCTAAGCATGTCACATCCATGACACGATTTGGTTCACAGCCTATCTTTAGTACAATAGCCCAACCCTGCAACCAAACAAGGACAAGGATTGGACCACCGTACTACAATAGGCTATGTCCATGGACTACTAATAACTGCTAAGTCTTCTAGTGTGCAAAGTTTTTAACAGCAGTTATCCCTAACGTACGGCCTATATGTACATGAGGCCAGACCTGTCACGCAGTCCGTGATCTATATGAGACTCACACTCGTGTAACAGCTGTGTCATGACGAATGAAACCTAATGATTCTTCATGATAATAGGGCAGTCTCATAAACAATGTTAATGCATATACATAATAAAAACAATCACGACGATACCGTCGTTGCACCCAAGTATCCTTGGGCGCGTATTTTATATAGCAGTTAAAATATATAAACTAATGACAGAAAATAAGGATGCATGCAACATATGGAATATGAATAACATTACAATGGCAAGGTATACTTGCCTGCTCTGAAAAAGAATGAAGTCCCAACTCAAGGCGTCGTCCGATCTACCCGTCACATAAATTAAACAAGTTAGGTTACAAAAGTGGGTAAATAGGTTCCTCCATGTTAATCTCTTTTAATTCCGAATAATAACCTAAAATAGTATTTTAATCTTATTATAATCTGATTTTATTGTTAAACCCTAATTTTGGTCCAAAGAAAGTAAACATTACGGATTTGTGATCCGTGGCACGCAAATCGAGACGATTCATTGACCAAAAAGTCAACCAACTCAAAACCTGGATTTGTGTATGGAATCATGTAGATTTTAATGCTACATGAACATCAAAATTGATGATTTTATAAAATCATAAGTTGGTAAAGAGTTATGACCATAAGGGCACACAGATGACCGTTTTCGGTGGTTTCCTATTTATGTCTACGTTGCACAAATTTTACAGTAGATTAAACTTGTATATTAAATTCAAAAAAATAATTTTATGTAAGTTCATCATGTCAGATTTTGGAAAATTCAAACTGCTTATAATTCCGAGTTCGGGATCTCCAAAAATCTCGAAAATACGAAAATGCGTTTGATTTCGGACAACTGGCACTTTCAGAATATTCTGGAAAAATAGGTACTTAAATTATTAAAATAATTTATATATTCAGAAAACTAACTTTAATATGGTTCTAAAAAAAATAGGAACGCATTTGGAGTCCGGAGCTAGGAGATCTCGTCATTTTAAATCGTCATAACTACTAGAAAATGAGGCTGAATTTATAACAAATTTTGACTATTTTTTGACGAAAAGAGGGGAGTTTGGGAAAGAAAATTATGAAAGATGAGTTTATTCAATAATTCTAATAGGTATTTATAATGGTGGAGACTACTTAATTGAATACGACTAGGATTAACTAATTTGGATATGATTAGGATTAGTTTAAATAAGGATAGGATATGCATGAAGTTATTTTCCTAGTAGGCTCAGAATTTAAATTAATTTAAAATATAGTTTAAATTTATCTCAATAATTTATAATATTAAATAGAATTAAAGATAATACAAATAATTTATATATAATCTTATTAATATCTATTAACACTAAATTAGCATCTATCTAATATTAAGACTATATATATCCAAATAAATCTTATATAATTATAAAAATCTAAATAAATTTCTTAAAATACTAAATAAATTACAAAAAAATATAATTAAATATTTTAACCTAAGATAAATATTTGGTTGGAACAATATGCAAGTATGGTCTCATGGTAAATCATGGAAGTCCTAGAAATTTAAGTTCCCTATATTTTAATTACCTAAAAGTTCTAGAAAAAAATCTCCAAAAATCTAAAATAGCCTAAAAATAATTCTAAATAAAAATTTATATAAGTAAATATATTAAAAAAATTATTTTCTAATTAACTAAGAGAATACTCTAAAATAATTTAATATTTAAAATAATCTATAATAAATATAATAATATAAAATATACACAAAATACCTATTTTGGGTGAGAGAGTTTACATAGCCACCATAGTCAGAGCGAATCTACTCAGCCTGCAAAACTCGGCTACATATCCATCCTCAGTCCTACCGGCATGCTTGAGACCGATAAATATCTGTTGGAGCTCATACTGTACTATGACTCAAAATATTTAGCCCTGAATCGAGCCCTGAATTTGATCCAACAGATAGGATGCCTCATGCCAACCTCTGTAGAAGCTCGCCAATCACTAGCAAGGTCCTGAAGCTGCAATTGGATCTGGTCAACTTGTTCATCAGCCGGAACCTTCGTCGCTGCCAGAATGACTTCGATGTCTTAGAGCCATGCATTTGCCGTGATGACCTCCTCCGTGCAATCAAAGTATCTTGGGTTAAGTCGACAAAATCTAACCGATGCCCCCGAATCAGTCCTTCCTCCTCTTTCCAAGGCCTTCTGCAAACCATGACTCAACAAGATATTTTGTTCTTGTTGTTGAAACTGTTGATGTTGTTGTACTGCCATCTGATGCTGCTGCATAGCCATTATTTCCCGAAGGATCTCCAACAATGCCAGAATATCAGGTACCGTTGGTACTGCTGGTACTACTGGGGGTACGGGAATCTCAGGGACTGGTTGCTCAACATGTCCAACCTATGGTGCCATTGTGCCAGCTTGTTCAACTACTGGATCTATCCAAATTTGACTCTGAACATGTGCTACCTCCCATTGTTGCCCAGGGAAACCATGCCTTGCCATACCTAATTCTCTAGCAACTGAAGAAGCCCTAAAGAAAAGGACAAAAAATATCAAGAACAGGACAGGGAGGATTGTAAACCCCCTCAATTTTATTCTGTAGATAGTTAGAGTGGGCCAGAAAATTTTTAGATAGAATATATTGAGGTTTAGAGTTGAGCATAATTACCTGGAGTTTTAATCCAATTAATTAAAACATTATTCCACCCTATCTTTGTCTAATTATTCGGAGCCCATTTTCAGCCCCTAAATTCCGTACAAATTTTGTACACTCGACTCAACTCGCCAAATTAGGCACTGGACTTTTCTGACTGTTAAAATCAACTTTCGTGCGCTCTAAATTAATTGCGCAACATTCCGAAAATCGTAAACCGTATTTTATTCCGTGTCGGACACCTGTGTTGTTACCCTCGATTTTGGGGTACCAACTTAACCCGTTGAGCTGGACCAACTAAAGGGTCCAAGACCGACTCTAAGCTCCCACTATTTTTGGCCTTTGTGCCATTTCCAGATTTTGACCCCGCGGGCCCCAATTAAATTAAATTCGCGGGACGCGTTATCGTTAATTAAATCAGGATTTACCAACTCTGTAAATTCTATTTTAATATTAAATTAATCCCAATGCCCTCCAAATTTGACCCGCGCCTGACGCGCAACGCCCCCTCACTATGACATTTTTTAAATATATTTTTTCTCCGAAAATTTTTGTGTCATTTCTGTGTCCATGCAAATTCTCGAATTTACGGGGGCTTAGTCGCAATTATTAAATTGTTGGCAACATCCTATTGGTCATGAATAAATGAGATGGTCCCAATATAGGGTCCCATTCTCACCCACCTATTCCTCACATGAAGAAACCCCTCCCCTCTTCATGTTGAATCTCATCCATCCATTTGAAATGGAATGATCCTCACCACACACTCAATGCACACCCCCCTATTTAATCCCTCACACACTCCCCTCTTCCCTAGGCCGGCCCTAATCCCTAGGAGCTTGGGAAACCCCCTCTCTCTCTCCTCCCTCTTCCTAAACTACAGCTGAACTTCTTCCTCTTCTTCATTTCTTTTTCTTCTCCCATTCCTTTCTTCTTCTCTTCTTCTTCTTCTCTTCTTCTTCAACCTCTCACCTTGAAACCCTAACTGTTCTGGTGGAGACCTCGACCATGGCAGACTCGGAGCCCGTAGGCGAGCTCGTGGATCCCTCCTCCGCGAGTAAGACATCAGTCGAGGAGCTCGACTGTAGGCGATGGAAGATCAGCCACGAGCCGGCCGACTGGACATTTCCACCTGATCTCGGCTGTCCCCGACGACTCCTAAGGCCACTGCAGCTTCCCGCGACCCGATTCCGATGAGCCGCTGGCCCGACGATGTTCTCCCTCCGACTTCGTTGTTCTCCGACCCAGCCATGCGAGCCATCCGCAGCCGACTCCAGCGTTGTGCATCCCTCGGTCCCAGCGACTGACCACCCGCACGCCGACAACTGTGCAACATCCCCCCTTCTCCACTGTCCGGCAACGCCGCTCCGGCCAGCAGCGGTGCACTGACTGCTCCGGCCAAGTGCTGCCACGACTCGACGGTGCAGCGGACTGCTCCACTCCAGCGCAGCCTCGACTCGACTGTGCACTGACTCGATCCAGCTGACCAGCCATCATCCCACGGCGAGCCCCCTCGACCGGCCAGCACACCCGCACCATGGCAGACACCTCTCCCTCGGCCTTCCTCCACCCACGGCTTCCATTCGTCACCACGACCACCTCCACTTCCAGTGACTCCCCGACCATACGCCATTACCACCATCTCCATCTTCAGCCGACAACCACCGCTAGCTCCACCCTCCACCACGGTCAGATGTTGAGCACCTCCACGATCACCTGCACCTCCACGAGCCGGACCCCTGCTCACCTTCAATCACAATCATCGTCGAGGTAAACTTCTCCCCCTCTCTATACATTTATATGGTTGTTTATGTGTAAGTTAGTGTAGTATTAAGGATCTAATAAGAGAAATGGTGCAGTGTTTAGGGTTATTTACATAAGTACTTAAAATTGAATTTATGGATATACAAGGAGTTAGGAATTGAGGATAAATGAAAGTGAGTTTAGGGCCTTATACATAATGTCATATGAAATGTGCTCAAATGATTTAGTATATGACGCGATACTTAAAGGTTGGTAAATTATGACAAAATACGGTGTGTTAACCTTAAGTCCATTATTTTAAGGATTCGTTAATAATGACGAACTCGATCAAGGAATACAGATGGGTAATTGTGAACTATGCATATGTGAGAAGGGTGGAGTACTTAAATGATTGGTTATAAATAAGGTCTTAATCAATGAGTTAGTTATTTAATTGGAAGATGATAATTCAATGTACATGCTCACGCCTGTGAACACCGGGAGAAGAAAACCAGAGGATTGATCATGGCTGGAGATACTGATAAATACCTTAATAAGGTATAACATTGAGGACTGACCGATGATAGTATACTGTGATTGATCGTAATGGATATAACCCTCTAGCTTAGTGTCTTCTGACTTGTAACTGAGGATTGGATCAGGATGATTAACTGAATATCGTGATTGAGGTTGTGTTGATAAAATGATACAAAGGATTAGCTTGATTGACGTAATGCACCAATAGTCGACCTTGGTCAACCCCCTAGTGTCTTGTCCCTGTGGGTCGTAGCTCGGACTGAGTTTAGTTGTAGATGTTTGTAGCACCCCTGTCTGTCGTAGAATAGAATATTGATTCTGGTTTGTATTTCATCTCTAGGTACTGCGGAACCTGAGGACTTGGACGCGGTACCAGATCCCCGTCATCCGCAGCCGAACGCAGGCAAGTGTACCTTGCCATCCTGTATTTCAGTTTACAGATATTTATTGTTCCATTATGTACATTGTGCACGTAGTTATGTTGACGTTCGATACTTCACGTCCGGATCGCAACCGGGTGTTGACATTCGACTTAACGTCTTAGAATAAATACTAGATGCTTCATAGCACCTCGATGCACGTACCAGAGTACTTCGATACCCCAGGACACACTCATACACTGTGATCGTGCCAGATTCCTGTATCCTGATACTGACATCATGACCAGAGACTGGGACGACCTTAGGGTCGCGTCTGTTGAGTTATTCCTTGTGTCGAGACTGTAGTTAGAGGTTCAGGTTCAACGCACAATCGTTGACCGCTTGGGAAGGGGAAGACAGTTACTAGACGTTTGGGCTACTCTGCACGCGCTTATATATATGTAGTATTTTCTAGTGATACCTGTTTCTAGTGATACCTGTTTCTAGTGTAGCCTGTTTCACCCGTGTGACTCTTTGCCCGGAGCTGCGGTACGTGCCGTGTGTTTCCGTGTCCGGAGCTACGGTTTTATTTTGGACAGCCCACGCGTCGAACATTGTCTTTAAACTGTGTCACACTAGTTGGTTATGATAGAGTACCCTGTCGTGCATTTGTACTTTCTATTTACTTGGCATGTTATATTTTTGTACCTTGTTACGTCCCTCTGAGGACCTGGTTCCCTGCCAGTTTTGCAGCATAGATGATTACGGAGCATTTGGAGTTGTTGTTGGAGTTGCATGTCTTGCGGGCATGGTACCAGGTACTCACATTATATCTACCGGCATTATAGTTATTTTACATTGTTTATTTCATCTGCTATTGTAGCCTAGTTTTTATAGACTCATACTTCTTCTCGAGTCTATTCGAGTTAGTGTGTTATTGGGCGGCCGACTCTAGCACATATAGCTCTTTCTTGTATACTGTTGTACATTGTGGATTGAGACATAGAGGTTTACATTTATAGAATATCTAGATAGTGCCCTTTTATATTACAGCTTATACGTATTCGAGTCAGACCTGAGTCTGGTCGAATGCGTAGCTGGCGTGTCACGTATTCCTGGTCCTACGTATTTTGGGACTGGGGCGTGACATGTTTTTGTGGTGGCCCATGCAGGTCCGATTTAAATCGTCTTGGTCACCTGACTGTGCCAAGCGAGCCTGCAAATTAGGAAAAGATATTATGATTGTTGAATAGGATCTCAATTCATAATCGATTTTTAAAACTCTTTGTATGTGATTATCGCTCTTGAACTTCCACTTTGCATTCGTTCAATCTTCGTCAACATCGCTATCCTTGTTTCTCGTCCCCTATTGTTCGGGGAGACGAATGCTTATGACTGATGACTTCCCTCCAGAAGAAGCTCGAAGACCAGACGACAGGAGACAGAATTCGTATACCTTTCTTGGAGAAGAGTGCTACCTTATCAGGACAGATTGATAGGATCTTTGGATTTTAGAACTAGAGTGGAAGTCTGGCAAGAGAGTTGAACCTAGTAGTACCCTACCCGTGCTTGAGATAGCAGTGATCTTGGAAGTACTGAGAGCTGGAAGGATTGTTGATCATGACCTAGAATGATTTATGTGAATGCATAGCCTAATGATAGAAACTAGTGGTTGTATATGATAGCAATACCAGGAATGATATTATGGACTAGAGGAGATAAAATTTCAAGCTCTCACTTGGATGATGATGATCTAATACCAGAAATTTTAGTAGGTGCTTGGGTGACATCATTATTATAATTGCACTATGTGACTTTGACAGATAAATAACGAAAAGAAGGATTTTGAGGAATAGAAATTGAGGGAAAACTTTGAGGAGAAGAGAATTATACATTAGGCAAGGAAATTTTTTTCTTTTGAGGATTATTGTGGTAAACAGAACGGGAGAATTTATTTTGAGGTTAAGTCTGGACGATGACATTGTCCTAGGCATGGATTGGTTGAGCCAATACCACGCAACGCTAGATTGCCATCGTGGTTGTGTCATCTTTAGACCCCCAGATCACCCAGAGTTTGAGTTTCTTCGGGGAGCCCGAGAGCATGGTGTCCAACCCACCCTAGCGACACACATTGCTGAAGGTGAACCGATGTACCCTCACTTTATAGCAGAGTTCGAGGATGTGTTTCCAGAAGATCTTTTAGGCCTGCCACCTGACAGAGAGATGGAGTATGTTAAAGAGTTGACTCCCAGAGCCGAACCAGTTATTCTCTCGTCTTCAGACTAGCACCGATATAGTGGGTTGAGTCGAAGATCCATAGTAGAGGATATCTTAGACAAGGGTTTCAGTCGGGCTAGTATTTTTCTATGGGGAGCAACTACCTTATTGTACCAAAGAAGGACGGGACGATAGGTTGCATAACGATTACAGGAAATTAAATGCCGTAGCAATAAAGAGCAAGTACCCTTGTCGCACATCGAAGATTTATTTGAATCAGCTAAGTGGAGCATATGTATTCTCGAAGATCGATCTCAGATCAGACTATCATCAGATCAAGGTACGGAGAGAGGACATTCCGAAGACGGCGCTTCGGATGAAGTATGTGCTCTATGAGTTTTTAGTCATGATCGTTTTGTTTGACCAACGCGCCAGTAGTATTTATGAGCTTGAGGAACAAGGTTTTCCACCAGTACTTGGATAAGTTCGTGGTGGTATTTATAGACGATATCTTGATATATTTCAAGAGCCATGAGGAGCATGAGAGACATCTCAGGATTGTGTTGGAGACGCTGAGACATGAGAAGCCGTATGCCAAACTCAGCAAATGTGAGTTTTTGCTTGGACAGAGTACCATTTCTGGGACACATAATCACCGGAGATGGACTATCAGTTGACCCGAAGAAGATAGCTGCAGTAGAGACCTGGCCTACCCCTACATCAGTTACGGAGGTTAGGAGCTTCCTCGGACTTGCCGGATATTATCGGAGGTTCATGGAAAACTTCTCGAGGATAGCTGCGCCTATGACGCGACTGACGCGTAAAGGCGAAGAGTTTATCTGGACAGACGAGTGTCAGGCGGCTTTCGATGAGCTGAAGAAGCGTCTGACATCAGCACCGATTTTGATACTACCTTCAGGATCAGGAGGATTTGTAGTGTACAGTGATGCGACAGGGAGCGGATTGGGATGTGTACTGATGCAACACGGCAAGGTGATATCCTACGCATCGAGACATCTGAGAGTTCATGAGAAGAACTATCCGACGCACGACTTGGAGCTAGCTTCAGTGATATTTGCACTAAAGCTATGGAGACACTACCCTTATAGAGAGCGTGTTGAGATTTATACAGATTATAAAAGCTTGAAGTACGTCTATACGCAGAAGGAGCTCAATAGGAGGCAGAGACGTTGGCTAGAGCTGATGACAGATTATGACATTGAGCTACAGTACCACCCTGGCAAGGCGAATGTCGTAGCAGATGCCTTGGGCAGGAAGCCTATGGCATATTTTTTTTATGACTCATCGCCAGTTGTTAGAGGATTTTCAGGAACTCAGGATTAAGATTGTGTTGCCAGGCATGGGTGGACAGATGGCCAGTCTCGAGGATTCAGTCCACATTTATTGAGAGGATCAAGGCAGCCTTGCCTACAGATACGAGATTTAGACGACTGCAAATGGGATTCAAGATTCATGAAGGCGGAACATCGAGGTGTGGAGATCGCCTATACGTTCCGAGTGGCAAGCTACGCCAAGAGTTGATAACCGAGGCTCATAGCTCGATTATTCTATTTCATCCCGGGGGTACGAAGATGTACCGAGATGCGAGGCAACATTACTGGTAGCATGGGATAAAGAGAGATTGCAAGATTCGTGGCGGAATGTTTAGTTTGTCAGCAAGTCAAGGCTGAACATCAGAGGACTGCAGGATTATTGCAGCCGCTTCCCATTCCCGAGTGGAAGTGGGAACACATTACCATGGACTTCGTCACAGGATTCCCGCGGAGCCCAAGCGGGAAGGATGCAGTTTTGGGTTGTCATAGACAGACTCACCAAGTCTGCACATTTCTTGCCCTTCAGAGTTGGGCAATCCACAGAGATACTAGCTGACATATATATGAGGCAGATAGTACGATTACATGGAGTGCCTGTCAGCATCGTATCGGATCGTGATTCTAGATTCACGTCATATTTTTGGCGGAGTATGCAGGAGAGCCTAGGAACACGTCTCAAGTTCAGCACTGCGTACCATCCACAGACTGATGGACAGTCAGAACGCACGATACAGATATTAGAGGATATGCTGAGAGCGTGCATGATTGATTTTGGAGGATCTTGGGAGGACCATCTACACTTGGTGGAATTCTCCTACAATAACAGTTACCAGGCCAGCATACAGATGGCACCTTATGAGGCACTGTATAGCAGGAAATGCAGGTCGCCAGTTTATTGGAGTGACGTGGGAGAGCGTCAGATACTTGGGCCCGAATTGGTGACACAGACAGTAGAGAAGGTCAAGCAGATTCAGAGCCACCGGCGCGCAGCACAGGACAGACAGAAATACTGGGCAGATGCGCACCGCAGACCATTGGAGTTCAAGGAGGGTGACCACGTATTTTTGAGGATATCGCCCACTCGTGGTACCATCAGATTCAGAGGCAGAGGCAAGCTGAGTCCGAGGTATATCGGACCTTTTGACATTCTGGAACGAGTTGGCGAAGTGGCATACCGTCTTGCATTACCTCCATCATTAGAGGGAGTACATGACGTATTTCACGTATCGCAGCTAAGGAGATATGTCGCAGACCCTAGCCACGTGCTTGATCATTCGGAGATTACAGCCAGGCCTAGTCTGTCATATGTAGAGCAGCCAGTTGAGATCTTCGATCGCAGCGAGAAGACTTTGAGAGGACAGACGATTCGACTGGTCAGAGTGGCATGGAAGCACCATTCCCCAGGCGAGTCTACTTGGGAGCGCGAGGATTCTATTCGGTAACGATTCCCGTACTTATTTGAGGAGCAAGGTACGAATTTACGTACGACAATTTAATTTCTAGTTATTTTAAAATTCTGTTAGATATCATCGTGCTTTACTTTTAATTTTGGGGACGAAAATTTTCTAAGTTGGGAAGAATGTAAACCCCCTCAATTTTATTCTGTAGATAGTTAGAGTGGGCCAGAAAATTTTTAGATAGAATATATTGAGGTTTAGAGTTGAGCATAATTACCTGGAGTTTTAATCCAATTAATTAAAACATTATTCCACCCTATCTTTGTCTAATTATTCGGAGCCCATTTTCAGCCCCTAAATTCCGTACAAATTTTGTACACTCGACTCAACTCGCCAAATTAGGCACTGGACTTTTCTGACTGTTAAAATCAACTTTCGTGCGCTCTAAATTAATTGCGCAACATTCCGAAAATCGTAAACCGTATTTTATTCCGTGTCGGACACCTGTGTTGTTACCCTCGATTTTGGGGTACCAACTTAACCCGTTGAGCCGGACCAACTAAAGGGTCCAAGACCGACTCTAAGCTCCCACTATTTTTGGCCTTTGTGCCGTTTCCAGATTTTGACCCCGCGGGCCCCAATTAAATTAAATTCGCGGGACGCGTTATCGTTAATTAAATCGGGATTTACCAACTCTGTAAATTCTATTTTAATATTAAATTAATCCCAATGCCCTCCAAATTTGACCCGTGCCTGACGCGCAACGCCCCCTCACTATGACATTTTTTAAATATATTTTTTCTCCGAAAATTTTTCTGTCATTTCTGTGTCCATGCAAATTCTCGAATTTACGGGGGCTTAGTCGCAATTATTAAATTGTTGGCAACATCCTATTGGTCATGAATAAATGAGATGGTCCCAATATAGGGTCCCATTCTCACCCACCTATTCCTCACATGAAGAAACCCCTCCCCTCTTCATGTTGAATCTCATCCATCCATTTGAAATGGAATGATCCTCACCACACACTCAATGCACACCCCCCTATTTAATCCCTCACACACTCCCCTCTTCCCTAGGCCGGCCCTAATCCCTAGGAGCTTGGGAAACCCCCTCTCTCTCTCCTCCCTTTTCCTAAACTACAGCTGAACTTCTTCCTCTTCTTCATTTCTTTTTCTTCTCCCATTCCTTTCTTCTTCTCTTCTTCTTCTTCTCTTCTTCTTCAACCTCTCACCTTGAAACCCTAACTGTTCTGGTGGAGACCTCGGCCATGGCAGACTCGGAGCCCGTAGGCGAGCTCGTGGATCCCTCCTCTGCGAGTAAGACATCAGTCGAGGAGCTCGACTGTAGGCGATGGAAGATCAGCCACGAGCCGGCCGACTGGACATTTCCACCTGATCTCGGCTGTCCCCGACGACTCCTAAGGCCACTGCAGCTTCCCGCGACCCGATTCCGATGAGCCGCTGGCCCGACGATGTTCTCCCTCCGACTTCGTTGTTCTCCGACCCAGCCATGCGAGCCATCCGCAACCGACTCCAGCGTTGTGCATCCCTCGGTCCCAGCGACTGACCACCCGCACGCCGACAACTGTGCAACATCCCCCCTTCTCCACTGTCCGGCAACGCCGCTCCGGCCAGCAGCGGTGCACTGACTGCTCCGGCCAAGTGCTGCCACGACTCGACGGTGCAGCGGACTGCTCCACTCCAGCGCAGCCTCGACTCGACTGTGCACTGACTCGATCCAGCTGACCAGCCATCATCCCACGGCGAGCCCCCTCGACCGGCCAGCACACCCGCACCATGGCAGACACCTCTCCCTCGGCCTTCCTCCACCCACGGCTGCCATTCGTCACCACGACCACCTCCACTTCCAGTGACTCCCCGACCATACGCCATTACCACCATCTCCATCTTCAGCCGACAACCACCGCTAGCTCCACCCTCTACCACGGTCAGATGTTGAGCACCTCCACGATCACCTGCACCTCCACGAGCCGGACCCCTGCTCACCTTCAATCACAATCATCGTCGAGGTAAACTTCTCCCCCTCTCTATACATTTATATGGTTGTTTATGTGTAAGTTAGTGTAGTATTAAGGATCTAATAAGAGAAATGGTGCAGTGTTTAGGGTTATTTACATAAGTACTTAAAATTGAATTTATGGATATACAAGGAGTTAGGAATTGAGGATAAATGAAAGTGAGTTTAGGGCCTTATACATAATGTCATATGAAATGTGCTCAAATGATTTAGTATATGACGCGATACTTAAAGGTTGGTAAATTATGACAAAATACGGTGTGTTAACCTTAAGTCCATTATTTTAAGGATTCGTTAATAATGACGAACTCGATCAAGGAATACAGATGGGTAATTGTGAACTATGCATATGTGAGAAGGGTGGAGTACTTAAATGATTGGTTATAAATAAGGTCTTAATCAATGAGTTAGTTATTTAATTGGAAGATGATAATTCAATGTACATGCTCACGCCTGTGAACACCGGGAGAAGAAAACCAGAGGATTGATCATGGCTGGAGATACTGATAAATACCTTAATAAGGTATAACATTGAGGACTGACCGATGATAGTATACTGTGATTGATCGTAATGGATATAACCCTCTAGCTTAGTGTCTTCTGACTTGTAACTGAGGATTGGATCAGGATGATTAACTGAATATCGTGATTGAGGTTGTGTTGATAAAATGATACAAAGGATTAGCTTGATTGACGTAATGCACCAATAGTCGACCTTGGTCAACCCCCTAGTGTCTTGTCCCTGTGGGTCGTAGCTCGGACTGAGTTTAGTTGTAGATGTTTGTAGCACCCCTGTCTGTCGTAGAATAGAATATTGATTCTGGTTTGTATTTTATCTCTAGGTACTGCGGAACCTGAGGACTTGGACGCGGTACCAGATCCCCGTCATCCGCAGCCGAACGCAGGCAAGTGTACCTTGCCATCCTGTATTTCAGTTTACAGATATTTATTGTTCCATTATGTACATTGTGCACGTAGTTATGTTGACGTTCGATACTTCACGTCCGGATCGCAACCGGGTGTTGACATTCGACTTAACGTCTTAGAATAAATACTAGATGCTTCATAGCACCTCGATGCATGTACCAGAGTACATCGATACCCCAGGACACACTCATACACTGTGATCGTGCCAGATTCCTGTATCCTGATACTGACATCATGACCAGAGACTGGGACGACCTTAGGGTCGCGTCTGTTGAGTTATTCCTTGTGTCGAGACTGTAGTTAGAGGTTCAGGTTCAACGCACAATCGTTGACCGCTTGGGAAGGGGAAGACAGTTACTAGACGTTTGGGCTACTCTGCACGCGCTTATATATATGTAGTATTTTCTAGTGATACCTGTTTCTAGTGATACCTGTTTCTAGTGTAGCCTGTTTCACCCGTGTGACTCTTTGCCCGGAGCTGCGGTACGTGCCGTGTGTTTCCGTGTCCGGAGCTACGGTTTTATTTTGGACAGCCCACGCGTCGAACATTGTCTTTAAACTGTGTCACACTAGTTGGTTATGATAGAGTACCCTGTCGTGCATTTGTACTTTCTGTTTACTTGGCATGTTATATTTCTGTACCTTGTTACGTCCCTCTGAGGACCTGGTTCCCTGCCAGTTTTGCAGCATAGATGATTACGGAGCATTTGGAGTTGTTGTTGGAGTTGCATGTCTTGCGGGCATGGTACCAGGTACTCACATTATATCTACCGACATTATAGTTATTTTACATTGTTTATTTCATCTGCTGTTGTAGCCTAGTTTTTATAGACTCATACTTCTTCTCGAGTCTATTCGAGTTAGTGTGTTATTGGGCGGCCGACTCTAGCACATATAGCTCTTTCTTGTATACTGTTGTACATTGTGGATTGAGACATAGAGGTTTACATTTATAGAATATCTAGATAGTGCCCTTTTATATTACAGCTTATACGTATTCGAGTCAGACCTGAGTCTGGTCGAATGCGTAGCTGGCGTGTCACGTATTCCTGGTCCTACGTATTTTGGGACTGGGGCGTGACAAGGATCAAGGAAGCAAACAATTTAATAGTTCAAGCATTGGTATTGAGGGACACGAAGCAAGACATTAAAGGAGATATATTTGATTAAGACTCCTATGAACATAATACCCACAAGTTTGAAAACACAGACCTGCATGGGCCACCACTACAACCTTGTCATGCCACAGTACCAGAATACGGAGACAAATATGGCCAGCTCTCCCGTACAAGGTATATAACGTCGTAAGGCAGTCACGATTATAATTAGACAAAGGGGTGCATATAACAAGCAAGTCACTTAGGATCATACAACACATATATTGTCTCAATCAATCAAGTAAGAATAGTAAACATAGAATATAGATGACAAGGAAGTAACGTGTCCCAAATGTCCTGCCACAATATTCTGGAAACTAGCTATGCAAAAATAAGAAAGCTGGTAGAGTATCAAAAGTACATGACCGTGATCAGCTGCCATCTGATTAATTAAAATTATGTAAGAAAATTAAATATCCAGATTTAAGATTAACAAGTGCTGGTGGCTAAATGCCCAAAATGAGTAAAATGTACAATAATGAGCAAGAAAAAAGAAACCCACTCGTTTTCTTCAGTGGTCATCCATCTGGTGCGCGCCATTATTCAAGGGGAAGTATGCTTGATCCTCGGGTGATGGCTCTAAACCTGGCCATGCAAAACTAGTGGGGTTAGACCCCAATAGCAAGTACCACAAAGGAAACACAAGTAAAGAAATAAAACCAGGTTATATAATATAATATTATATATATATATATATATATATATATATATATATATATATATATATATATATATAGTTAGTTAGTTAGTTAGTTAGTTAGTTAGTTAGTTTGTCTCATAGTTTTGGTTTATAGCCTACCATGATACAACAATCTAAACCTACAACCAAACAAGGACAAGGGTTAGACCATCGCACCATGATAGCCTATGTCCCTAAACTATTTTAACAGAAGACACAATTACAATCAAGCTCAGTTAAAAAATTGGCCAATCACTTGTACGACTTACTAGGTGGAGTCTGGGTTATCCCACAGGTATTATGCATATAATAGTAATCCTCAGATTGAACCTTTTCCCTTGAATAAGGGACTGGAGCAGTTACATCTCCTAATCAGACAAGCTTGGAAAAGCTATTGTCGATCAAAAAACTGGATCTTATGGCGGGATAGGGCATCAAAAAAAAATGATGCCATGTTCAAGCAAGGGTTAGCTGAGCCATGAATTGCCGCATAGCACATAGTATTATGCACCGGTCCCTCGTAAGGCCACCGTGCTAAGATCACATAGAACACATAGTATAATATAACATTCGGATATTACCATCCACTAATGAGAATTTAAACAATATCCATGGGGGCCAGCCTTCACTTCCCAAATAATGATTGAGGGTGGCTAGTTAAGAATGATCTCGGGATTTCGTGTCGTCCAATGCTCTACATATTTTAGTTGCCTAGTTAACCCTACGGTTAGCTGGAATCACATTGTGTGGTCACATGTTACTCCCCTTATATGTTGTACCATAGTACGGGCACACTAGATATAAATCTACTTTGTCACTTAGTAGTTCAATTTGGATTCACCCGAGTGTGATACAACAGTGAACAAATCTCAGCCATGCTAGGTTATTGACCAACTATCATGTCTATTGTCATACTCCGCTCCCAAAATACTGGGTAAATACGGGATTGACATGGCCAAATGCACCTTGCAGAATACTGAAGTAAGCCTTAATGTGTTAATGTTGTCTAGAAGACAAATGGGTGAACTCTAGCATGCTATGACATCAGTTCTAAAGCCAAAAAATTATATTATCTCAATCCAGCAACACAAATACAAAAGTATATCATACATAAAGGTAAAAAAGGCGTCCCAAATTATATGTCATATATGTTCATGAAGCTAGTGAATATAAAATACTATACTAGCAGAGTTTTAATAATACATGATCAAATATACCAGCCTTGGTCGAATATATACATCATGTTGACCATAGTATTAAAAAAATATACGGAGCTAACTTAGCTCCATGCTAAACACCACAATCAAGAAATCAAGACGAGGGGTGGAAAAAGAAAACCAACTCGCGAGCTTCGACCGCAGTCCTACGAGTGCTAGCCATCTTGTTGGAAGCGTGGTGGATTCTGGTTCTCTTCAAGTAACATGGCCATGCAAAGCCAGTGGGGTCAGAACTCCAAGCAACAAGTACCACAAAGGAGCTCGAGGTGATAGACCAAACGCATCACAACATAAGCAAAAGAGGCATATAAGAAATAAATACAGATCAAGTGAAACAAAAGACAAAATGCTCGAAATAAAATGCTCTAACATAAGGAACCACTAGTTTTCAAAAAAACTAAGTTTTAATAGATCAAAACCAAGAAAAAATCATAGAACACATAAAAATCTTAAACTTTAAATTCAGATCTACAAAAATCTATACATCAAAATCAAAAACTCCAAGAACTAAACATGATCAGCAACTCAAGGGAAATATTTTCCATCAAATATATTTTTCAAAAAATAACAAATTCCAAAAATCTAAGATTTCACCATTGAGCAAGATGTACTTGCCTTGGGTGGCTCCTGGCCTCTATCTCTCACGGTCCAAGTCGCAGCAAGTTTCCCTTACGGTTAGGGTTAAGGGGAGCTTGAGGGAGAGAATGAAGGAGGAAAATAAAATAAAGAATAAGAAAGAGAGGAGAGAGAAATCCATATATATACTAATGGAGGAGAAGAGAAGGTTTAGTCATGGTTTCACCCAAAATGAACCGAACTAAGGATCCATTCTACATATGGGTCCTAAATCGGATTTATGGTAATTCCAATGGGTACTCTATTGGTCTCGGGTAGTCTCTCTCTCAACAACAAAAATAAAATAATAATAAATGACAGGAGCTAACATATGAAAATAGCAGGAATATATTATCAAGAAAAAACAAATTCTAGAAATTCAAGAAATACTAAATCTGGAATCGGGTATGACATCTCTACCCTCCTTAGAAAAATTTTGTCCTCAAAAATTTATCAAGGCTTGTCGCGCTGGAACACACGAGAAAGCTTAAGAAATCAAATCATAATTCAAATGATTATACTAAGCAAATAACTGAAATAGAAAATATAGCTGCAGAAGTAACTAATGAATAAATGCAAAAAAGTAGCACATAGGAAAATGGAGGCATATGGATACATATACTCCTAAGTCAGTCAAGTAGAAACTCGTCCTCGCTTGCCTATGCTGACTTACACAAATGGTCAAGAGCCAAGCCTGGATGTAAGTCGGTACCAACGACTATATCGAGGACATGAATCTAGTCTAGGACATACCTTCGCAGTCGGAACACATGATAAACACCACGTACCAGGAGTCACGAAGGCAGAATAGCGGGGGCGATGAACTCATATTTTTTCTCAATGAAAGGATCGAAACGACTATCGTATCTCAAACGTATTGGAACACGAGATCGTTCGACAAGGACCCAAGAAAATAATAAGCTAAAGAGAGCTCAAAAATCTTACCCACAATTATAGCACCTTTGGCTAACAACTGCTCTAGGTTGCCAAACATATCGTCAGGCCATCGTCCAGGGGCTGTGGCTCTAACTTGTTGTTGGTTGTCTTACTGGTTGGGCTTGCTAAACTTGCACATACAGCGCCAGACGTTGCTATTGGAACTGCTCTGGTGGTCGGATTGATAATGCTGGTCCTCGATGGCCTTTAGCCGCTGCCTGAGACTGAGCTAATAACTGTCGGACTGAAGAAGCTTCTGGGTACAAGGTTGGGCATGAACCAATCATGTGGTCAGATGTTCAACATCTGAGATACTGGCCATTGGCCCTCCTGCACTATTCTTTGGTGTGCCCTGGCTTACCACAGTGGATGCATCCTGCTGATACAGACTGCCTGGTAGATTATACTGAGGTTACTGTAGAGGTTGGAGGTGCTGGCGGGCGACGTATTCTTACTGCTGGTGCTGGAGGTGATGACTAATTACTGACGCCTCTCATGGATGAGTGTGACCTTTTCTTGCCTTCGATCCATGCTACTAATCTCTAGCCGACGAGTTATTGGGACCTAGTTGCCCTGAGTACTGTATCGTAGGTGGTATAATTATGACCCACCGTAAAATTCTGGAGCTCTAGATGTAACCCTTGCTCAAATCTCTTGGCTCGGTCTTTCTCGAAAGCTACCATATGAGGAGAAAATTGGCTGAGTCGGCAAAACTCGGTCGGATAGTGATCGACCAATCTTGTATTCTGACGGAGGTTGATGAACTGCTGCTAGAGCTAGAACTTAGGCGGTGGTATGGAAATACTTTTCCTGAAAGCGCTCATTGATGTCTGTCAGTTAATGGACTTCGGAAGTACCATTTCTTGTGTTGTCCACCAATCTCGGGCAAGATCTGATAATTTTAGCTTCACGACTGCTACCTTCTCATCATCTAGTGTCTTGGTTGCATCCATGATGGTCTCAATGTCCTGAGCCAAGAATCTGCTGAAACTCCATCTTCCGTGCCGAGAAACTTGGTTGGGCGCATGCGACTAACATTGGTCGCCAAGTTATGAGTATAATGCCTGATGCTCTCAAGTGCTACTCTAACTCCCTAGCAAAGAGTAGTATTGGTCTGTTCTTGTCCTTGCTGAAAATATGGCAGAGTTGGACCACTTGTCACTAAAGTTGGAGTTGTTGTTGCTATTGTTGTTGTTGTACCATCATCATAGCTTGAATTATCTCTAACAAAACCTGCGAGCCTGCTTGCCCTTGTTGTACTGATAGAACTGGTGGTATTGTCTGGGCTGGCTGGGCTGGTATGAACGACAGAGCTGGCTGAGCTGGCTGATAAAAAGCTACTGATGCTTGCCCTTGGTTCAATATCAAAATCTGGCCCTGGCCCACTGTATCTACTGGAGTTATCGATGCAACATAATCCTCAGAAGGAGGACTAGGTGGGGTGTACCTAAAGGATAAGGACACAAGGATATTAACAAGGGACGAGAATGGAATAATTATGTCAAGCAAGTTTGAAGTTCAAGGAGAACGAGAAGTGCATGTTACAAGTGGAGTTTAATCAAAGATAAGTAGAGGATTGAGATTCTAACAAGATGAGTCCTCCCACAAGTCTGAAAAGTAGATCTACATTAGCCACCAATAAAATCTTATCACGCCCTGCTCCCAGAATACTGGATAAATATGAAGACTGACATGACCAACCGTACCTTATAGAATATCAAAGTAAGCCATAATGTGTTAAGGTTGTCTACATGCTATGACATCAGTCCTAAGGCCGACAAATCATATTATCTCAATCCAGCAACACAAGTAGAAGAGTATATCATACATGAAAGTAAAAAGGCATCCCAAATTATATGGCATATATGATCATGAAGCTAGTGAATACAAAATGCTGCACTAGCAGAGTTTTAATAATACATGATCAAATATACCAGCCATGGTTTAATATATACATCATGTTGATCGTAGTCTCAAAAATATAAGGAGCTAACTCGGTTCCTTACTAAATACCACAAAATGAAGAAATCAAGACGAGGGGTGGAAGAAGAAAACCCACTCGCGAGCTTCGGCAGTAGTCCTACGAGTGCGAGCCATTTTGCTGGAAGCGTGGTAGATCCTGGTTCTCTTTGGGATAACCTGACCATGCAAAGCCAGTGGGGTCAGGACCCCAAGCAATAAGTACCATAAAGGAGCTCGAGGTGATAGACCAAACATATCACAATATAAGCAAAAGAGGCATATAAGAAATAAATGCAGATCGAGACTTGTACGGTACTAATGTACTTGTCTCAAGAATAATACTGGAAGAACTGATAATAAGTAAAGAAATAAAAGTAAGGCGATGAGCCACAAAAGAGCATAGGAACTACTCTGGATCAGGACTACAACCCTTAACCAAACAAGGACCAGGGTTGCAGACCTTCACCCAAGCAGAACTTAGCACCCTAACCATGCGCCGGAAAAAATAAAACTAGAAGAGTGAGCTCTATGAATAAACAAACATCCAATTCAAGGCCAAACATGCATATGACTTGCTATGATTAACTAACTAGGGTTATCACAAGCCCTAATTAATAGAAATATATTGTTAAGAATATTACTACCACCGGTACTACAGTCAACCCGGATTGCCAAGGGTATGCTTGTCTAGTAAATTAAATGCATAGTAAACCATACAATAACATAATAAACAACAATTAAACTTATAAGCATAAATGTAAACTTATGAATTAAAAACTGGTCTTGTAAACCTAAACTTGTCTTATAATCATAAAATTTTCTTGTAAATAATAGACTTGTCTTGTAATGTGCAATAGCACACATAAACTTGGTCAGTTATGGAGTCTTTGCGTAGAAGAGTTATACATGCTGCATTGGGCCCTTGAGGATCGGGGTAGCCGGTAGTGCAATATTCTTCCCTCCAAAAATGCTCTAGGTAAATCTTATCTTGTTTAATCATTACTAAGTAATTTTAAGTTTTTGAGTCATGGACACTTGAGAACTTCCTAAAATAATAAATCGCGAGTACGAGCTTTTCATGAGTTATCGTATTCACGATACGCAATATATTGGACAATGCTTACACTTGATTGCCTGATGCCAAATACAATGGATTTTCATACACAAATATTTTTATGGTGTCATGAGTATTGTGAACTTGTACATAAAGTGGTCTTGTGAACTCATATGCAAAACTTGTCGGGTATCATGAACTTGTATCGACTTAAGGAAGCATGCAACAATAATTACTAAAAGGATTTACTAAAAGAGAATAAAGCAACGGGGAACACAAAATACACACAAGAATTCCTGGCCGCATGGACTTTTTGGCCGCATGCACCCACTGGACGCATGGACTCTCTGGCCGCATGCACCCACTGGCCACACGGACTCTCTGGCCGCATGCACTTACTTTTGGACTTTAGAAAAATTTTGTTTGTTCAACGAATATGGACTATTAGGCAATCATGCGTCCAACAAGATGGACGTATGCTGTCGGCATGTGATAAGAGTTCAGGAAGCATAACCCTCTCGGACCGCATGGCACTTACGGTTGTATGGCTCGCTGGCCGCATAAAAACTGTCTTCTCCAACAGCAAGTTTAGCCATGGCTGAAACTCCAAAAATCAAAATTTTGTTTTCTTCATAAAATTTTTATTTTTACTCCAAATCAAGTGAAATAAAAGCCAAAATGCTCGAAATGAAATGCTCTAACATAAGGAACCACTAGTTTTGAAAACACTAAGTTTTAATAGATCAAAACCAAAGAAAATTCACAAAACACATAAAAACCCTAAACTTGAAACTCAAGTCTACAAAAATCTATACATCAAAATCTAAAACTCCAATAACTAAACATAATCAACAACTCAAGTGGGAAAATTTTCCATCAAATATATTTTTCAAAACAACAACATATATAAAATCCAAAAATCCAAGATTTCACCATTAAGCAAGATGTACTTGCCTTGGGTGGCTCCTAGCCTCTACCTCTCATGGTCCAAGTCGCAGCAAGTTTTCCTTAGGGTTAGGGTTAGGGTAAGCTTGATGGAGAGGAGGAAGGAGGAAAATAAAATAAAGAATAAGAAAGAGAGGAGAGAAAAAATCCATATATATATTAAGAGAGGAGAAGAGAGGGTTTGGTCATGGGTTCACCCAAAATAAACTGAACCAAGGGTCCATTCTACATACGGGTCCTAAACCGGTCTATGGCAATGCCAATGGGTACTCTACTGGTCTTGGGTAGTCACTCTCTCAACAACAAAAATAAAAAAATAAAAAAATGACATGAACCAACATATGAAATACATCAGGAATACATTATCAAGAAAAATTAAATTCTAGAAATTCAAGAAATATTAAATCTGGAATGGGTATGACATCCATGCTGGAAGAATTTGATTACATCACATGTCACTTAGTACGTCAACACATCTCGGTATAAACATGTAACATAATCATGTAAAAACGCTTAGCACGTAGGAACACATAACACGTAGTAAGTGTATCAACACAGATACTAATAGTCAAGTCAAGTCGCCAATCATTGATAAATTATATGAGTTATAGCACATAGCAATATGTAGGTCGAGTCAGGCACATAGGTAGTCATAGTCACTTCGCCGTATGGTCTATCACTATTCATAGTCGGGTCAAGTATATAGTCTGGTTCAATACTTGGTCACTCACTTCTCGTGCATTCCAATCACCAATCTCACACTTAGAATCACAAAAATCTCATAAAGCATCAAACCAAGAAAATTAACAAATCATGCACATAGGGCTACATATGGTTAGGGACGCGTAGAGTCAATGTCGCATATGACAGGCGCTGCATAGAGGTTTTTGCCGCATATGAGTCAAGGCCGCATAGGTCTGCTTGCCGCATATGGGTCAAGGCCACTTAGGTTTTCTTGTCGCATATGGGTCAAGACCGCATATGTCTGCTTATCGCATATAGAACAAGGCCGCATGAGACGTTCTGTGACTTAACGAGTTTCTTATTCGTTCAGCGAGTGAAACACAAGGAGTTCAAGGATTAGCTCTAGAATACTTGTGTAATAATCAGTCATGCTTCCAACAAGATGGACGCATGTTGTTCGAATATGCGACAAGTGTCCAGGCCGTATAAGGATCATGTTGCATGGAGCTCTCGACCGCATATGGCGCTGGCCGTATGAGAACTTTGTCTTTTCTAGACAGCAAGTTCAGCCATAGCAAGAACTCCAAAAATCAAAAATTTATTTTTTTTCATAAAAACTTTATTTTAAATCCAAATCAAGTGAACCAAAAGCCAAAATGCTCGAAATAAAGTGCTCCATCCATCCCAAAAACTATTTTTTGAAAATATCATATTTTAGTAGATCAAAACCACAAAAATTAAGGAACCCATGAAAACCCTAAACTCAGAATATAGATCTACTCAAATCTATCTATTAAAATTAAAAAATCCAAGTACTAAAAGTGTTTAGAATCATCATGAGCATATAATAGACTAATAAAATATAAGAAAATAGCAAGAATTAAAAATTATGAGATTTCTCTATATAATGTAAGGTGAACTTGCCTAAATAAAGGAAAAGAAAAATAAGAGAATGCAGGAAGAGATAGAAAGAAGTTAACTTATATAGCTAGGGTTTGAGGTTTAGACCTTGGGTTCACTCATGACTAAACCAACCCAACAATTAAATGTAAGTCTAATTGAACCAAAGAATGGGTGTAATCTCCATGACATAAAACCTAATTACCATGCAAGCAATAAATGATATAAGCATGAAAACTAATATCTTTCAAATAAGTATATCAGGAACATGGAGTGACAAGAACCACCAGTCGTGAATGTCAACACATGTCTTAGTGGCATAGCTTTGACAACTATGCAAGCTATTCCTAAGACAGACCAGTTTATGACTAATCACCGTGATTGACTGCCTGGATTTGATAGGGATTGCTAGAGAAGCCGCGAGACGGGCAAAAGCATCGGCTTCGGTGTTCTGTAACTAGGGTACGTATTTTATGAATAATCCTATGAATATGGAGATTATATTGATTAATGCTTGATAATAAGGTATTATTTCTTTATGTCGGGCTTTGTACTCCCCTCAAACTTGGTTGACTATTAGTTTAAAATCATCGTAAGCTTCCAAATAGTCTACCCCAGCTATTTGACTAACTAAGATTGATGATAAGAGCATTATATTCTGCCATATTATTGGAGCATGACTCCATGGAAGAATATGCAAGGTTGATGACTAATTTGTTAAGAGAGACCAACACCACCCCCACTCTTACGATAATATTGTCCTTGGGCCCTGTTCTTGAAGCACCGTTGAAAAATACTTGCCAAATAGACGCTTCCATCATTGTGTTAGATTCTAACACTTTATCTGAAATGTCATCGTAGAGATTCGATATTAATAGCACCGGATGTGTTGCCAAGAAATCATCTAGTGACTGACCTTTGACCGCCTTTTAAGGGACGAACACTATGTCATATAGGAAGAGTAGCATTGCTCATATAGCTAGGCAAGAGTTCAGTGTTCCTTGTTTGGTCATGAGTACTCTGAGAGGGTTAAATCTCGAGATGACATGAATTGTTTGCCCCATCACGTAATAATGCGTCTTTTGGATGGCGAATATCATGGCAAGAGATTCTTTTTCCATAGGGTTATATCTGTGTTCATCACTAATCATCGTTTCCACTGAGATAATAGATAGTCTGCTCATGGCCTGTCTTGTTCTTTTGAGCCAGCAGTGCACTAAGAGAATGGTCTTTTGCACAGACGTAAAGTAAGAAGGGTTTTCTCACGCTTGGAGCCACCAACACTAGGGTTTCATGGGATACTTCTTGATATCGTCGAATGCACGCTGGCATTCCTCAGTCCAGACAAAGGAGACTCCTTTCTTCATCAGTTGGATAAATGGCAGACACCATCCAGAGACATTAGATATGAATCTCCTAATGTATGCCAATCTTTCTTGGAGGTCACGGAGCTCTCTGAGATTCTTCGAAGGGTGTATGTCAAGGATAGCTTTTGTTTTGTCAGGGTCTAGATGAATACCCTTTGAAGTTATGATAAAAACACAAGAACTTTCCACTGGAGAATCCCAAAAAAGACTTGGTCGTATTCATCTTAAGTTGGTGCGCACGCATCAATTCGAACAATATCCTCAGGTCGTGGAGGTGATCATCCTGAAAACGGATTTTGATAACGATGTCATCAACATAATATTCTAGTTTTTTGCGCAGATGCTCATAAAAATGGTGCTCATAACTTGCTGGTATATCGTACCTACATTTTTCAGACCGAAGGGAATTATTGTATAATAATATACCACCAATGGTGATCAAAATAATGTGTGCTTCTCATCATCTAGGAACATATTGATTTAGTTGTATCCTGAGAACCCATCCATGAAGGACATCCGTTCAAAGCAACAGGTAATGTTGATCATTACGTCAGTATTCGGAAGAGAAAACTCGTCCTCTGGGCAGGCTACGTTTAATCACGAAAGTCTATGTAGACTTGGATCTTGTCATTCTTTTTTATGACAGAAATGATATTGGCTACCTAGTCTTCGTGTTGCTCCTCGTGAATAAAGTCACTTGTTATTAGCTTATTCACCTTAACTTTGATTACATCCATGACATCCGGACAAAATTGTCGTTGTTATTGCTTTACCGGCTTGGCATTCGGTAGGATGTTGAGTCTATGCATTATGATTTGAGGATCCAACCTTAGCATATCTTCCTAGCTTCACACAAAGACGTCGATGTATTATTTAATAATATGGACAAGCGACTCTCGATCTCCTACCGTAAGACTTTTGCTGATGAAGATAGGCTTGGGAGAGGATTCGTTGCCCATGTCAATTGGCACTACTTCATCTTTGTTAGGTTTTTCTCGTTGCTCAAAATGCAGCTCCCACTGAGACTCTAAAAGTTGAGCCCAAGATTCAACCTCGAAGAACTCGAGAGATTGATGAACACCTTCGACCCGATCCACTAACGTCATATTGACAGATAAGGTTCTTTGAATATTTCCTCGATGCTTGTATCGGAGTCCCAGATAGAAGACTATGAAGAATGAGAGTGCATCTCAGCTTCTGCTTCCAAATATATGGGAGTTGTTAGAGGCGTAACATATCCTATACCATGGTCGGTTCATTGATAATAGGTCTTGGCCTTACCTGCAAGAGCATAGTGGCGTAATGGAAAATGTCATCTTTTGCCATATTTTAGGCCCTTATTACTTTTCAACTTGTATCCCATCTTCTGAACGAGACTCCTATCTTAAGAAATGTAACGGTAAAGCTATATTTTGCCGTTATCAAGTTCTAGTTCATCTAAGGGGAAGTTTCAGCAACCTTCCACCTTACTGAAGATGATAGATTTTTCTTTCCTCTTTTTTGCTAGAATTATGAAGAAATTATCCCCATATGGGAGTATCTTGCTGACTGCATAAATTGTCGTCACTGGCATATGCAGTTGTGGACCTAGGACATGTTTAAAGGAGTACATAGTTCTTAAATGTTCGACATCAGAGTAATTCAAAGTTAACCCTTTATTTAGAAAATAAAGTATCTTCTTATCAGGGATTACATCATGGAAAGAAGGCACATTAGTTTGAGTACTAACATACTCATATAATTCATCATCTTTGGTGTCCTCCGTCAATACAAGAGGCAGATTAGGTACCTTCTTATTGGGGTGACGGAGATTTATTACCAAAGGTTCAAAGATCTTTACAGTAGGGCGATCATTCTTCGGTGGACGCTCGGGCCTTCCTTCGAAGGATGTCTTACGAAGGTTGATTACAAGAGGCTCTACAGTTTTCTTGTGAATCTTGACAACAAAGTGGGCATGAGTATTGGCGGTACATCCTTTTACGTGGATCCTCAAAGGTCCCTCAGTAACAGAGTCTGCTTCTGCTTCGTCATCAGCATAAATGTCCACTTCCTCCTGGTGCATTTTCCTATAAGTACAAAATTGGAGTAGTAGGCTTCCATACCTTTGAAAATGTCGACATCAACAAATTTGGTTCTGATGACTCATTCGCTATCAATATACTTCAGGCACTAATAAAGAGTCGATGGTACGATCATGTATTCATGTATCTAAGAGCTCCCAAGCAAATCGTTGTTGGAAATGTCTACGTCAATAACGTAGAAAGTGACCTCGGTTCGCAGATCGCCTATCTGACACTTTAGACAGATCTTTCCCTGAGGATAGCTTATGCCTGCATTGAAGACATTGATGGTTGTGTTGGTGGCAGATATCCGATGCATCAGGATTTCCAAGGTTTTGAGCAAACTTTGTAGGATGATGCTAAGAGACGAACCTGGGTCGATATACATCCGGTCTACTTTGATGGCACCAATGTACCCCATATAGTACAGAGGCCGATCATGCTTGTTATTCTTTAATAGCATATCCTGCTGAGAGAATGTCATATTAGGGATTCTATCCATCATATTATGGCAATGGGTATATGCAGCAGGATCTTCGGTTGGCTTCTTGATTTGAGTCAGATATGAATCAGTATATTATTGTGCTTCACTCGGAGCCTCCCGAGTTTCTTTAGAAAGATAAAGCAGCTCGAAGAGCGAAAACCTCGCATGTGTATTAGCAAGGGGTGCTAATATATCAAAGTTGTAGGGTTTGTCCAACCCTAGATGGGAGTTCTTCTTCAGAAACTTGTCAAAATGTGTTGTTTCTATTTGTCTGTCGAGGGAGGATTGGACGGACCTGCTTCAAGTACTACTGGAGCAACATGTATGGCGGTTGAAGGTATAGAATCCTCTTGAACTGGATAATAGTTATGTAAATAGGTCTTGCAAGACCTAGTTTCCCCCGACAAGGCTTCACCAGTCAAAGGCGAGACAATGTGACATGGCTTGGGCTTTCTTTCCTTAGAACTGACAGTCGAAGGCACTGTTTGTTGTGTCAGATCTTGAACAATGTCGGGAAGAACCCACATGACTTTACCCTATTGAGTTGTGAGGGGTACCAGCCCTACTACTTGGTTGTGACTTAGTGGGAGGTTGACGACCTCTAGTGTCGCCTTAGGAATTGAGACGATGTCATCTTGAACCTCCATACCGAAGAAATTATCAAATTGGAGTGACACCATGTTGGCAGTGACCGCCTTATCAATAGTATCCATGGTGATTGCTTTAGCGTCTATCAGATGCTGGATGCGCCTATTCAATATATAACAATATCTTATAGGATGATGTACGTATCGATAAAATAGGCAGTACTTAGGATCATTGACCTTGTCTGCCTCCTCAATGTGTCTGATGTCAGGCATCCGAAGTTTTTTTACTTCATTAGTATATTGAAAATGCCAACCGCGTCATCATCATTGAAAGAGAATGTCTCTTTCGACTTTTGCTCTTTAGCTGGCTTTTACTTGGATACTGAACACTATTTAGATATTAATGGTAAGGGCCTCATTCCCATTACCATTGTGGTTATTATTTAGGGGATGCTTTCCCCGATCGTCAAAACTGAGTATATGGATCCCTAACAGATGAGCTTCCTTCGTATTCTTCTTAGCAAGGTTGGCGCCTGCAATGAATGTTGACCAATCCTTATACTAGGATGTGCCTACGCAAAACTTTACTACTGAAAACATATTTCGTCTATAAGTATCCATAATAACAAATTCAGGGATACCGGAAGCAACTTTAATGTTGTTTGTCTGAAGCGTTCTATGAATGCACATGTAGACACTTTCTTCTTCTAAGCTGTGTCGATGAGGGATGACATGGTCATATCCATTCTGCCATTATAAATTTGGGAAAGGAAGAGCCATCAAAGGTCATCAAACGATACAATGCAATTATCCGGGAGGATGTAGAACCACTCATAAGCCACATTGGTTAAGGTACCGATAAATAGCTTAGTGAGTAAGGCGTCGTCTCGTGGTAGTTGTCCCGTCATAAATTTAAAGTAGTTCATGAACTGACGAGACAACTTTTTTCTATTAAATGGTATCAGAGACCGGGGCTTGTACTTAGGTGAAAAGACAATATTATTCCATTCAGGGGGATAAGATTGTCTGATCCTGAGTTTATGAAGGTTGTCTCGGTTGTTCATAGAGTCTAGGCGAGCCCGTAGTTCTTGGATGTACTCATGAGTATCCTTTTTCTGTTGAGGAGTAGATGAATGTGGTATAGCTTATGAGATCCCATGCGTCACTAGAAATAGAGGAATGACAATAGTTGGAGGATCATGAGCATTAGACTCCTCATAGGTCCCAGGATCCTAACTTGTTTGCCCTGGAGGTCGCGGTTGTGGTACGACCATATTTTCTCGGATCTCTAGTATTGCCGGAGTTAAAGTATGCATTGAGGCACTAATACCATGCATCATTGCCTCCAGAGCGTCGAGGCATTGACGATCGTTGTTGCTCCCTTAATTGTTGTCACCAACCATATAAACTGGCATGACAAGTGGAGAGGTAGATAGGGCAGTAGACCCTTCACTTTTAACTTCTGATTCCTGAGTCACGTTGTTCTCAGGGAAGACTGGTATCACGGTATCATCTTCAGAATCAGGAGAGTTGTTACCCCCAGCCTCAGATATTGCACTGACCTATTAAGGGTTACCACCCCCTGGTACATCATTGTCAGTTCATTGAGAATTACTGTCTTCATGGAACGTCGGATTAATATGGACTACAGAAAGATTGCTACACCTTGCTTCCAGAGGTACATTGAGTTTTAAGGAAATACTACCCCCAGTCCGTGGTTTGGTCTCCTCAGAAGAAGACCTTGACCTTAGGCGAGTGCCCTGGAATACTCCTTCTGTAGGCACAGTTTGTTGGTTGCCTCACGACCAGCTTTTCGATATGTTAGCCGAGACTGGTGGGTTACACGAACTTGCTTTTGAGTTCTTTTTTGCAGAAGGAGACCTCCAAGTTGAAAAGCATGAGGCAAAAGGCAATTCATCTTCAGGTTCTTTGGTTTGCACCAATTACCCTAGATGTTGTCGGATTGGTGCAACTTATCGCAGTCGCTGGAACACGAATTGCCTAGCTAGAGGGCATGCTACTTTGGTATAGCAGCGATGATAATGCTAGCACAGTAGTACCCTAGAAGGGACACTCCATGTATAGTAGTCATCTCTCTCATTTTGCGCTGGTGACATATCATGTTACACAAATCTGATGAGGGAAATTTTACCTTTACACCCATTTTATGCTCATTGGTATGTAGATGAGGTACTTACTCCCTGACCTGGTTCATGTGTAGAGATGGCATCCAGATTATTTGTGGAAGACTTAACGTAAAACTAAACCATTTTATGTGCGCAGTGCGCAGCCACACTGGATACATAGATCTGTTAACACAGTTTTTGCTCTCTGACTTGGTTCATGCGTATATTCTACGCCCAAGTTGTCCCAGGAAGACTTTTGGATCTGACCCACTTCATGCACACAGGCAGGCTAAACGCATGGGTCATTTTGATACATCTTTCCATTAATAACACGTATAACAGTTAATGGCTCATGCTTTTGGTCAGTTGATTGAGCAGTTGCTAGAGCGCACTTGGCTCATACTGCCATTGACTTCTTTGAAATAGCACGCATTGGTGCATAGTAAAAAGTGTCCAAGTTATCTCAATTTCCAGAAAGTTGGTGCACGGAGTTGGTGTCATGGGAAATCTTGTCGAAGACAGAAGTCTTCTTTTTGCTTGGATACACGATCATCGAGCAGCATTTGGGATAGCTTGCTGATCATTGGCGCATGTAAGGACTTTTATATGCCTGAGATTTGATGCGGCACGTTTCTCCTTCTGTACCCCCTCCCACTGTGAGCGCATGGTCTGAGGATCAGCAATGTTCTTCTTAGAAGGACCATGCTGCATGATGCGACGAGTGCTCGTAGGTTCAGAAGAGGCCTTGGCACCTTGGTTTCTGACATCGTAGTATTTTTCTCTGTCAGAACATAAGTGTAGAGAACTCTTTTTCCCACGAGTGGCTGACGCATGGGCCTCAGTCTTCTCAGTAGAAGCGTGCGCATCTCACTTTCGCAATGATTTCTCATCCTGATTTGCAGCTATGGGAACAGAGACTAGATGCACAAAGGCATGACACGCATCTTTGTCAATAAAAATAGGCAGCGCATCCTCCACGGTGCTTGGGTGCGCTATATTGGCTTTATAACCTATGTCATATGGGTCTTCTTAGGCTTTGCCAGCCTTGGTGAGGAGCTTAATCTATCCTCCGAGATCATGTTCTTGAAAGCCTGTTAGTAAAAGTGAATGACCAACATCCTCTGGGTTGAACCCAGTTTCGTCATATTTGATTGCGTCACAACCTTCTTATTGGTGGAGAAGGAAGTCCCCAGCAGAGTTGTCATTTTTGTTTTTATTAGAAAAATAGTTTTACTAACTTTTGATTGCAACAAGAAAACAAAGAAAAGTACAAAGGAGATTACAACAAATTCCTAAGTATAAATGATTTGGAAAAGTGTGACGGTGGAGATCGAGTTGTATAGTTAACTCCTTTACTCCGTCGATGATCGACTGACGAAAAAATTGCTAAGTCTCGGCTCACAGGCAAAAGAAACAACAATTAGGCTCTCCAGTGTGCGTCCCCCTTGGGAAGCATATATCCCTGCTATTTATAGCCATTTGTACTGAAATGGTCATGCATGCGCATATCCTAAAAAATTAATGTTTCCAGCATTTTTTGTATCAAAATTGAGTTTGGCGCATCAAAACTACATCTGGCATATGTTCTTTTTAAGATAAATGTCCATAAGATAAGGTCAAACATGCACTCATTATGTGGTCTACTTGACATGTGTCATGCGTCTATGGTCACGAATTAGTCGTGGTTGAAATCATGTAGAAACAGGTACTCTTTTGACACAACAATATGCACAAGTTGGTAACGGTTACTACCAGTTGTCGTCATAGGGGGATGCGGCTAGAAATGACTTTCAGCCGCATAAATACTTCTTTATTGGAGGATTCTAGCCGCATGACTCTTCTGCCTCAAAGACATTACTGTGTTGAAGGATTTGGCTGCATGACTCTACTAGAGAGAAATTGCCATATGAAAGACTTTATTGTCCTGACGTAAGCGCTGAAGTTTTGATGTGTAACCTCCGCCCGCACATATCACGAAGTGCTCTGCTGTAACTGACAGAGTAATTATGTTACTGCTGACGTAATCGTTGGTTGCTCGGCTTTTGAGGATGACTTTTCCACTGAGCACTAAATGCTCTTGTTGGTATAGGTGCAGCTGAGGCGGCAACCGCATACTCTTAGGACTTTCTCTCTGCCGCATTGGTGTGTTAATGTCCCTTTGCTGCATAGGTATTATACTTCTTCCTGCTACATTGGAGGCCCATTGTCCCTTGCCGTATGGCACTATACGCGCATGGATCAAAATTTTCTATCTTCTACAGTTGCATCTTGTTGCTTGGGCAGCAGCTGCAGTTAGCCGCAGTCCAGCTATGCTGGCAGCAAATTTTTATACTATAATACAATTCCAGCCTACTAAAACTGAGCAACATTGTACTGGCATTTGTAGCAACTTCTATTGGCAGCAGTGCACTGATTGTAGAAGCCCAGCATGAGCAGCAGTGCAAACCCAGTACAGTTTGTAGTAGGTAAGCCAGTGAGTGTAGGGGTGTGTGTCCAAGTTGGGTTTAGTTTTAAGAGTATCCATGGTAAATACCTTGGTTATATGTATACCTAGTGTCATAAGTATATGATTAGGGTCTAGTGTCTAGTTAAGTATCCTAGTATTAATGTGATACATAGAAACATAGGGGTAAGTATGAGTTTTGGTTAAATATGAGTATAGATATGTGTATCAATAAGTAGTATCATAGGTGAGGGTATATATAGATATACAATTGATACCTAGTGCCATGGGTATATAGATACAAGTATCCTAAATACCTTGGGTATATAGTTATAATAGATACTTGGATACCTTGAGTAGGTAGTATCAATGAGATACCTTGATATATATATATATATATATATATATATATATATATATATATATATATATATATATATATATATATATATATATATATATAAGTTATAGGTTTTGAGATAACTATATAAGATATAAATTAAGTTATTAGTATAATTTATAGGTGTTACAAGGGGGTAATAGGAAACCAAATACAACCTACCATGTATAAGCCCAAAATAGTATATAAATTGAGCTAGAAACCTAATAACCAAGTAGATAAGATTGTTATTGATTTTATTTCACCTATTGACATTGTAAACTCATAATATATGTTACTTGGACTTCGATACAGATTCTGACCTGTACCACCAGCTCAGGACCACATACGAGTACATTCTCTAATTATTTATATTATTTGATAGCTTTTGTAACGCATATTTTGTGATATTTTACTTGATTCTCGATACGCTTGTTACACGGATTAGTATTATATGAATTTCTAATCATGATACCATACTTTTCATGTTTATCGTGTTGTTCGTGATCATCGTGCTCTTATTTATCATCTATTATAATGTACGTGCCATGACTCGAATCCATGAATACTAGTTGGGGGAAAGTACAAAGTAGATATGTGATCAAATCCTATTAGACCGTGTGGATAACTAATCATATATTTCACGTAGGATTGAACCATGTTCTATTAAATCGTATTGATAGCTAATCATATATATCACATATGATTGAGCCGTATCTTAGTTAAACCATATATTGTATTACCCTAGCCGATCACATATCGAAAGTAGAACTCTAAAACACTTAGATAGTACAGTCTTTCTTGTTTCACTCCAAACTTGTTGTCATATGCTATATTTACTCGTGATTAC
Source organism: Iris macrosiphon (assembly GCA_036927795.1). Taxonomy (NCBI): domain Eukaryota; kingdom Viridiplantae; phylum Streptophyta; class Magnoliopsida; order Asparagales; family Iridaceae; genus Iris; species Iris macrosiphon. Next base: position 61,137,425 of record JAYESA010000005.1, read on the forward strand.
TTGTTTTACTATATTTGTCATACCATGCTTCCATTTTTACTTGTTTATCATATATTTTATTGACTCGTGATTACTGGTTTTACTATATTTGTCATACCATGCTTCCATTTTTACTTGTTTATCATATATTTTATTGATATTTTTTGTTTTATAGTTTTACCATGTATTGGAACTACTTTCAGTAATTTGTACTCGTTTTATCATGACTGGATAACAATTTTAGGTGACTGTTACGAGGACTGGTGCCCGACCTACTTTAATGATCCGTTCCGCTTAACGCGGAGAGCCAATTTAAATGGCGCAAATGTGATGACCGGCCCGTCTAGCTCTGCGAGATAACTCGCTTGATTCAAAGACATTCAGACTTGGCCCTTCAGAAGAAGTCCAGACTTAGACTTTTTAGAGGTGCGCTCAGAGTCTCGCTCGACCAATATGATTCATCGCCAAGGTGGGTGGCTCCGATGAACCTGTCTTTGCCTAGCCTTTACACTTAAAATATAGACAATACATGCTAGTCACAAGGAAAACCATCGATGCATGCAAATAAAAGAGTTCAATGCGTCTAGCTAATATATTAATCCTAACTTATGTCACATTGTATATAACATGGAGATAGTAACTTGCTACTAGAAGATAGATATTTTATTATGTGTTTTATTACAAAAGTAGAGATGTTTCTTATGCCTCAAGAGTATTATTATGCACACTGTTGCAATGCACTTTACTTAGACTATGCCACTAGTTAAAGTGGCATGCCCCGATTATCATAAGGGGACGATCGTCCTCACTTAACATCTTGCGGAATCGATTGTCCTCACATGGGCGTGATGCCGTACAAGCCTAAGTAGCACTTGCACAAGGCCAAAGCTTTGTGCAAGGGCAAGTAAGCTATTCAAGACGGAAGCAACAACACAATATTGCAGAATAATAAAGAACACAATGGCATAAGGAAAAATCTATTTAATGATATTCAAGAAGTATTACAAGCGGTGCTTGGACAAGATTACAATTCGCTCAAGCTCTCTCTCAAACGATTACAATGCCATTATTCCATATATTATATCTCTTTATACAAAAATAGCTCAAAATATTTCGATACGACTCAAGGCATCGACTAAATATTTCTTGGTCATGAGGATATACAATTGCTTCTTCGGACGATTCAGTACCTGTGAACAAGCAAACTGGTAGAGGGTCAGCACTTTAGTAAAAGTACTGGTGAGTATAAAAGCAACGAATAGAAGTAACACCCTCTAAAACCAATACTAAGTAATCATGTGGCAAAATCTTATATTACTAGTGATCTTGCTACTTTTACCTAGGTTTATTTCATGCAGTACGGGATCAGAGTCAGTTTACTTCTTTTAAAAACATATCTTTAAAAATAGTTTGCATATTCAATACGTTCAAGCATACAATAGGGGCATTATTCTACCATACAGTGTGCATCATGGATTGTAAGCCATATTCAATTTCTTTAGGAACATAAGCTATCTCTAGTGGACTATCAATTTCAATTCAAGACAAAGTACATCTAGTGGACTTATTCAATTTAGTTCAAGGCAACAACATATTCAAGTTAAACATACAAGTCTAGGAGCAATACAAGATAGCAAGCACAATCCAATAATGAGTACATCACTTATCGGTGATTCTTACCATTCGTCGAACGATTATCCCTGCAACATGCATACAACTTAGCAATAATTTGCATATACAAATGGGTGTCATTTTATGTTCGTCTCTACATCAAATAGTTAGGTATGCAAGAAGGCTAAAGTCCTAGCAGGCGTCCTAACTATATAATGGCCCATGGAAACTATGATTAGCAGTTGGGACATTCAAGATCATCTTACTAATAGACTGACACCCTTCTTTAATCCACGAATAGGGTGTCTTGTCCTCTCCTAGGTCGAACGATTTCCAGTGCCCCAGGAACCGATCGAGAGGGTACGTCCTTGTGCACAAGTTTGTCCAGACCGATGCATGAATACACTTTTATCAAATAACATACAATACAAGAAGGCAATAATCAAGCAAACCCTTCTATATAATAATCTATATTGATGTACGGGGCACGTAACTATCAATTCTCTTCTTTTTACTTAGCCCAATACTCTATGTATGGGGCATATAACCATTGGTGTATGGAAAACATAACCATCGATGTACCAGAGTCATAACCATCGAGTACTGGTCTGTATAATCTATTGTTTCAGTTCAAGCATTTCAAACAATTATGTCTTTTATAGTACGATCAATGAAACATGTTCAACCAGCTTTCTAGTTAAGCAAGCATGGAAGCAGTTCTTCTATCTCTTTTTAACTAAGTATGTAAATACTATTCTTACTTAGCATACTATGGATTCACAAGTTCAAGCAAATCCTTTACTCTTCTTATTAGCATGGCAGCAGTTCGTTCGATAGCTGTGTCAGTGCAACTTAGCATGCAATATTCTATTCTTTTACTTAGCATGGAAAGGTTCCCGTTCTTTAGCAATGACCATGTAACTTAGCATGCATTATTCATTTCTATTCTTATCATGGCAATAGTTCTATCTCTTTTAGGCAATCTATGATTCTCTAGTTAAGCATGCATGTTCTCGTTCTATCATTCTCATGTGAATATTTTCTACTTAGCAACAAGCATTACAAAAACTCAGATTCATTATTAAGGCGCGCAAGAATCAGAGAATGAAGTTATACCCACTCACCAAGATCAATCGTCTTGTGTTTCAATGGAAAACTCTTCAAGAAGGCTTTCGCTCGAGTCAACAAAGTGATATCTCTTGTACATAGTGCCAACGCGGAGCGGGGCACTACATACTTACCCACAGAGGAAAAAAAATTCCTTGAAACTCAAGAAAAAACTTTCAATATCCAGAGCAGCATAGTTCTCATCCCTCGTCATCCTCAATCGAAAAACACTAGCAGTCAAGAACTCAATAAAACTCTACCAATCATAAATCATAAATCATAACTCAAGCAATAAATCAATCCAGAAAACTTTTGTCGGTATCTTTGAAAATATCTATGAACTTATTATATGGAATGCACATTGTGACAACGATATCAAGTGGCAAGTAACATCTTGAGTTAAAGAGAAGCAACAGAATATACAAAGGGTCGAGTTGCTCTGATACCATTATGTCATGCCTCGATTCCTGCAAGGGGCCGAACGTCCTTGCTTAGCGCATTGCAGAACCAATCGTCCTTGTATGGGCGTGATGTCGTGCAAACTTAATTTGCACTTGCACAAGGTCAAAGCCGTGAACAAGGGCAAGTAAGCTGTTTAAAATGGAAGTAGGGTCACAATATTGCAGAAAAGTAAAGAACACAATGGCATAAGAAAACAATCTCTTTAATGATATTCAAGAAGTGTTACAAGCGGCGCTTGGCCGAGATTATAATTTGCTCAAGCTCTCTCTCTCAAACTATTACAATGACATCGTTCAATATATTACATCTCTTTATACAAAAGCAGCTCAAAACATCTTGATACGGCTCAAGGCATCGACTCCATATTTTTGGGTCATGAAGATGTGGATATGCTATCGTTTCTTCGGAAGATCTAGTACCTGCGAACAAGCAAAATAGTGGGAGGTCAGCACTTTAGGAAAAGTACTGGTGAGTATAAAAGTAACGAACAGAAGCAACACCCTCTAAAACCAACACTAAGTAATTATTTTACAAAATATTACATTACTAGTGATCTTGCTACATTTACCTAGGTTTATTTCATGCAGTACGGGATCAGAGCCAGTTTACTTCTTTTGAAAACATATCTTTAAAAATAGTTTGCATATTCAATACGTTCAAGCATACAGTAGGGGCATTATTCTATCATGCAGTGTGCAACATGGATTGTGAGCCATATTCGATTTCTTTAGGAACATAAGCTATCTCTAGTAGACTATCCATTTTAATTGAAGACAAAGTGCATATAGTGGACTTATTCAATTCAGTTCAAGACAGCAGCATATTCAAATTAAATATGCAAGTCTAGGAGCAATACAAGATAGAAAGCATAATTCAATAATGAGTACATCACTTATCGATGATTCTTATCATTCGTCAAACGATTATTCCTACAACAGACATACAATTTAGCAACAATTTGTATATACAAATGAGTGTCATTTTCTGTTCGTCTCTGCATTAAACAGTTAGGTATGTAAGAAGGCTAAAGTTCTAGTATGCGCCCTAACTATATAATGGTCCATGGAAACCATGATTAGCAGTTGGGACGTTCAAGCTCATCTCACTAATAGGCTGACAACCTTCTTTAATCCACGAATAGGGTATCATGTCCTCTCCTAGGCCGAACGTTTCCTAGTGCCCCAGGACTCAATCGAGAGGGTACGTTCTTGTGCACAAGTTTGTCCAGACCAATGCATAAATGCACTTCTATCAGATAACATACAATGCAAGCAGGCAATAATCAACCAAATTCTTCTATATAATAATCTATGTTGATGTACAGGGCACGTAACCATCAATTATCTTCTTTTTACTTATCCTAGTACTCGATGCAGGGCCACATAACCATCGATGTATGGGGCATGTAACCATCGATGTACCAGAGTCGTAACTATCGAGTACTGTCCTGTATCATCTATTATTTTAGTTCAAGCATTTCAAACAGTTCTGTCTTTTTACAGTGCGATCAATGAAACATGTTCAACCAGTTTTCTAGTAAAGCAAGCATAGAAGGAGTTCTTCTATTTCTTTTTAACTAAGCATGTAAATACTACTCTTACTTAGCATACTATGGATTCACAAGTTCAAGCAAATATTTTACTCTTCTTATTAGCATGGCAGCAGTTCATTCGATAGCTGTGTTAGTGCAACTTAGGATACAATATCCTATTCTTTTACTTAGCATAGAAAAGTTCTCGTTCTTTAACGGTAACCATACAACTTAGCATGCATCATTCATTTATATACTTATCATAGCAATGGTTCTATCTCTTTTAGGCAATCTATGATTCTTTAGTTAAGCATGCAGGTTCTCGTTCTATCATTCTCATGTGAACATTTTCTACTTAGCAACGAGCATTACAAAAAATTAGATTCATTATTAAGGCATGCAAGAATCATAGAATAAAGTTATGCCCACTCACCAAGATCATTCGTCTTCTATTTCAATGGTGAACTCTTCAAGAAGGCTTCCACTCGAGCCAACAAAGCGATATCTCTTGTATATAGTGCCAACGCGGAGCGAGGCACTACATACTTACCCACTAAGAAAAAAATTAGTTCTCGAAACTCAAGGAGAAACTTTTAATATCCAGAGCAGCGATAGTCTTCATCCCTCTCCATCCTGAATCGAAAACACTAGCAATCAAGAACTCAAAAAAAATCTAGCAATCAAAAATCACAAATCATAACTCAAATAATATATCAATCCAGAAAAAATTTTCCGACATCTTTGAAAATATCTATGGACTTATTGTATGGAATGCATATTGCAACAATGATATCAAGGGGCAAGTAACATCTTGAGTTGAAGAGAACAAACCGAATGGCCAAAGGGTCGAGTTGCTCTGATACCATTATGTCATGCCCTGATTCTCGCAAGGGACCGATCGCCCTTGCTTAGCACCTTGCGGAACCGATCTACCTCGCATGGGCATGATGTCATGCAAGGCTAATTTGTGCTTGCACAAGGACATAGCTTTGAACAAGGGCAAGTAAGCTATTTAAGACGGAAGCAGAGGCACAATATTGCAGAAAAGTAAAGAACACAATAGAATAAGAAAATAATCTCTCTAATGATATTCAAGAAGTGTTACAAGTGGCACTTGGCCGAGATTAAAATTCGCTCAAGCTCTCTCCCAAACGATTACAATAACATCGTTCCATATATTACAACCCTTTATATAAAAGTAGCTCAAAATATCTCGATACGGCTCAAGGCATCGACTCCATATTTTTGGGTCCTGAGGATGAGGATATGTTATCGCTTCTTCGGACGATCCAGTACCTGCGAACAAGCAAACTGGTAGGGGTCATCACTTTAGGAAAATTACTTGTGAGCATAAAAGCAATAAACAGATGCAACACCCTCTAAAACCAACACTAAGTAATCATGTGGTAAAATATAATATTACTAGTGATCTTGCTACTTTTACCTAGTTTTATTTTATGCAGTACGGGATCAGAGTTAGTTTACTTCTTTTAAAAATGCATCTTTGAAAATAGTTTGCATATTCAATATGTTCAAGCATATAGTAGGGGCAGTGTTCTATCTGTCGTACGCAGCATCGACTATGAGCCATATTTAATTTCTTTAGCAACATAAACTATCTCTAGTGGACTATCCATTTTAATTCAAGACAAAGTGCTTATAGTGGACTTATTCAATTCATTTCAAGGCAGCAGCATATTCAAGTTAAACATACAAGTCTATGAGCGATACAAGATAGAAAGAATAATTCAATAATGAGTACATTACTTATCGATAATTCTTATCTTTTGTCGAATGGTTATCCATGAAACAGACATACAAGTTAGCAACAATTTGCATATATAAATGAGTATCATTTCATGTTTGTCTCTGCATCAAATAGTTGGCTATGCAAGAAGGCTATAGTCCTAGTATGCGCCCTAACTATATGATGGCCCATGGAAATCATGATTAGCAGTTGGGACGTTCAAGCCCATCTCACTAATAGACTGACACCCTTCTTTAATCCACGAACAGGGTGTCATGTCATCTCCTAGGCCAAACGATTCCCAGTACCCCAGGAACCAATCGAGAGGGTATGTCCTTGTGCACAAGTTTGTCCAGACTAATGCATAAATACACTTATATCAGATAATATACAATGTAAGCAGGCAATAATCAAGCAAACTCTTCTATATAATAATCTATATTTATGTAAGGGGCACATAACCATTAATTATTTTCTTTTTACTTAGTCCAATACTCGATGTACGGGGCGCGTAACCATCATTGTACCAAAGTTCTAACCCCATTTCTCTTCCTTATTCTAAAGAAATAGAACGATCGAGTACTGGTCTATATCATCTCTTGTTTCAGTTCAAGCATTTCAAACAGTTCTGTCTTTTTACAATGCGATCAATGAAATATGTTTAACCAGTTTTCTAGTTAAGCAAGCATGAAAGAATTTTTTCTATCTCTTTTTAACTAAGAATGCAAATACTAGTCTTACTTAGCATACTATGGATTCACAAGTTCAAGCAAATCTTTTACTCTTCTTATTAGCATGACAGCAGTTCGTTCGATAGCTGTGTTAGTGCAACTTAGCATGCAATATGCAATATCCATGACCCATTTAGACTCTCCCTCTCCTTCTCCACTTCCTTTTCATTCCTTCCCAACCTTAACTTCATCCCCCACAAGCTGACAAGCCCTAGAGCAAGAGATTAGTCACCGTAGAGGCTGACTACTTGCTGCTGGTTGCAGCTACTGTCCACCCTATCACAGCCCTAAAAACTACTTCCAAACTGAATATTTACCTCCTATATGAAGCCCCCAAGCACCCCCTCAAGTTTTGTTGGAGTCTTTTTGGTGCTCTGAAGGGTCCATGTTGCGAGAAAGGACCATGCCATAATCATATACGGGTAAGTCTTCCAACTTAGATTCTTTTTCCTATTCTCCATGAACCAAAGATTATGTAACTCATGATAATATTAGATGATGAGTAGGATTAACTCCATACATAAGAAACATGTATTTTTATGTAGAAATTATTTTAAAAAAATAGAACAATCATGACACGGATACGACGCACCAATGGTAGACAAGGTTCAATGAGTATTGCCATAATAAATATATATAAAATAATTTCAGAAAATTATATATCATTAATTCATAATATAAATATTATAATTATATGTTTTATGCTGACAAAAAGATTGGATGCAAAGACTACTTGGTCAAGTTGCAAGAATAGCTAGATAAGGTAGTTGAGATGGTTGCATGAATGATGTGATATAATTATTTATATATATATAATTATTATTAAATTCCAAAAAAAAAATATAACTTCATATTAAATAATACTTTATTACTCAAGTTGGTAATGTTGCATGTACAAACTAGCATCAAGTTGCCAGAATACCTAGTCGACGCACAACATGACTTTGTGATACGATTCTTGGAGGGTTTGATCTTAATTCCGAAAACTGAATTTATATGTGTTTTAATTCTGGAAATAAATTATTTCAAATTTATATTTATGGTATTTTCATGTCAAACCTGAACCCTAAAATAAGGGCCACTAGCCTACATTTCGGGGTACTTTATGACATTGTGTTTGCTAGTAAATAGCGGTTATTTTAGAAAAAATAAATAGGTAAATATTTTCTAAGATTAAATCAGAATATAATATGATATAAAATAATTTTTCATAAATATAAACTATACTAATGGACTAGCAATGTCTCGAACAAGTTTCGAAAAAAACTAGTCAACCAAAAGTAGCCATAATCTTGAAATATGTTATTTTGTCAAATCTGAAAATTAATTGTTAAAATAAATATAAATTATATTTAAATCAAGATTATATAATTTATTATGATTTATGTTCATGTCATTTAATTGGGGTCTTAAACTTAAATTTTGGAAGTCAAAAACCAAGAAACTAGATCTCGATACCATGTAAAAGTAAGCAAAGTTGTTAGAAATAATAACGGACTTGGTTTTGCATGGCATCGAAGAAATTATAGAATTAAGTTATAATTAAAAAAATTCATGATTGGACCCTTAAGTATTTAATTGGTGTTTAGGTCAATTGAATTCTGAAGGAGTGGGCGCGGGATAATCTTTACCACCACTGACTGCAAAATAAAGCAAGTGTACCTTACCAAGATGTTTAAAGTTATACATTATTTATTTGATATTATGTATGAATTAGATATTATAATTTTGTGGCTTGGTTATTGTACTTGTGAGCCTAGGGCCGTTATACGATACTTTATGTCCGAACAAGATTTGGGTACTGACTCCTCTGCGGAGTCGAGAATCGTAGTTAGAGAGTCATTCCTCCGAACCCATATTTTGTGCATATGTTATTTGCACATCCGACCATAGGACACTTGACACGATATTCATGTGGCAGAGTCATTCTCGACTTGATCGTGATACTTGGACTCTGGATAGGACTACAAGATGCATGCTATAGTGATACAGATAGTTATACATATTGACTGTAACCCCCTGATTTTTTTAAAAAATTTAATTTGGATTTTTCACAAATTTCTGTAATTTTCTAGAATTTTCAAGAATTTATTTTAGATTCAAATATAATTAGAAATATCCCAAACTTTTATTTTAGGTTCTAAATAATAAAATATATTTTTTAGAAGTTTTTGGAAATTTTCTGAGTATTTTTAGTATTTATTGGGAGTTATTTAGGCTAATAACTAATTTTTAGGACTTGTAGAATTTATGGTGCAAGCCCCAGAATATAGAATGGACCCAAATTATTTTCTAAGGTTTATAATATTATTATATATTTTCTGAAATTATTTTAGAATTTTTGGAATAATGTTAGTATTTATTTTTATTTTTATGGCAAAACTAATTTTTAGAGATTCTCCTAATTATAGTAGGAAATCTATGAATATATAATTATCCCAAATATTTTTTTAGGGTTTTTAGGTTCAAAATATATTTTTTGTAATTTTTCCAGATTTTTATGATTATTTTTAATGTTTATTTTGAGTTATTTAGATTTAAAATGACTTAAATAATGTTTTGATAAAGGCAAATAAAAAAAAACAAATAATATAACCAAAACCATCCAATCAAATCATGACACATGTCACCCTATCAACTTTCATTCAGCCTCTCAACATCCCTATATATATATATTATTATAACCCTAATTATCCCATTATTTTTTAGAGAGAGAGATTTTGGAGAATTGCCATATAGGGTTCCTTCATCTTCCAGAAGCCATTGCGCATAGCTCCGGACTCCAAACGAGGTCTAGTTTCTTGTGTTAGAATGATATTTGAGGTTAGCTTTCTGATTATATAATTTGTTTTACAAAATTATTAGTCTTAAATTCTGGAAAATTCGTAGAGCACTGCATGTCCGAAAATAGACGTGTTTCGATGTTTTCCCAATTCCGGGAGAATCCGGAATCAGAATCATGAACCGTTTAAAGTTTCGGAAAGCTAATGTCAAGATCATGGACATATATTTTTCAATAATTTAATTCGAAGTATTTACATACATTTAATTCTATAGAACTTCTAGGTTATAATTTAACCATCGGTGCACAATACAAAATTTGTATGTGCCATAATTCCCAAACGAATTTGAATTCGGACGAGCCATAAATTCCAGTATGTTTTTGATGCTAAAATCTACTGGAAATCATGCATGAAAGTCGAGTTTGTGTCGGTTGACTTTTTGGTCAACAGATCGCCTCGATTTGCGTGCCATGAGTCTCGAGTTGATAAAATTCAGTTTCTTTGGACAAAATTTAGGAATTAACATAAAAATCAGAATAATAAGATTAAAATAGAATTTTAGATTAATTATTCCAAAATTAAATAAATTAAAATAAATTATCTTTTGACGTGATAAATTTGTAATACATAGGCTATTTGGACTGTGACTTGGACTCTGATTCATACCAGCAATAGGACCCCAGGCAAGTGTACCTTGCCAAACTCTGTAGTATTGTTACATATTTTCCTTGCTTTATTATATTGCTGTGCATGCTTAACCTAGGACCGTGTGACGTACTTAGCATCCGATTATTAGTCGGGTGCCAACACCGTACGCGGTGTTGGGTATTGTCATCTAGAGATGGATATTCGTGACACTTTATCTTCTCGTACTTGTCTTACCAAGTACACTTTGACCCAGGACACTTGACACTGTTCATGAGACAGGATCTTCCCGAGATATTCGTGGTGATTCTGTATAGGATACAGGACTTGACAGAGATATTATATTCCTAGACATTATGACTTATTGCATTAGTTATGATCCCGCTGACATGGACATGAGACGTTATGGTCATAAAATGCATGGTTATATTAGGTGGGGAGAGACACACAGGCTACAGGCTGAACATATATATATACACCCCTATTATTGTGAGGCACAAGACTCTGAAGCCGAGCTTGGTCCATTACTCATTATTACTGCTACTACCGGCTCCCCGACACAGAGCTTGTAGTGGCTTCAGCCTGAGTTCTAGTGCTGCTCTCATCTTGCATATCACTTAGCTGGTTATTTAGTATTCCCTTATTGTTCCATCTATTGCTGGAGAGACCCACAGGCTACAGGTTGATTATGTTATGCTGTCTACTCAGTCTCCCGCGAGCTAGACCACCTCATGATACCACTGCTACCGGCTCTCCTACACAGAGCTTGTAGTTGTTTCAACCTGAGTACTATGGATGTTTTCTCTTGCATTTCACACAGATATTTACATACTTATCCTAATTATTCTATTTATTTTCTGTACTGCATTTATTTTGGCTTCAGCTTTCTTGTACCTTGCTATGTCCCCTGAGGACCTGGATCCGGATTATGTTCCCAGGATTTACAGACGAGATCTATCGCGAGGTATACGGGACCGCAGCAGGAGCTGATCCAGGAGCTATACCACCATCCGAGGACGAGGTGTTAGCCGAAGACTTCTCCTGAGCATCCATGTTTCATGCTCAGTATTTATTTATTTCAGTCATTTATATTCTGGTCTGTTGAACCATTGTATCAGATATTTATCGGGTTGTTCCCCGAAGCACTTTGTGAGACTAGCTGATGATTTACATTTCTTATTTATTCTTTGGATCATATTTTATATCTTGTGTGGATGAGATTAGTTGTACATGTTGTCGTAGACTTGATTTTACAGCTTAAGTATGCCCTGATGGATCCATTAAATTGGATTTGTCCATCGGTGCATCCTGCTGGCCATTGCCACGTGTCTAGTCCCTTGGCATTTTGGAACTGGGGTGTGACATTGACTATGACTTGTGCTGATAGTTAGAGATTATGATCTTACGTGTCTTGATTGAGACGTGAGGAAGATGCATATTTTACTATTACTATTTGAGTTTACTATTAGCATACGGAAGTGTCCATTGTGATCTTTCGTGAGTACTTTATATATACATCTTCCTCCTGGTTCCCCCACACGGAGCCTTGAGTGTACTATTAGCATACGAAAGTGTCCATTGGGATCTTTCATGAGTAATTTATATATACATCTTCCTCCTGGTTCCCCCACACAGAGCCTTGAGTGTACTATTAGATTACGGAAGTATCCATTAGGATCTTTCGTGAGTACCAGTCTGGGGTACGATACCATACTCTCATTTGCTTATCACATAGTTGGTCACAGTAGTTTACCCTTGAGTATGTAGCATTATACTATTTTACTTTTGGCATGTTATTTCTTGTACCTTGTTACGTCCCTCTGAGGACCTGGTCCCCTGCCAATTTTTGCAGCATAGACGGTTACGGAGCCTTTGGAGTTGCTGATGGAGTTGCTTGTCTTGCAGGCATTGGTACCAGGTATTTATATCATTTTCACTGAAGTTATGGCTATTTATTTATATTGTTTATTTATCTGCTGATGTAGCCTAGTTTTATAGACTCATATTTTTTTTCGAGTCTATTTGAGTTTGTGTATTACTGGGCGGCCGACTTTAGCACATGTAGCTCATTCTTGTGCATTCTGCTCATTATGGATTGAGGCATAGATATTTATATTTACTTGATTATATAGACAGTGACCATTATAATACAGTTTATACGTATTCTAGTCGGACCAGAGTCTAGTTGAATATGTAGCTGGTATGTTACGTATTCCTAGTCCTACGTATTTTGGGACTGGGGCGTGACATATTTTTGTGGTGGCCCACGCAGGTCAGAGCATATCATTTCGGTTATGTTATTGTGTTGAGCGAGCATGCATTTAGGATAAGGTTGTTAGGATCTCAATCCACAATTGCTATTGGAACTTCCTTTGATTTCTAATATCGTCCTTGAACCTCGAAATTGAAATCATCCATACTTTCTTTGAACTCTTATTCTTTAATTCTTATTTTTCCCTAACTTGGAGAGACGAACACTCGTGCGTGGTGATCTCCCCAGGAGAAGATTTTTGTCAAGACGGAGAAGACATGTTTGATAGATTATTTGTAAGAAGATGGTTACCTGAGTAGTGAAGATTATGGTAGATCATTTCTAGATATTAGAGTTAGAATAGATTAAGACATTACCAATAGGAACCTAAAATAAGATGGACTCTATCAATTGCCTATATTAGAAGTGATGGATTACTATTCGATAAAAAATTTAGATGTATGCGAGTAATTTTATTTTAGGATATAATATAGTATTTTGATAAGAGAGTTTTATCTAAGGTGGGTAGGCTTCTCGACTAGCGAATTAGTTTGGAGGTTAAACAATTGATGAAGATGAGAATTATCAATTTTTGGTGCTTTGAGGCTTGCATGTTTATGTAATTTGAAAAAGGGGGTATTTGTTTTGAATTGAGAAAAAAATAATGTGATAAGGAGCTAGAGATTTATATAATTTAAAATTTTAAGGCGATTATGATGTAATGGATTAAAAATTTTAAATTAAAATATTTTAGATGAATTTAAATATTATGGAATTTAAATTTTTAAGGATAAATATTTATTTAAATAAAGGATTGAGAATTTGATATGACAGCATTGTCGATTTTGTTAAACCATAAGTTTTAAAAATTATGATATGACTGGATTTGTGTTTAAATTTAAAAGAGATTATGTGATAAATTTAGATTTTAAGAATCTTGAGGCATTTAAATTTTGTGGGGTTTAAGTTTGAAGATTTTGTTATATTTGACTTAAAATCTAATTTTGAGAATTTTAGGATATGATGAAGCGGAACGTTGGTGAATCTCAATTTAAAGATTTCATAACTATTTTATTTGAGTATTGTGTAAAAAATAATAATATAAAGGAAAAGATTGAGAGAATAGTTTTAAATTCAAATTTTGTGGATGAGAATTTGAATTAAAATTTATTCAAAAAAATATGCAATGGTTGTATTTAAATTAGAGGATTGAATTTAAACTTGAATTATTGAGATTGAGTTATAAAATAACGTTTTGAGGAATTGGATTTAAATTAAAAAATTTAAATGATAGAATTTAAACTTTTAAAACTTTGAGAAGAGTTTGATAAAATAGATTTATATTTCCTTGAGAAATTTTTTGAGGTTAAATAATATTTGATGAATTTGAGTAAGTTTTGCGATAATTGTTGAATTAAAGATAAGTAGAAATTATGGTGCAGAAATTGTTGTTGATTATATAAAAAAAAATAGAGGAGTAAAATTTGGTGGAACAATTTTTGAAATTCAAAATTTTAGATGAGATTATTTTAAACCTTGTGATTGGATTTAAATTTTAAGAATAGATAGAACTAAATTAAGTTTTGAGATTTGATGAGATAAAGATATAATGTATTAAAGATTATAAATTTTGGGGATTTGATTTGATCCTAGAAGGTTGGCTAGAATTAGATATGTTATATATGAATTATTTTGTTAGGTAGCTTTATGATTGCTAGGTTTAATGATGTTATAGATGGTAAAATTGATTAAGTTATCGGTATTATCATTTCAAAAAAAAATTGAGAAGACTATTTGAGAATTGAATTTTAAAATAGTGAAATGAGATAAACTTTGAGGATAAAATTTAAAGGTACTATATGGTAAGATTGAATTTTAAATTCTAGAAAGGCCATGATATGGATTTGATTTCTTTTTAAATTTGAAGGGCCTAAATAGTGCAGAGTTTAAATTTTGGAATTTAAATTTGGAGAATAGAATTTTAGAGATTGGATCTAAAATTTTGAGTATTGGGTTATTAAATTTAAATTTTAATAAAATTAAGAAGATTAACATCATAGATAGTGGAATACAATATTTGGATTCAAATTATATTTTGAAGTTGGAATAAAATTCAAGTTTAAGAATTTAAGGACTTGGGATCTTATGAATTTAATTTTGAGGATTTTAAAGAAATTTGAATGAGTAGAATAACAATAATTTTTAAAGGTGAGAATTGAGTTTAATTTAAATTTGAGGAGTTAAAATCTTGAAGTAATTAAATTTTAAAGATTTAATTTTAAAATTTTAATTAAAAGTTTCAGATATAATTCAAGGAATTTAAGGATAGTGTTGAGGATTTTGAGTGTAAGGAGTTCAATATAATATTAAGATTTGATTTATGGGTTAGGATATACCAATAGAATAACAATATAAAGATTGACTTTATCACTTATAGAATTGAATTTTAAGGACTTAATTTGAATTCAAATTTTGAAGAATTTTTTTTGAGAGAAACGCTTGATGGAGTAGATTTCGAATTCAAATTTTGATGATTAGACTTTGAATATTTAAATTTATTCATGAGATATGCATTAGTAGGATTTAAATTGATGAATTATTTTTAACTTTTGAATTTTTAGGATTGACTCATTAATTGATGTTTGAGGATGACCATTAATTTAAATACCAAAAATTCATATATACGTAATAGCAGTGAGGACAAGACAAATTATGGCTATAAGAATAAATTAAATTATTAAAAAAATTGAGAAATGATTACAATATGAGATACAAATTTTCAATGATTAAAATAAATTTTTGGATTTAATTTTTTTAAGTTTGGATACGGAATTAAATTTGAAGGATTGAATTATTAAATTTTTGAAGACAGTCATAAATGAGATTTAAAATTTTGAGGAAATAATGTTAGATTGTAATTAATAGTTACGACTTGAGAATCTGATTTTTTTAAAAAAATTATTGGATTTTAAAATTTTGAAGATAAATTCGAATTTCAAAGATTTACTTTAAAATTTTAAACACAATAAGGATGAAGTAAATTTTGAGGACTTTGTTAAATAACAAAAGTTATTTGACTACATGATTATATTGCTTGAATTTTGATGGAGAAAAATATATATATGTTATTGAAGATCTTAAATTTCAAGGACAAAATTCTTTTAAGGTGGGTAGATTGTAACCCCCATCATTTTAGAATAGGAATAATTTGACAATTTATAATTATTTTTATTATTTTATTTAATTAGATAGATTTAAATAATTAATTTCTAAAATTCTTTTTAATATATATGACACTTTATCATGGCTTCGATATTTTGAGCAATGCACGACATTTTTTCTTCCAACAAAATTTATAATAATAATTTTAATTGAGTCTAATATAGTTGGAACATGGATGTTGCATTTATTTGATCTTTCCCATGCTCCAAAAATATTGAAGAACGTCAAGAATTACGGTTACCGTAAAATTATCTCGTTTTGACTAGAACTTGACCCAAACACATGTGGGTATATGTAGTGCACCCCAATATCCTTATGTAAATATATATTATATATATATATATATATGTTATTTAAATTAATTTATTTATATTTATAGGAGTTCTAACTATAGAAAGTGGTATAGGTGGCATCATAGTTGGCAAATAACTACCTAACCACTTCCCTAACCAACCCAACAACC
Organism: Iris macrosiphon; assembly: GCA_036927795.1. NCBI lineage: Eukaryota > Viridiplantae > Streptophyta > Magnoliopsida > Asparagales > Iridaceae > Iris > Iris macrosiphon. The sequence goes on from JAYESA010000005.1 coordinate 61,153,957, forward strand.
AAACATTATCCAAACCTAACCATAACAACCAACCCCACCCTCAAAATTTTGGCCAAGAGCAGCCCCCCCTTGGCCGAACCCCTTAGCAATAGGAAAAACTTATCACCAAACTCTATTTAAAAAGCCCATACATATATCAACTTATCACCAAACTCTAACCCTAACATCTACTTTTCTCTTTATGGCCGCCCCTATATCCTCCCTCCTCTCTTCCATGAACCCTTCAGCCTCTCCCTCTCCTTCTCCACTTATTTTTCACTCCTTTCCAACCTCCACTTCATCCCCCACAAGCTGAAAATCCCTAGAGCAAGAGATTAGTCACCGTAGAGGCCGACTACTTACTGCTGGTTGCAGTTGTTGTCCGCCCCATCATAGCTCTAAAAACCACCTCCAAACTGAATATTTACCTCCTATATGAATCCCCCAAGCACCCCCTCATGTTTCGTGGAGTTTGGAGTCCGTTTGGTGCTCCGAAGGGTCCGTGTTGCGAGAAAGGACCACGACGAAATCACATACGGGTAAGTCTTCCAACTTAGATTGTTTTTCCTATTCTCCATGAACCAAAGATTGTGTAACTTATGATAATATTATATGATGAGTAGGATTAACTCCATACATGAGAAACCCATTTTTCTATGTAGAAATTATTTCAAGAAAATCGAACAATCATGGCACGGACACGACGCACCAACGGTAGACAAGGTTCAATGAGTATTGCCATGATAAATATATATAAAATAATTCCAAAAAAATTATATATTATTAATTCAGAGTATAGATATTATAATTATATAATTAATCATATTTTATGCTGACGGAAAGATTTGATGCAAAGACTACTCGGCCAAGTTGCAAGAATAGCTAGATAGCGTAGTTGAGATGGTTGCATGAATGATGTGATATAATTATTTATATATATAATTATTATTAAATTCTAAAAAAATAAATAATCTAATTTTATATTAAAAAATATTTTATTACTCAAGTTGGTAATGTTGCATGTACAAACTAGCATCAAGTTGTCAGAATACCTAGTCGACGCACAACATGACTTTGTGATACGATTCTTGGAGGGTTTGATCTTAATTCCTAAAACTAAATTTATATGTGTTTGAATTCTGGAAATAAATTATTTTAAATTTATATTTATGGTATTTGTATGTCAAACCTGAACCCTAAAATAAGGGCCACTAGCCTATATTTCGGATGACTTTATGACATTGTTTTGCTAGTAAATAGAGGTTATTTTGGAAGAAATAAATGGGTGAATATTTTCTGAGATTAAATTAGAATATAATATAATATAAAATATTTTTTTCATAAATATAAACCATACTAATAGACTAGCAATGTCTCGAACAAGTTTCAGACAAACTAGTCAACCTAAAGTAGCCATAATCTTAAAATATATTATTTTATCAAATCTGAAAATTAATTGTTAAAATAAATATAAATTATATTTAAATCAATATTATATGATTTATTATGATTTATGTTCATGTCATTTATTTGGGGACTTAAACTTAAATTTTGGAAGTCAAAAACCAAGAAACTAGGTCCCGATACCCTGTAAAAGTAAGCAAAGTTGTTAGAAATAATAACGGGCTTGGTTTTGCATGGCATCGAAGAAATTATAGAATTAAGTTATAATTAAAAGAATTCATGATTGGACCCATAAGTATTTAATTGGTGTTTAGGTCAATTGAATTTCGAATGAGTGGACGCGGGATCATCTTTACCACCACTGACTGCAGAACCGGAAAAGTGTACCTTGCCAAGATGTTTATAGTTATATATTATTTATTTGATATTATGTATGCATTAGATATTATAATTGTGTGGCTTGGTTATTGTACTTATGACCCTAGGGCTGTTATACGATAGCTTGTGTCCGGACAAGATTCGGGTACCGACATCCTCTGCGGAGTCGAGTATCGTAGTTAGAGAGTCATTCTTCTGAACCCATATTTTGTGCATATGTTATTTGCATATCCGACCATAGGACACTTGACACGATATTCATGTGGCAGAGTCTTTCTCGACTAGATCGTGGTACTTTGACTCATAATAGTACTACAAGATGCATGCTACAGTGATACGGATAGTTATACATATTGACCATGACTTGTGCTGATAGTTAGAGGTCATGATCTTGCTTGTCTTGATTGAGACATGAGGTTACATTGGGTGGGAAGAGTATTCATCGTGCTCTGGGCATATTTTACTATTACTATTTGAGTGTACTATTAGCATACGGAAGTGTCCATTGGGATCTTTCGTGAGTACTTTATTTATACATCTTCCTCCTGGTTCTCCCACACGGAGCCTTGAGTATACTATTAGAATACGAAAGTGTCCATTGGGATCTTTTGTGAGTACTTTATATATACATCTTTCTCCTGGTTCCCCTACACGGAGCCTTGAGTATAGTATTAGATTACGGAAGTGTCCAATGGGATCTTTCGTGAGTACCAGCCCGGGGTACGATACCATACTCTCATTTGCATATCACATAGTTGGTCACAGTAGTTTACCCTTGAGTATGTGGTATTATACTGTTTTACTTTTGGCATGCTGTTTCTTATACCTTATTACGTCTCTTTGAGGACCTGGTCCCCTGCAAGTTTTTGCAGCATAGACGGTTACGGAGCCTTTGGAGTTGCTGATGGAGTTGCTTGTCTTGTAGGCATTGGTACCATATATTTATATTATTTCCATTGGAGTTATGGTTATTTATTTATATTATTTATTTATCTACTGATGTAGCCTAGTTTTATAGACTCATATTTCTTTCTCGAGTCTATTCGAGTTTGTGTGTTACTGGACGATCGACTTTAGCACATGTAGCTCATTCGTGTGTATTCTGTTCCTTGTGGATTGAGGCATAGATATTTATATTTACTTGATTATATAGATAGTGACCATTATAATACAGCTTATATGTATTTGAGTCGGATCAGAGTCTGGTCGAATGCGTAGCTGGCATGTTACATATTCCTAGTCCTACGTATTTTTGTGCTGGGGCGTGACACTTCTTCTCGTTACTTCAGGTATAAATTGTGAACCCTAGTTTCCTCCTTTGAAGGGTTAAATCACGTATTAAACTTGTTAATATTTTATCGATCGATATATACACCAATCTACGGTCCTGTGGATCTTTAGTTCTATCAATTTTGGTATCAGAGTGAGACTTTACGTCATTGGCCCTTATATCGATTCTCTCAACTTTGAACTTTGCTTGTGGGTGATGTTACAGACGCTCTATCACGATGTTCCATGTGATGTTCCATATAATGACTCTAAATATTTTTAAAAATAATATTGATGATTTGTTGAATGAGATAGTTATGTGAAGGCCTTTATGCCGAGTTGTGCAAGACTTTATATGAGTAGACTCGTGCCAGGTTTAGCAAGTTACATGTGATCCAGAATAGCCTTACGCTAATACTAAGAGGGTTAGTGTGTGAGACTAGAATATCATTCGAACGGGATAGCTATGCATAAAAAAATTTGGCTAAGTTGGGCTGAGTATCGTGCACCTAGACCCTTTAGTGTGAGCGAGTTTGTGAGCAAGATTTGAGTATCGTTCGGATGTTGATAAGTTAGACTTAGAATGACAATCAATAGCGACGTCATCGGATTATCGCTAAGACAAATATAGTAGATCGTGCTTGGATTTTTAAGGAATGATTCGGTCGGATATTTCGATCAATAAGTTATGAATTAGAAATAGGATTTGTGTAGATGACTATCTATAGAGGTATATACGAGACTAAGATTATCGAGGCAGATGCAAAGGGATCATACATGAGTTTAATGAACGAATTGGATGGATATTCGCATGAGCGATGCGATCATGATCCCTGAGTGGTATATCTAATAGCCGCGAGGATGAATAATCGATTTGAGGATAGAGTATATTTTGAGGATTTGTCGACTAACTCAAACCCTGAGTGGTGTATGGATTATTTTAGAAATGTTCGAGCAATCATAGATTTTGGGATAGCAACAAGTGATGTGATCATGCAAATCCTTAGAACGAGTAGTATTTAACTAAAGATTTTAAGTGTCTCAAACGAGATTGACTCGAACAGTTGATAATAAGTCTAGTAAAAAATGATAGTGTATCAGAAAGAGAATCAGAGTAACAAAATGGATATCTTGGCCGAAAAACTTAGTGGACCGTACGTGCAATTTTGGATTGAATTGAATGGATCGAAACTTAAATTTGAAATTGAATACTCGAGGATGTAATTGGAGTTTATGTGCGAACGATTTAGTCTTGGACTTGAATGAGTTGATACGATATCGATAGCTAAAAAATAGTACAGATTGATACAAGTTAAAGAATTATGTGGTTCGATGATTTGAGGTAGACGATAACGGATTTAATCTTGAATTAGATGAGTCAATCTTGAATCTAGTTCGAAAGATAGTATTCGGTAGAAACAAAAATGAGTTACACAAAGCGATGGTTATGCGAAATGCTTAAGGATATTAAAATGTATCGAGGATAAGTTGATGATCTGGACTAAAACGAATATGATTGTGTGAATAAATTTTGATGGTTATGCAGACGAACTTGATAAAATAGAACGTAATGAAGGTGGATAGACATGGACTCGAGGATATTCAAGTTGAATGAACGACGAGTAGATTATCAATTTGATTTTTAAACTTGATTATTTTGAGAAACACTAGATGTTGGACTATGGATTGAATGAACGATAGTTTCGATGTTTCAGACGACTTTGCTAGGCAAATATTGATCGTGGCATAGACGAATACTAAATGGGTATGACTTGGTGGATGTTAAGATTAGGGATGTTCGATCTTTGATTCTAAACAAATGTCATTACCCCATTTCCAGGGCAGGATATTTTTTTTTAATTTGGTAAATTGTGTATTGATCATAAATATTTGTATTAATATTTAATTAGTTGGTTGTATTTATTTTTATTAGTTATTTTAGGGTTTTGGCTAGTCTTGACCTATGTCAAACCCTAGTGGACCCCTGTCAGACCCAACCAACACCCTTGTCAGACTTATTTATTGGGTTAGAATAGTTATTTATTTTTAATTAGTTAGTTGGAGTGATTAGAAATTAGTTAGAGTGCATTTGGAAACCCCAAACCCGAACCCTATTAGCATGACTTAATTTAGGGGCATTTTGATTATTTCACCTAACCCAAACCCTAACCCTAAACCTATTTCCTATACTTGGCCGAACATCACCCCCCCCCCATTCATTTCATTTCTTATTCTTCTCCATCTTCACTCTCCATTCTCTTCTTCTTTCCTTCTTCCAATTTCTTCTCTCCAAGTAAGTTTCTTCACCTCTTTCTCTTCCTTCATCTATTTCTCTCTTTAATACAAACCCTAACCCTTTGCTTTTCCCTAACCTAGGTGTTGGGAGCCTAGAATTGGTGTAGGAGCTTGGCTTGAAGGCTTGGAGGCTTGGTGTGGATAATTTCTAGGTTTTTGGAGACTTTGACCTTGGAATTCCAACTCCCAAGAGGTAAACTCTAACTTTTCTCTTAGTGATTACTCTAATATAGTATAATTAGTAGTTTAGAACCTTCTTAGACCTTAGGGCTACCCATGGGAGGAAGTTAGAGCTTGTTTGGATATGTTTGGAGACTTTAACATTAGGTTTTGTGTCAATTTTGGGTGAAATCCGATATTGGCCCAATTTTGGGTGTTGCCTTAGGTTAAACGGAACTAGGTAGACGTGCTTGGGTGTCTTGAGGGTGAGTACGTGTCCCTGTTCAGACACGTGAGGTCATGTTGCGGAGATTTGGGCGTTTTGGATGATTTGGGGGTTTTTCGTCGTCGTGGGTTTCACATGCATGTGAGATTTTGCCACAGACCTAGAATTAGAGAGTTAGCATTTTTTTGGGGCTCTAGACATCGATTAGAACTCGTTGATGACTTACAGAATTTGGGTTATTACTCGATGATCAAAATTATGAAACTTGTCTAGTAGACGTTATTGCCTAGACATGAAGACTAGGATATATGCGTCGCTCGGATGAGTGTGTCGATAATTTTGTATCAAGATTCAGTGAGATAATTATACCTTAGGAATGGCTAACGGACTCGGATCCCTTGAAACAAATATTATTGATACAAATATGAGAATATATGCTCGGTGTTTAGAAATCTGAGTAAAGCGAGCTTCGGTAGAATACCCCATACGAACGGAGTATGGTTTGATCTTAGATTTAGGATGAGCACGGTGCTTAGGATTGCATGTCAAGAATGATATGTTTGAGTTATAAATATGACCTGGTGAGCTAACATAGCAGTTAGACAGACGACCCTATGCCGAGTGATAAAACTGGTATGAACGACCTAGAAGAACTACCTAGATAAAACCATAAGAGCTGGGGTAGCAAGACATAGAATTAGGACTTGGAACTGGAAGTGTGTGTTAGGAAAGTTGATGTTGACACGAACGCAATGGATGATAGGACTTGGATGTTAGTAATTAGATTGGATAGGTCATACGATGGAGAGGAACGAGAAGATACCGAGGATTTATCGGATGGAATATTTATTATGATTGGAATTGGTGATGCTCAAGTAAAGTTATTATAATGAATTAAATCGTTGCTTGGAAGACATAATGATGAATTAGAAAATTTGATGGAACAGAAATTGATATTTAGGAGATTGCGATCGAGAGTGTGATATGAATGTACGTCAATGACTCAACGGAATCATGTTGCTCGAGGATTAAGATAGACAATAATGAAATAAATTTGGAGTTTGGTTGGTCAATGGTTACATAGTATCAAAAAAATTGGGGGATATAACGTAAGCGAATCAGACTTGGAGTTTATCGAACTGGAAGACTAGTTAAGATTCAAACTTAAAGAGTTTCAAGAAATATGTGATGCCTCCACCAGTAGCTTGTCCGACTTTGCTATTGCTAAGCTTAGTTTAAATACATATATTTTGGAGACGCCTTAAATATATGTACAATCCAGACTCAACGATATATTAAACTTGAATGCAGTTGCAGGTGAACATGTTTAGATTCACATGGATGAGTATAACAATTTGGGTTAGTTAGCCTCAACCTAAGAATTTTATACAGGGTGGATTATAATATACTCCGTGTTAAGCAATATAGTTCTGCACTAAGATGCAATAGAGACAGAGTCCGAGAACATGATTATCGAGTGGATATAGCCAGCTAGAATTGAGTGATAGAGTCATTCAATAAAATGGGTGAAACATGCATGCGACATGGAATAAAGAAAATAAATATGAAGTTGCATTCGAATATGTCTAGTGATACGAAGAAATGTACTTAAGTTAGATTCGATAGTGGTGAGGTAGGATGAGTTGCGCTCAAGAAGTCTCGAGGATGAGACTTATTTTGAGTGGTGTATTATCTAATGACCTTCTTTGCTCAACACGGAGAGCCAATTCAAATGACGCAAATGTGACGACCGTCCCGCCTAGCTCGATGAGATGACTCGTTTGATGCAAAAGGCATTTAGACTTGGCCCTTCAGAAGAAGTTCAGACTTAGACTTTTCAAAGGCCCGCTCGGAGTCTCACTCAGCCAATGAAATTCATCGCAAATGTGGGTGGCTCTGATGAACCTATCTTTGTCTAGCCTTCACACTTAAAATATAGATAATACATGCAAGTCGCTAGACAAATTACCGATGCATGCTAATAAAAGAGTTCAACGCACCCAGCTAAGGGATTAATCCCAACTTATGTCACATTGTATAGAACATGGAGATAATACTTGCTGCTAGAAGATAGATATTTTATTATGCATTTTATTGCACAAGTAAAGATTTTCTTATTATTCTGCGCACTGTTGCAATGCACTTCACTTAGACTATGCTACTAGTTAAAGCACTTCACTTAAAATGATTCACTCAGTTGAGACTGGAAGACTATCAAAGTCGTTCCGAGCTAAGTAATAAAAGAAACATAGAACGACTTCGGGACCGTTGGGTCACCAAGGCAGTTCTCGTACCGGGAGCAGTAAAATGATAATAATACATAGAAAGAAAAAAAAGAATGGCTCTGAAAGCCCGTCAAGTCTCATAAAAGAGAATAACTTTGGGAGCCTGTTAAGTCTTATGAAAGAGAACTTGCATGGTCACAGACAACTCGTGCATGAGGTATAGAATTTCTCGGACGAACGCCGAGGAACCAGGATCGTGCCGGGCTAGAAGGAATTGAGATATTATGACCTTGTGATGTGAGTACGACCGACCATGGAAGTTGCACAATATTATGTAATTCTGGCCCTGGCAGTATGAATTGCGCTCACTCAAGAAGGCTAGTCGATTACCGTATGTCCTAAATGGCTTGTAATGCTTGTGACCCATTTCATATAGATTAAGTCAGCTCGATTATGGCAATCCATGTGCGAGTCATTGCATTGAGATAAGTAAATGATGTACGACACATCACATATTTAGAGAAAGGATGCACGGTATACGATAGAGTTTAAGTAAAATATGTATATGGCAGAGACACGTCCAAGGCACCTAAAGTTCACATAGTTATTTCTTGGTTGTGTATACGCTAGTTGTTTCAATTATGTACTTAATATCTTTAATATAAATCTGACAGGGATGTCCAAAATAGTAAGACAATCTCATAAGTTGTTGCGTGACACACTCCGAGACACGAGTACTTTATATTTACTATGCCATAAAACTGATCATAAGAAAAATACTAGAAAGATAACAAAATAAGTCGGTGCACATAACAAAATAAATGTGTTTAGTTTTATTGAGTGGGCGAGAAGCCTCTCTACCAGTGCATTCAATGTACTGATAATCCACCAGATTGCTTGCAGGGTGCGGGAGTACCTCGTTCGATGCAGAGATTTCCCTCGTACACGCTAAGGCATGGAGTTTGTTTCGGAGCCTTAGAGCGTTGTGGCCTGAGCTAAAGCACCATATACAGTACATAATGTATTGGAACATCACCTATTATATCAATCCCAAAGTTGTAAGTCGCTTGGCATGTTTCTTTGTTTTGAGAGAGAGAGAGAGACTGAAAGATTGTAAGATTTCTCCTAGCGCCGTTGTAATCTATGTTTCAATAGTAATAAAGATCCTTGTTTTATTTCATACTTGTATTTATTTAACTTTTGCTTCTTAGAGAGTGTATGTGCGACTCCGTGGCTTAGCATTTCATCGGTCGTTTTGGAGGTTGCCTTGCACGAGTGTAAATTAGGCTCGCACAGCATTACGCCTATGTAAGGACATTCGGCCCTACGGGGCTGGGACGTGACACCTACTATGGGCCACAAGTGGACTGTGTATCTGAGCCTAATCCTAGCCTTCAGGAGGATCAGGAAGAGTTCGTAGTGGAGATCCCTACTGTGACTACTTAGTTTAGTTTAGTTAGACTTAGATATTGATCGAAATTATCTCTAGAGTTAAGTGACTACTTGTACTTGTTTGACACTTTGGATTTAGACTCTATTTTGGATTTACCTAAACTTTGGACTTGTGACCTATTGCTTCTACTCGTTATATTATTTCGTGCATTTATCTTCCTTAGATCATGTGATTGAGTATTAATATTGTTTACATTATTTTCCTCCTTTAGAGAAGTTGAGATATTATTGTGTGAGTTTGTTGTCACTACCACATTTTTTTTAGAGAAGGGTATTTTAGTCATTTTATAATTAATTAAATATTATGCATGTTGTATAATAATTTATTATATTATTTAATTATTGTTAGATGTTAGTTTATTGTTTTGGGCTTGTGTTAGTGGACCTAATTAGTTTAGATTAGATCCATGGACCAATATTTATAATTAGATAGAATTTAGCCCAATTAGAAGCCCATTCATTAGGAGGATGATTAATTTAATTAAACCATTAAACTAGAACCTTTCCTCCTTATTTATTTTTTCATGAGAGGCCCCAAGGGATATAATGTATACTACATAGTAGCTTGAGGGAGGGTCTAAAGGGGGACGGCCTATTTAAAAGAGGGGAAAAAGTTTCTTTCTCCTCTTTTTATTTCAAATCTAGATCTAGAATTTTCCTCAACCAAATTCCTTTATTCTCACATCAATTCCCTACCAAATTTCTTTCCAATTCCTTTCCAAATCACCATTGGAGACTAGTAGATCAAGGATCTAGAATAAGGAAGAAAGGATCTACAAGTTGAAGGCCAATTTTATTAAATTTGGAGGTTACATTAGGAATCCATCTCTTAATAGGTAAAATTTACTTTTTCCCCTTTAATTAGGTTCTAAATCTGAGATTTAACCATGAAACCACCCCATGTGCATAGGATACCCATAGGAATTGGAATTAGGTTTATAAGAGGCCAATGGAGAAAGTTATGGTACTTTTTGTGTCAATTTTGGAGGAATTCCGAGATTGACACTTGTTGTGTTTGTCAATTGGTCATATAAACCAAATTGACATGTGTTTATTTATGTATGGCTAGTGTCGTATCCACAATTGGATACGTGTAGGTCGTATCCTAATAATTTGATAATACGTGTTGATTTGGGGGGTTTTCCTCCGATACGGGACTTTGTACATGTCATATTTTGACACGGACATGTTCGTGATCATGTTAGGCGAAGGTCTTGAAGTTTAAGAAGAATTGCTCTTTGGAGAGCACAGTATGAATTCCAACGTGGCGGATAAAAGAATATATCGACATGGGCCAATCAATAGTTCAAGTCGCACACTCCCATAATCCACCCTCTCTTCGGAGAATCCACTTCAACTATTGTAGCGAGCTCCGAGCGAGTGGCTAAAAAGGGAAGGGGGTCCTGGGGGGGAAACCATCCCCTCCAGGCAAGCCGCAAGCAGGGCCTCATGGTTTGCTGCGTGGACTTCCTATGTATTTTCGTAGGTGTATATTTTACTCTTCGTATTGTTTATAAATAGTAATTTAGACTTGCTCGTGTCCTTCGGGGTACGTTTGGTTGCGTGGTGGACTCGTATCGCAAGTGTATCATAGATCTAGTATAATACGGGTGTGATACACTCCACATGTTTGTTGTATTGCATTTCTAGATCCAATTTATATTGTTTCTAACTATTGGTAACATATGTATTGTTATGTATATGTATATGTATATAGATAGCTATGTATATATGTATGGATATATGTATGTAGATGTGGATGTAGTAGTGTATCAAGTATCTATATGCATATGTGTTTATAGATATAGGTAGATATACATTTATATATATAGTTATTTGAATAGTTATGTTATATGTATACATGTATGTTGTAAATATGTGTTTATGTGTGTGATGATGATGATGATATATATATATATATATATATATATATATATATATATATATAACCACTTACACACATAACATATATATATATATATATATATATATATATATATATATATATATATATATATATATATATATATATATATATATATATGTACATAGGTGTTATGTGTGTAAGTGGTTATATATATATATATATGTGTGTGTGTGTGTGTGTGTGTGTGTGTGTGTGTGTTTGAGGTTATATGTGTGATAAGGGGGGGCTCGGACAAGAAACAACACAGGAAACGGCAACAGGAAACCGCAACAGAAACAGCGACAAAAACATCAACAACGACAGCAACAGCGACAGCAACAGCAACAGCAAACAACAACGACGACAGCAAACACCGACGGCAAAACAGCAACAACAAACAGTAATAGCGACAACAAACAGCGACAGCAACGGCAAAACAGCAATAGCAAACAGCGATAGTAGCAGCAGGTGCAAGCCAAGGAGCAGCAGCAGCGTGTATCACGGGGGCTAGCAAGGTGTGAATTAGCTAGTTTGGTTAATGGTTGCTTAGTAGTAATTTCAGTGAGTTTAATTGGTTAGTGGTATATGCATTGTTAGTATAATAGTTAGTTAGATATGTGTAATGATTGGTAACTATACATATACCTATGTATGTAAGTTATTGATAAATATCTATATGTATGATAGGTATTAGTTAAATTCTTAACTATACGTATCTTATAAGTATTGTATTGTAGGTTAGTATCTATGTATTAGTATGTTATATTTTAGTAGTTAGTTGATTAGCATATGTTTGATATTGGGTGTTAGCTATAAAGGAGGATTTGACATTACCTTGAGATACCGAGGTAAATGTCAAAGTATTGGTCGATACTCAAGGTATTGGGTTTGAGTATCAAGATGGGTGTTTAGTGGTGCGATACCGAGTTGGTTCAAAGCCAAGGTATCCACTTAGCATTTTTAATTAGGATTAGTGTATTAATATTGATTATATATGCATATATGATTATTTTATATCTACTTGTTTGCGTATCTTGCGATACGGTATCTTAGTATCCTAGTTTAGCTTGTATGGCCTAGATTCTTAGTATATGAACCCAATATCATAGAGATAGACTCATACAACATAGAAATATATAGTTTGACCAAGTTTAACAGATTTGACTTAGAGTTGACCTAGTTTGACTATTTTGACTTAGAAATTGCTCTTTGACCTAGATGTTGACTAGTTTAACTTATGTTTATTCCGAAACCTTGTATTGATATTATATTCCCTATTTAGGTCTTCGAGGCACCGTACCAGACATTTATAATACTATTTATTGGACTTTATGCGAGTACATTCTCTGATGGTTTCTCATTTATGATATCCTCTATGTTCATTGTATCTAGTGTAGATATCCTTGATTTCTCGACACGATGGTTACACGGATTGGTATATCCGGATCTCGTCATGAGATATTATTTCTTGGTATAAATGGTATATCTTGTGCAAGCCTTATTTCATTGTTCTTCTTGTACATATACAGACACTGATTCTCGGGGAGACTTGCTACCTTCCTAGAGAATCCTGTGCCATAGCCTACCATGGTTGGATCCACGATACCATTCAGGGTTGGTAAGTATGTAGTGTAGATATATGATCTTACCCTCCTTTTATCAAGTCCTTTTCATTGAATAGTCTTAATCATACACTACACGTATGATTAGCCAGGCCATAAATCTTGTATCAAGTTCCCAAGCCGATCACATGTTAAAGCTGGTACTCACTTAGTCATTTAGTATTTTTGTTCATTGTTATATTGTTCATTCTTGTATTTATTTTCAGTTATTGTATATATTATTGCATCTTATATATTTATATCTATTTACTGTTATATAGTTTATATCATTGATTAGAACTGCTGTTAGAGATGTACTCTGCTCCTTTTCTGACTGGATATATTTTTTTTAGATGATACTTAGGAGTGGTACCCTACTCATTACGGACCTCAGGATGTTGTGGGCTTAGAGTCAGAGATCCTGGCTCAGGAGGGACTCATCTCGACTGAGACAGATGAACTGGGACTTATAGCTTCTTAGATAGACTCTTTGTACTAGATTTGTCTCCAGCTTGTTGTTTAGTATTTTCTCTGACTCATTTGTTATTATTTTGACTCATGAGTTGTATTGTGTCTATTTTATTCTTTTATCATATTCGTGCTATTCTCCATCATAGATCTGTGATTGAGTGTGTTGATATTGTTGGTGGCTTATTATATTAGATAGATTACCCAAACAGCGTTCTACCGCCGATTCTGTGATGTAGGTTGGGCGTTGTTCCCGACTTGTATCCCTATACCAGGTGCGGGTTGTGACATATTTTTAGTGGTGGACCATGCAGGTCTTCGAGGTTACAATTAGTGTGATTCATAGTGGTGCTCTGGATTAAGTGCTATTATGAGCCTATTTCAGGATATAGGATATAGGCTATAGGTTGAGAATACTCAATCACATCTAGGAAAAATTATTTTGATTCAATTCAACTGTTCTTTCTTGATATTGGTGTTTGATCTTTAACTGTCCTTTCTTTGAGTGTCTTGCATCATGTTCCATATTGATTCTTTCTTTCACTTTGTCTCAGGATGCCGCCTAAGACTAGATCACAGCAGGGGAGAGCAGCTTCTAAGAGGTCTACGACTTTTTGAGGGCCTGCACCAGTCACTTCTCCGGTGATTGGAGTGTCAGCTGCTTTCGAAGGTCCACCTCCTTCTCAGAGGACTGTTCCGGATGTATCTGAGGGACTTCCACCTCCACCTTCCGTGTCGACAGATACGATACAGATGTTCACACTATTTTACGAGATGTTGGAGGCACAGAGGGCTCAGTCTGAGGCACATCAGAGGTAGAACGACGTCTTATGGCAGGCCATTGAGAGTACTCATCAGCTTGCTCGTGCTGTAGTAGAGAGAGGACTTCCGATCCAGCAACAGTTTGCTCCTCAGGTTGCTCGGCTTCGGCCAGGCAACATTCAGGACTTCAAGAAGCTGGAGCCTAGGGTCTTCAAGGGGACGGAGGGCATCGTCTATGCTGATGATTGGCTCGAGGACATTGAGCGTCTTATGAGGGTATCCCATCTTTCTGAGGATCTGAAGGTTGAGGTGGTAGGACTTCAGTTGTTCGATATCGCCCGTACTTGGTTCAAGAATGAGCCAATTCTTGCTGACGTAGGACAGTCTTGGGAGGTATTCAAGGACCTCTTCAAGAAGAAGTTCTTTGCTCGGGCAGACAGGTTAGACTTGGGGAGGCAGTTTGAGAGCCTTATTCAGGAGAGCATATCTGTGGAGGAATACACTGTAGAGTTTGGCAGATTGAGCCGATTTGCGTAGTTTTGGTGAGAGAGCCGGAGGTTCTAGCTATTCATTTTTGTAAGGGTCTAAACTGGGAAGTAAAGATCCTCATTCTGTCTTTTTATGAGACCTACTCGGAGATACTTACGGAGGCACGCAAGGTTGAGCGAGAGTTGGGTTTGAAGACCAAGAGAGATCGTGATTCTTTTCTGGGGGCAAACAGCAGCACAGTATCTGCCAAGCGTCCCCATTTCTAATCAAGGCCTTTTCAACAGGCGCAGCAGCACCAGACTCCATCTAGGGCACCGTTTTACCAGGCACCGCAGCAACAGAGACAGTTACAGCAAGCTCCTTTCCACTACTGCGAGAAGCCCGGCCACATCTGGGAAGTATGCAGGAGGAGGCTAGGAGTTTGTCTGTATTGTGGTACTGAAGGGCATCAACTGAGAGAGTATCCTTCTAACCCTCGTCGTGTAGTTCAAGGAGCAGCTCCAGCTCCGAGGACACAGGCGAGACCACCTGTAGTACAGCCGAGGGGACCGCCACTTTCGACCCAATAGCAGCGTTATGTCCAGCACCAACATCAGGGAGGTGTACGTCAGGGACGAGCGTTCGCTATGACAGTCGAGGAGGTTGAGCCCATCAGAGATGTCATCTTAGGTTCTAGTCTTCTTGATTCAATTCCAGCTTTAGCTTTGTTTGATAGTGGTGCTTTCCATAGTTTTGTATCTATTTCTTTTGCTCTAAAGCATGGTTTAATAGTTGAGTCTTTGCTTAGGACTTGCAAGATCATGACCGGGGGAGGCATTATCCTGGTCAATGATATTTGTAAGGATCGGAGAATTACTCTGGGAGGCCGAGAGTTGAGCGCGTGTCTACTTGTAATGCCACTTTTGAGCTATAACATTATACTCGGGATGGATTGGTCGAGTAGATACCGTGCTAGTATAAATTGTAGAGGAGGTAGAGTTTTGTTTGGTCCACCAGGAGAGCCAAAGTTTGAGTTTGCTAGAGGAGCTGCCAAGTAGGAAGAAGATATTATTTGTGGAGCTATGGTGGAAGACAAGGAGTTGTCACATCCGTTGATAGTAGAGTTCTTGGATGTGTTTCTTGAGGAATTACAAGGATTGTCGCCAGATCAAGATGTTGAATTCTCTATAGACTTGGTGCCAGGTGCAGAACCAATTTTATAGCATGTCTATAGAGTAAACAACAGCAAGCTGATCGATCTGAAGAAGCAGGTGGATGAATTTTAGGATAAAGGGTTTATCAAATCGAGTTCTTCACTGTGGGGAGCCCCGATATTGTTTGTACCTAAGAAGGATGGATCGGTACATATGTGCATTAATTACAGGGCATTGAATAATCTCACTATCAAGAATAAATACCCTTTGCCACGGAATGATGACTTGTTCGATCAGTTGAGTGTGCCAAGGTATTTTCTAAGATAGATTTAAGATTAGACTACCACTAAGTGAAAGTAAAGCCGGAGGACATACTGAAGGATGCTTTTAGAACTCGGTACGGTCAGTATGAGTTTATGGTGATATCGTTTGGGTTGACTAATATCCCGGCGGTATTTATGAATTTGATGAACAAGGTGTTCAATCAGTACCTTAACAAGTTCATGTTTATCGATGACATACTCATATACTCGAAGACACCGAAGGAGCACGAGAAGCATTTATGGATTGTGTTGGATGTGCTGAGGAAGGAGAAGTTGTATGGGAAGCTGTCCAAGTGTGAATTCTTTCTGGACAAGGTGGAGTTCTTGGGGTATGTTATGACTGGTAAAAGAATTTCAGTGGATCCAAAGAAGATCTCAGCAGTGGAGTCTTGGAAGGCCCCGAGTTCAATAGCAGATATCATGAGTTTTTTGGGTTTGGCAGGCTAATTCAGGAAGTTTGTGCAAGATTTTTTGAGGATTGTCGAGTCGATGACCAGAATCACCAGGAAGGATATAGAGTTTATTTGGATGGAGAACTGCCAGGTTGCTTTTGAGGAATTAAAGAAGAGATTAACGTCTGCTCCTATTTTGACGTTGCCATCAGGGTCTGGAGGTTTCACTATTTATAGTAATGTATCGGAAAAAGATTTTGGTTGTGTTCTTCAGCAGAATGGGAAAGTGATTGCCTATGCATCCAGGCAATTGCGTTCTCATGAAAAAAAACTATCCTACCCATGATTTGGAGTTGGCAACAGTCATCTTTGCCCTGAAGTTATAGAAATACTTTTGTACGGAGAGCATATGGAGATCTTCACAGACCACAGAGCTTGAAGTACGTTTTCACGCAGAAGGAGTTAAACATGAGGCAGCGTTAGTGGTTGGAACTGATGAAGGATTTTGACATATTTTTGCAGTATCATCCTCGAAAATCCAATGTAATTGTTGATGCCTTGAGCAGATATCCGGTAGCTATGTTCTTGACGCAGGATCGATATTTGTTGGAGGACTTGGAGAGCTTGGGCATTGAGGTGATAGTTTCTGATTTGGCTATGCAGATGTGGGGGTTGCAGATATACTCAGAGTTGATGGACAGGATCAACGCATCCAGTATGAGAATGTATCTCTGAGGAGCTACAGAGCTCAAGTGAAAGCAAGATTGGAGGATAATTTCACCATTGCTGAGGATGGATCTTTGCGGCATGGTGTTAGATTGTGTGTATATAGTAGGGAGCTGCGTGAAGAGGTATTGTAGGAAGCATATCGCTCTCAGTATTTCATACATCCAGGTGCCAACAAGATGTATCGGGATATACGAGAGAGTGTGTTATGGCATGAAGAGGAAAGTGGAACAGTTTGTATCCAGATGCTTTGTACCAGCAGGTAAAAGCCAAGAGGCAGAGACCAGGTAGTTTACTTCAGCCATTACCTATTCCAAAGTGGAAGTGGAAGCACATTACTAAGGATTTTGTGTCCGGCCTGTCCACGATCTCCAGGAGGAAAAGACGCGATTTGGGTCATTGTTGACAGGTTGATAAAGTCGGCCCATTTTTTGCCTTTCAAGGTAGGTTTGTCTACGGAGAAGCTGTCAGAGATGTATATGAGGCAAATCGTCAGGATACATGAAGTTTCCATCAGCATAGTCTCGGATCGGGATAGTCATTTTACTTCTCATTTCTGGAGGAGTTTGCAGGCGAGTTTGGGCACCCAGCTCAAGTTCAGTACTACATATCACCCCCAAACAGATGGGCAGTCAGAGAGGACTATTCCAACTCTTAAGGATATGCTGCGCACTTGTGTACTATATTTTGGGGGTTCTTGGGAGGACCATCTATATTTGATAGAGTTTGCTTACGACAACAGCTGCTGGGCTAGTATAGAGATGTCACCATTTGAGCTCTGTACGGTCGAAGATATCATACTCCCTTATCATGGGACGATATTGGAGAGAGATTTTTGCTAGGGCCAGAGATGGTTGTGGATACAGCGGAGAAGGTTAAGATGATCAGAGACAGACTTTGAGTGGCGCAAGACAGACAACGGCATTGGGCCGATAGCTACCGGAGACCTTTGGAGTTTGAGTTATAGTTTAGATTTTATTTTGTGCTTGATATTTTTTTTATATAGATTAAGTTCTTAATGTTGTGTTTTATTCTAGGTTGGTGGTTTGGTGTTTCTGAGGATTTTTTTGATACGAGGCACGATTCGCTTCGGTGGAGGCAGGAAGCTTAGTCCGCGATTCATCGGACCTTTCACTATTTTAGAGAGGGTCGGTGCAATTGCTTATAGACTAGACATACCACCTGTATTGGAGGGAGTGCATAACGTGTTTCACATGTTACAGTTGAGACGGTACGTGGCGGATCCTAGTCACGTGTTGGATCACTCGGAGATAGAGGTGGGCCCTACTCTTAGCTATCCAGAGCAGCCAGTTGAGATTCTGGATCGAAGAGATAAGGTACTGAGGAACCAGACTATTCTCTTGGTATGCGTCGCATGGAGGCATCACTCTCCGGGGGAGTCTACCTGGGAGAGAGAGAATGAAATACGAGAGCGTTACCCATATTTGTTTGTGCCTTGAGGTATGTTCTGTTCTTTTCTTTTGTTCTGTTATGTTATTTTCTGGGGGTAATTTTCGTCTTTGAATTTCGAGGAAGAAATTATTTTAAGGGGGGTAGACTTGTCACTACCATATTTTTTAGAGAAAGGTATTTTGGTCATTTTATAATTAATTAAATATTATGCATATTATATAATTATTTATTGTATTATTGTTAGATGTTAGTTTATTAATTTTGACTTGTGTTAGTGGACCTAACTAGTTTAGATTAGATCCATGGACCAACATTTATAATTAGTTAGAATTGAGTCCAATTAGAAGCTCATTCATTAGGAGAATAATTAATTTAATTAAACTATTAGACTAGAACCTTTTCTCCTTAATTATTTCTTTATGAGAGGTCCTAATGGGGTATAATGGACATTAAATAGTAGCTTGAGGGAGGGGCTAAAGGGGGCTGACCTATTTAAAAGAGGGAGAAAGTTTCACTCTCCTCTTTTCATTTCAAATCTAGATCTAGAATTTCTCTCAACCAAATTCCTTCATTTCCACATCAATTCCCTACCAAATTTCTTCCCAAATCACCATTGGAGACTAGAAAATCAAGAATCTAGAAGGAGGAATCAAGGATCTACAAAGAGGAGCAAGGATCTACAAGTTGAAGGCCAATTTTATCAAATTTGGAGGTTGCATTGGGAATCCATCTCCTAATAGGTACAATTCAGTTTTTTTTTCTTTAATTAGGTTCTAAATTTGAGATTTAACCATAAAAAATCACTCCATATGCATAGGCTACCCATAGAAATTGGAATTAGGTTCATAGGAGGCCTATGGAGAAAGTTATAGTGCTTTTTATGTCAATTTTGGAAGAATTCCGAGATTGACACTTGTTGTGTTTGTCAATTGGTCATATAAACCAAACTGACATGTGTTTGTTTGTGTGTGGCTTATGTCATGTCCATAATTAGATATGTGTAGGTCATATCCCAACAATTTGGTGATACATGTTGATTTGGGGATTTTTCCTCCAACACGGGGCTTTGTGCATATCATATTTTGACACGGACATGTAGGTGTATATTTTACTCTTCGTATTATTTATAAATCGTAATTTAGACTTGCCCGTGTCCTTCGGGGTACGTTTGGTTGTGTGGTGGACTCGTATCACAAGCGTATCATAGATCTAGTGTGATACTGGTGTAATGTACTCCACGTGTTTGTTGTATTGCATTTCTAGATCCAATTTCCATTGTTCCTAGCTATTGGTAACATATTATTGTTATGTATATGTATATAGATAGCTATGTATATATGTATGGATATATGTATGTAGATGTGGATATACTAGTGTATCAAGTATCTATATGCATATGTTTGTATAGATATAGGTAGATATACATTTATATATATAGTTATTTGAATAGTTATGTTATATGTATACATGTATGTTGTATATATGTATTTATGTGTGTGATGTTATATATATATATATATATATATATATATATATAGTTGAGAGGAGTATTTATATATATAGTTTGATATACATATATATATATATATATATATATATATATATATATATATATATATATATATATATATATATATATATTGGTATATATATATGTACATATGTGTGTAAGTGGTTATATATATATAGGTGTTTGAGGTTATGTGTGTGATAAGGGGGGCTCGGACAGGAAACAGCACAGAAAACAGCAACAGAAAATCACAACAAAAATAGCGACAGAAACAGCGACAACAACAGCGACAGCAACAACAAACAACGACAGCAACAGCGACAGCAAATAGCGACAACAACACCAAACAACAACGGCGACAGCAAACAACAACGGTGACAGCAAAACAGCAACAGCAAACAGCGACAGTAGCAGCAGGTGCAAGCCAAAGAGCAGCAGCAGCATCTATCTGGGGGGCTAGCAAGGTGAGAGTTAGCTAGTTTGGTTAGTGGTTGCTTAGTAGTGATTTTAGTAATTTTAATTGGTTAGAAGTATATGCATTTTAGTATAAATAGTTAGTTAGATATGTGTAATGATTGGTAACTATACGTATACCTATGTTTGTAAGTTATTGATAAATATCTATATGTATGATAGGTATTAGTTAGATTCTTAACTATATGTATCTTATAAGTATTGTATTGTAGGTTAGTATTTATGTATCAGTATGTTATATTTTAGTAGTTAGTTAATTAGCATATGTTTGATATTGGGTGTTAGCTATAAAGGAGGATTTGACATTACCTTGAGATACCGAGGTAAATGTCAAGGTATTGGCCGATACTCAAGGTATTGGATTTGAGTATCAAGATGGGTGTTTAGTGGTGCGATACCGAGTTGGTTCAAAGCCAAGGTATCCACTTAGCATTTGTAATTAGGATTAGTGTATTAATATTGATTATATATGCATATATGATTATTTCATATCTACTTGTTTGCGTATCTTACGATACGGTATCTTAGTATCATAGTTTAGCTTGTATTGCTTAGATTCTTAGTGTATGAACCAATATCATAGAGATAGACTCATACAACCTAGAAATATATAGTTTGACCAAGTTTGACTAATTTGACTTAGAGTTGACCAAGTTTGACTGTTTTGACTTAGAAATGGCTTTTTGACCTTGATATTGACTAGTTTAACTTATTTTTATTCTGAAATCTTATATTGATGTTATATTCCCTATCTAGGTCTTTGAGATACCGTTCCAGACATCTGTGATACTATTCATCAAACTTCAGGCGAGTACATTCTCTGATAGTTTTTTATTTATGATATCCACTATGTTCATTGTATCTAGTGTAGATATCATTGATTTCTTGATACTATGGTTACAGGGATTGGTATATCTGGATCTCATCATGAGATATTATTCCTTGGTATATATGGTGTATCTTGTGCAAGCCTTATTTTATTGTTCTTCTTGTACATGTACAAACACTGATTCTCGGAGAGACTTACTACCTTCCTAGAGAATCTTGTGCTATAGCGTACCATGGTTGGATCCACTATACCAGTCGGGGTTGGGGAGTATGTAGTGTAGATATGTGATCATACCCTCCTTGTATCAAGTCTTGTTCATTGAATAATGTTAATCATACACCGCACGTATGATTAGCCAGGCCATAGATCTTGTATCAAGTTTCCAAGCTGATAACATGTTAAAACTGGTACTCACTCACTTTAGTATTGGTATTCATTGCCATATTGTTCATTCTTGTATTTATTTCCAGTATTTTCTTTATTGTATATCTCTTGTATCTATTATTGCATTTTGTATATTCATATCTATTTACTGTTACATAGTTTATATTATTGATTAGAACTGTTGTTAGAGATGTACTTTGCTCCTTTTCTGACTGGATATATTTTTTTCAAATGACACTGAGGAGTGGTACCCTACTCATTACGGGCCTCAGGATGTTGTGGGCTTAGAGTCAGAAATCCTGACTCAGGAGGGACTCATCCTGACTGAGACAGATGACCCGGGACTTGTAGCTTCTTAGATATACTCTTTGTACTGGATTTGTCTCCAGCTTGTTGTTTAGTATTTTCTCTGACTCATTTGTTATTATTTTGACTCATGAGTTGTATTGTGTCTATTCTATTCTTTTATCATATTCGTGCTATTCTCCATCTTAGATCTTTGATTGAGTGTATTGATATTTTTTGTGGCTTATTATATTAGATAGATTATCCAAACAACGTTCTACCGTCGATTTTGTGGCGTAGGCTGGACGGTGTTTCCGACTTGCATTCCTACACCGGGTGTGGGTCATGACACATTTTTAGTGGTAGCCCATGAAGGTGTTCGAGGTCGTAATTAGTGCGATTCATAGTGGTGCTCTGAATTGAGTGCTATTACGAGTCTGTTTCAGGCTATAGGCTGAGAATACTCAATCACATCTAGGAAAAAAAATTTGATTCAATTCAACTGTTCCTCGTTGATATTGGTATTTGATCTGTAACTGTCCTTTTTTGAGTGTCTTGCATCATGTGCCATATTAATTCTTTCTTTCGCTTTGTCTCAGGATGCCGCCTAAGACTAGATCACAGCAGGGGAGAGCAGCTTCTTAGAGGTCTGCGACTTCCCGAGGGCCTCCACCAGTCACTTCTTCGGTAATTGGAGTGTCAGCTGCTTTCGGAGATCCACCTCCTACTCAGAGGACTGTACCGACTGTATCTGAGGGACCTCTACCTTCCGTGCTGACAGATGCGACACAGATGTTCACAATGTTTTACGAGATGTTGGAGGCGCAGAGGGCTCAGTCTGAGGCACACCAGAGGCAGACCGGCGTCTTGCGATAGGGCATCGAGAGTGCTCATCAGCTTGCCCGTGCCGTAGTAGAGAGAGGAGTTTCAGTCTAGCAGCAAGTTGCTTTTCAGTTTGCTCAGCTTCGGCCAGACAATATTCAGGACTTCAAGAAGCTGGAGCCTATGGTCTTCAAGGGAACGGAGGGCATCGTCTATGATGATGATTGGCTCGAGGACATTGAGCATCTCATGAGGGTGTCCCATCTTTCTGAGGATCTGAAGGTTGAGGCGGTAGAACTTCAACTATTGTCGAGGGTTTAATGAGGATAAGGTATTTCAAGTGGGATTGTAGACCAAGGCTAAGAGGCAATTTGTTATTGGGCCATAGCTTGAGCAAAAAAGGTTGTATTAGTCGTTAGGGCCATGAGAAGGTAGGTATGGATATTTATGTTGATTCAGCATGAGTGATGCTGGATAGACCATCATTTTGTCAAAGGTGTTGCCCATGTAAGGATGGTCGTTGATGAGGTTAGTTTGCAGCGGCACCACATTAGACTTGGTTACCGTAGGGATAGAGAGATGAATCAGAAGTAGTTATACTGGCGCTTGCGAACTTGTTATTTCTTGGACCCCCGACATGAGGGCGACTATATTACGATAACGTTGGAGAGCAGTTGATGTAGATACCCTACTATTGGAAGCGTCATTATGCATCTTTCTTGGTGGAGGATAAGAACAACTCCGTAGTTGTAAAAGTTTGAGTTGCATGGTGGACGTCAATATAATGATGTTATACCACAACCAAGAATCTTTGATCTTTTTACTGAGCTAGATCATTAGATTCCTTATTGTATCTGGCACCTGCGTGTACGAAAACACATTAGGGGCAGAACGATCCCATGGTGTCTTCGGTGCTCATGTTATGTTTATGGTAAAGGTAACAATCAACAAAGTTTTAGGATAGAATTATGTGTGTACTTTTTGATGATGTAAAGGAGGCTATATATAGTCTATCTTGGTAACCCTAGTTTACTTTCATGCTTGCCAAATACGGTTCAAATTAATGATATAATCTTATTAAATATTGTCGACTTATATCCTTCAATGTAAGGATAATAGAATCCTATGTATTTTGACATAGTCTATAGAGTTAGTGGATGACCCTAAGATTTACCCACAAATTTTGGCAAATATTTGATTGTATCCTCAAATTGAATGACAAGAATGTATGTTACATGAGAAGATATGAGCCATGCTCGATCATGGACACATGCCCTAAAGAAGCATAGATGTCCCGGGCCTCAGTATATATATCAACAGTTTGTCATTGAACAAATTATTACATGTCATGAGAAAATATTCGAAGGATTGTTTGGCTGCTTGAAAATGGATGCTGATAGTAGATTTGGACTATGAAATGTAAGTATTTTTTGCACTTTCTTGTCTCTTTATAACTAAACGTGTTAACTAAGAAAGTAAAAAGTGAGAGAAAATAATAATAAATAAATAAATACTAATTAAGTTATTTAACATAATTACTAAATAATCATAGTAATTAATATTAACAAAATAATTATAATAACTAATTATTACCTAAGAACTAATTTATCATTTTGAATATAAAATAATTTCTTATTTCAAATTAATTATCCAAATTATATTAATAGTACTAATTAATTATCTTATTTCAAATTAATTATCCAAATTATATTAATAGTACTAATTAATTATTATACTTCATTAGTACACATTAACTATCATAAAATCATGTCTCAATATTAATTATTGTTGATGAATACTATTTAGGATTATCTACTAGTTAATATCATTCAAATTTCTTAATAAGTCATTTATAAAAATAATAAATAATACTTTATAATTAACAATTATTTATTTCAACTAGTAACGTGCACATGCATTACACGTACGTAAAAAGATTGTTGAATTTTTTATAATTTAAATTTGTTATAAATACGTATGTCTTATGAAATCGAACACATACAGCCAAAGAAAATATCTCTCATCTTAACCACATGAGTTAGAAATGTATGACTATAATTAGATAATATTAATAGTTGAACAATTAGTTAAAATTTATTTATTTTTTTAATTTTTAATTACGTGAGGATATACATACGACTTAGATGACTCATTTTAAACCGTTTTTGATACTCTTTATAAAAAGTAGAGATAATAACCTCAAAAAGTCTCAAAAATATCAACTCACATCATGGGCTATTTTGGTTGTTCTGTCAGTATTTTGGTAAAAACAAGAAATAATTTACTAGAATATATTTTAAAACTATTGAAGTACATTATTTATTGGAATATTTTTCTTCTTCTTGTTTTAAACAGAAATCCAAAATGGAGATAATATAATCTTATTCGATATTTGATGATATTGTCTAATTTTAAAAAGGTATATGATAATAGTTTGATAAATAAAATAGATTATGATAGTTCTTTACTAAAACTAGTAAATGCACGTGTTGCACATAAAATATTTTTTTCTAATAATGTTGAAAATAGTTTAAATATTTGTAAAATAAGATTTGTTATATATATTTACTGAAAAATTAGATTTATAAAATTCATTGATACTATTGAAAAATTTAATAAAAAATTAAATTATATTAAAATAGTTTAAATTTGATTTGAATATATTTAATTTAAAACTTGATATATATATATATATATATATATATATATATATATATATATATATATATATATAACCGTAGATATATGTTTAGATATAAAAAATTTGTTTAAATATATTTTGAATATTGAATATATTTTTATTTGGATTTGTCATATATATCTTTATATACATTTGAATATATGTTTAGGTAATTATAATAATTTTAAGATGTTCCTATGTAAGAAAAACACGTACATGGGCAGTTAGACATTTAAAAAAATTAATTATTAATTATTTGAGGATTAATAATTATTAATTTTGTGAAGAAAATAGAGGGTTACGAATGATGAGAAGAAAGTTGGTTTTAGATTTTTTTTTTATCATCTGTTATTTTTTTGTTAATTATTTTATTTGATTATTTATTAACGGTTTGTACGGATAAGATGAAAGTTGGTGTAATGTTTTATTTATCTCCCGTAAGTAGTATTTTTAAAATTTAATTGGTTGAGTATTTACTTACTGCTTAGACGGCTCACTTTCGAGCCGTTTTAAAGTCTCATTATAATATATGTCATACCCCGGGCCCCCGGAACCGAGGGGCCGCCTTCCGGACCATCGCCTCGCCCCCGCCGCGAATACGGAACCGGACGCGAATCACCGTGCATCGACCACTCCGGATGCGCATCACCGCGCCTCGGTGCTGGTCCCGCGGGTGCGAGCGTATTGTGTGGCCCGTTTGGATATACCGGGACGTAATTCCGTGCGAGACTGGGTTTGCGACCACACAAGACTTCATCGTTTAAGTTTGTTTGGCTATTATTGCATCAATCGAGTAAGCAGCGAAAAGGGACATTATTGCAATACAATGCATTTAGCCAACTGAATATTTGGGACAATCGATGGATTGGGTTCCTTTGGTTACAAAGGCATCGTTCCATACATTATGCCCCTTAAAAGAAAGCATGCTCGGGGCAATCAATCGAAACCAAAATTTTCAGGTCTTGGGGATGAGGCACGCCTATCGTTCCCTCGGACGATCTAGTACCTGAAAACAAGTAAAATGTTGGTGGGTCAGCACTTTTATAAGTACTGGTGAGATAAAATAACTGAACAGAAGCAAGCATTCACTAAAACCAACACTAAGTAATCATGTTATAAAATATTACATTACTAGTGATCTTTCTAGTTTTTTACCTAGGTTCGTTATATGCAGTTTGATAGCAGAGTCATATTATATTGCTTTGGAAACATCTTTAGAAAACAGAGTTTCATATGCGATAAGCAAGACAAACCGATTATTCTGTTTCAGGGTATGCACAGCGTATCTCGTGGGACTCTAGGGACAAATGCATAGCTAGACACATATGCACATCTTAGGGGCAGTCCTCTATCCAAGCCAACACAATGGACTAGCTATATGCAGTGCGGTCCCCAAGTATTTCAGGATCGGCAGCTGTTGGACCAGCCTGCCAATGACTCTTTATCTGATGTTATTAGCAGCTGAGACCCATGGTGGCTCATGACACATACAGTTTAGCTCTCCACCAATAGCCATTGTCCGACCGATGCGAATAGATGAAACACTATCAAATAAACTCTAGTATGCAGACGAGACGAACCAGCAGGACAATATTCTGTTACGGGGCAAGCCGCCTTATCTTCGAACACATTCAGGCACGGTATGGTTCTCTCAAAGTATAGGGGATAGTGAACACGTTCATGCACTCTTAGACAAGCGTTTCAGGATTCATTGTTAAGCAGACATGTTCATTTCAAAGATAAGCTAGGTGAGTTCGTTTATTAACATGCAAGGCAGGTTCTATCATTCTCTTATAAAAATATGCAAGCAAAAACTCGAATTTATTATTAAGGCATGCAAGAATCAGAGAACGAAGTTCTGCCCACTCACCTTGATACATAATACCGACACAGAGTGGAGCATTACATACTTACCAACCAACAAAAAGTTTCGTCCTCAAAACTTCAAGGATAAACTTCTTGATATTCCAGCAGCGATAGTCATCATCCCTCGCCGTACTCCATCGAAACAATCAAGCAAATCAAGTCCATAAAATATTTCCACAGCTTTGAGGATATTTATGGACTTATTGTATGGAATGCTCTATTTCAATACCATATCAACTCAGAGTCATAGCAACCGATTGGGCCAGAGAATCGATTCCT
Source organism: Iris macrosiphon (assembly GCA_036927795.1). NCBI lineage: Eukaryota > Viridiplantae > Streptophyta > Magnoliopsida > Asparagales > Iridaceae > Iris > Iris macrosiphon. The sequence continues at coordinate 61,181,686 of JAYESA010000005.1, forward strand.
CCCCGATCTCCAGAAAATATTTTGTCACGCCTCGATCTCCCGCAGGCTAATCGGCCATCCCCGCTAGGCGAGAATCACCACGACAGCGCTCCCAAGGGACGAACACTTCGGCCCATCTGGGCGTGATCCCGCACGAGCGTTAGCCGTTCCCGTACAAGGTCGTGGTTAGTCGGCTGGTGATAAGAAATCTGAGCCACAGAGTCGCACAAATTGTCCGAGTGCAGCAGAATTATAAATGCATAGGCGATTTGGTAACAAGTTCACTGAGTCGACAATAGCGAAAGCATTACGAAACACTATGTGAAGTAAAACAAACTCTTTATTGATATTGAAACAAGTGTTACAGGTGGCGTATAGTCGAGATTATAAATCGCTCAGGTCTCTCTCTCTGAAACAGTAAAAGCGTGCCAAGTGGCTATATTTGTGGAATGATTATATAGATAATGTTCAGGCGATGTTAAGGCGATGTTCTAACATTATGTCTTGTATATGTGCTTTAGTTCTGGACGCATTGCTCCAAGGCTCCAGAGTGATCTCTCTGCCTTAGCACGCACGAAGGAGGCATCCACACCGAACGAGGTTCTCTCGCACTCTGCAAGCAATCTGGTGGGTTATCAGTACATGAATGCACTGGTGGGGAGGCTACTCGCTCGCTCGACAAATCCAAACACGTTCAATAGGTTTCGTGCACCAACTATTTGGTTATCTTTCTATACTTGCCTAAGATCATTTTCATAGTAAGATTGAATAATCTAACTCGTATGGCAGTGCACCGTGCGATATAAGATGAAACACAACGAGACTTATCAACTTACCATTTTCCTTCCCTGTCCAAGACAACCAAGTTAATTTAAGCAATAGCATTTAAACATTCATAGGCAATATCATATGCAAACACAAGTGTTGTGGGCGAAACTATGTATCGGGTGCACAAATTTTATAAAATATCATATCTATTGCATAGGATGTTCAATATTTCTATTTCTCATAGTGTCTCATAATCATATCATTTTGTTGTTCAGGTTACTCTTTGATGCGATACAATGACTCGCACGCGGATAACCGCTAAGCGAGGATGACTTATCTATATGAACGATTGTCACTGGTATAGCCATAAAGGATGCTTTATAATTAGGGGATAAAATAGAATACAATGCAGGTGGCGATCTCAACTGCATGCCAATTCCTCCTCTAACATATTGATTATTTCATATTTTTCGTCCGGATTGGATCGATCCCAGTGCCCCGGCAACCGTCCGCGGAACCAATTCATACCCCTGTGCACAGGTTGTCCGCGACACGCAGTCTTGGCTCTTCCAAATCCATAACTTGATATGATAATCTATGATTCTTTTATTTTGAACCGAGCATTTGCTCTACGAGCTGTGATTCCTTCTTTACTTGACCTGATTCTCGTTCAGGTGTAAAATGGATGTGATTATCATTTAAATATTACTTGATATGCTTTCCAATCAGATGTAAACATGCCTTGATGCATTCTCCTATTGCGGGGACTACCTTTGGCGACCAAACGGTCCCAGATATTTGCAGGTTTATATTGCACAAAAGAACTATTTGATAGTCTTCTGGCTAACTCGAATGCATGAACGATAATAGATAGTGTTCATAATTGTGGCATGGTATTTCATGTAGCAAACATTCAATGAGGCAATGTGTACAAACTACACTAAGCAGGCAAACATGCATTCATATTGCAAACTTAAGCATTCACGTTGGCTCGGGCCCGGAGGTAAGCCGAGGAGTGAAACCGTAAGGAAAACATAACGAACGACATACTCCAGGGTTGTGTAGTGTAGGGAGGGAACAGTGTATTACTGAATTTATATATATCGTTCTTCCTCGAGGCATAATGGGGTCTAGTTGCATAAGGCAAAGGTAGCATGCGAGGGTCTGAATATAAGCAATGTTTCATTTTCATGTTCTAGCATAAGCAATACAAGTTGGGATTATTCCCATAGCTAGGTGCGTTGTATTCTTATTAGCATGCAGGGGGTAATTCACCTAGCGACTAGCATGTATCGTTCCATATTTTAATATCTAAACATATATCAACAGTTATATATATATATATATATATATATATATATATTTGTGTGTGTGTGTGTGTGTGTACACCGGTAGTTAGACACTTTTAGAATTTTTAATTATTAATTATTTGAGGATTAATAATTATTAATTATATGAAGAAAAGATTGGGTTACGGATGATGAGAAAAATAGTGGGTTACGGATGATGAGATGGAAGTTAGTTCTAGAAAGAAAGAAAAATGTAATATTTTGTTAGTTTTTTTTTTTTTAGTTGATTTTTTTGAGTATTTATTAATGGTTTGGACGGATAAGATGAAAGTTTGTTTAATGTTTTATTTCTCTCTCGTAAGTAGTTTTTTTTAAATTTAATTGGTTGAATATTTACTTACGGCTTAGACGACTCACTTTTGAACCGTTTTAAAGCCTCATTATAAGAGTATATAAAATTGTGGATATATGTTTATATATAAAAAATTAGTTTAAATATATTTTGAATATTGAATATATTTTTATTTGGATTTGTCATATATATATCTTTATATACATTTGAATATATGTTTAGGTAATATAATAATTTTAAGATATTTTTACGTGAAGAAAACACGTACACCGGTAGTTAGACACTTTTAAAAATTTTAATTTTTAATTATTTGAGGATTAATAATTATTAATTACGTAAAGAAAAGAGTGGGTTACGGATGATGAGAAAAAGAGTGGGTTACGGATGATCAGAAGAAAGTTGGTTTTATATTTGTTTTTTTAATCTCCTTTTTTAATTAATTAATTTAAGTATTTATTAACGGTTTGGATGGATAAGATGAAAGTTTTTTTAATATTTTATTTATCTACTCTAAGTAATTTTTTTAAAATTTAATTGGTTGGGTATTTACTTACGACTTAGACCGCTCACTTTTGAGCTGTTTTAAAATCTCATTATAAGAGTAGAGATAGAAATAGAGATAGAGATATAGAAGAAAATAAAAAAATTAGACTGATTTGGCGAACCGTTAAGGAACTCCACCACCCTTTTAAAAGGTTCTTGATAAAGGCACTACAAAACTAACTCGGGACTAGCACAGTATTGGTGCTAGTCCAGTTAGGAAGAATTTTTACTCAGGCTAGCCCAAATTTTACTAGAGCTTCCCACCCTCTTCACCTCCCTCCTCCAGCTCCTCCCCCACCCCCCTCCGGCCTCTCCTCCTCCCTCCTCTCGCGATTTTCTTCCTCTCCACGTCGTTGACCTCGCCATCGACCGCGTCGCCGCCGCCGAGCCACATCTCAAGCACATTTTCGTCGTCTCAATCACGAAGGCGATGAAGAAGAAGCGTGCGGGAGGTTGCGCGCGGCGGAGGCATGCGCTCGCGGGTGACTGCGACTACGTCTCGCGTCGACGACGGCGACGGCGGCGGCAACAGCAGCAGAAGCGGCAGTAGTAGAAGCGGCAGCAGCAACATCAGCAGCGGAGGCGAACGCGTGCGCCTACGCCTCACCGCAGCCCCCGCGCGCGAGCCTCCGTTTTGTCACCCCCCTTCCGGCCTCCACGTAGTCCCGCCCTCGTGTCACCTCGCGTGCCTTCCCCTCTGGACTGTCAAAATTTTGACTGTACTAAAAAATCAACACTTTTTTAGGACTGTCAGACAGTCCTTCCAATTGGAAGGACTGTCAAAATTTTGACAGTCCTAATTATAAAAAAAATTAATTAGAAGTGGACAGTCCGGTAAATAATTTTTGGAAGTGATAAACTTATAATTGTCAATGGTGAAAATTTAGATTGCCTTTTGTAGTGCCTTTATCAAAGCACTTTAAAAAATTGAAGCTACTCATACTCATCCCATCATCAGCTAGAGGATACAAATATGCAACAGGCTGAGTAGCAAATGGCAAGGAATTAGACTAATCCTTGTCCCTAAGCACGTTGTTACACGTGGGCTGAACCCGGTGTTATGAACAACGTACTTGATCTTTAAAGTTAACCACCACCACCGACGCAAAGCCATTTTCTACTCGCTCTCTCACTCGTTGTCCTTGACCTCCCAACCCCGAGCCGAGTCTTCCATAAGAAAAGAGAGCTAAGGAAGGAAGGAATAAAGTGAGAGACAAAGGAAAGGAAAAGAAAGTGGGAAATGGGGAACTACTGCTGCTGCTGGGGGGGCTGCTTCTCAGATTCAGAGGATGAAGATGATCAAAGACTTTATCCGGCCGACGATGGTATGCGGAAGAGGAAGCAGGCGCTGGAAGAATACGAAGTCAATTATTCTGAGTATTCTCCGGCGCCCGATGCTGATGATTGGCCGAAGAGGAAGACGCCGGAAAAATATGAAGAAGTCAACCAAGTTAAGCTGACGCCACCGGATCCTCATCAACCGGGTAAGAGACCTCCTTTTGAAATTCGCTCATTCTCAAGAAATTGACTCTCAACTGGCCGTGTCACTGACAATGCATAGATCAGTGCCGGTCCATAGTTTTGAAGGACACGATCGATGTTAAGTGTTTAGCTTGTTCTGCTCCAGTTCTGCTGACCTTTTGTGCGGCAAAGATGAGAGATTATGGTACACTAGTCATGTTCACATACCGAAACAGATATTATTGAAAACATGAGATAAAATTTTAAATTATATTAAATAGTTTAAATATAATTTAATTAAAATTTATTATATATAGATACGTATTTTAGAAGTTTGGATATAGTTAGTTAGCTTAAATATGATTTAATTATTGAATATATTTTATTTGTATCTGTTATATATATATATATATATATATATATATATATATATATATATATATATATGATTTTGTTATTTGGTGATTTCACTATCCGGATTTTCAGTTAGAAGATGAAATGCCAACTCTTATTTGTCGAGTTCATCTCATCAGAGACTGGGACCAACTTGTCATTATTGTCACTCCAAGCGAGTTATGGATCCCATCACTTGCCATTAATGTGGATATTCTAAAAATAAGGTTTGATCCATGATAATGTGCATGTGGTTAATAGGGAACAAGTCTGTTGGTTCAATCCCTAATACCTCGCACTGTTATGTTCAGGATGCAATCTGAGATAATCTCAGAGGTCAAGCTAGCTAGTCTGGTGATTATTTCTAAGATATTATAAATAAGCTTGGATAGTTATATTTGGTGCCCCTTGGTCCGGACCCTGAGCTCTTGCCCTCGTTGCCCTGGGCTAAGGCCGACCCTTCTATAAATCACGTATCATGTCGTCTGTAAAGTAAAAATTTACAAGGTTTGAAAGTATATATATATATATATATAGAAGCTGAGAATATGTTTGATCAATGTACGTATACTTTTTTTAAATATCGAATAAAACCGATATTGAAACCCTCTCCCCTCACCACAATGGAGTTCTGGTGTAGTCCTAGGGACTATAACATGCATGATATAAAAGCAATCCATTTCAAATCTCATCTGGCATAGATTTTATAAAAAGATTTTACTGCTGAGCAAATCCACCTCTTAGCCCATAGAAATAATGGGTACTCATATGTATCAGTTTACTTTGGAGTGCCTTAGGACTTAAGCAACTGATATGGACTCTTTTTTTTTTTTTTTAGGAAAGATAAAGTCAGTTTACTTTGGTGTGCCTTGGGACTTTGCAACTGATATGGACTTTTTTGTTTAGGAAAGATAAAGTTGATGTGCTATAATATATGGAGTGTCGAAGTAAAGTTACATGAGAGGATGAAGGCAATCAGCAAGCTTACACAAAAGCACTCTCCAGATATAATCTTATTCCAGGTATATCATCAGCAAGAAGCCTTCTTATTGGACGCATATTATGTTGTGATTACATAAATATTCTCTCTTTCAGGAAGTAACCCCTTTCATCTACAAAATATTTCAAGATTGTAACAGGTGGGGGTTATATAAGTGTTCAGTTCCACCGGAGAAAGCAACCAGAAAATTCTTCTGTATGCTGGTACTGCCCAAGTTTGTCTTCCAGATCTTCTCTATATGTGTTCTGATTTGACTTACTAATCAAATAACAAGAACAATAATTCAGTAACACTATGCTCCTTCTTTGAAAATAATAAACCCTAATTGTCCACAATACAAAAGTTAGCTGTTTGTTTTCTTTGTTACAAGTATCTTACAATTCAGTAATTGTGACTTAAAAGGGAACAACATACACAACTCACCACTTTCAGTCAATAAAATTAAATTTACTAACAATAAATGCAGCTGAGTAAGTTACCTGTAAGGAAATCAGTCTGCATACACCTCAAAAACTCCAAGGAGGGGAAGGGTCTCTCTGTTGCTTGGATCAATGTTGGAGAAAAGAAGTTGGTCGTAGCCACATGCCACCTCAAGAGAACCACGACCTCTGGTACCGATAGCACCGAGCGAGTGGCTCAAGCTAAGGAGGCCCTAAGCTTCCTACACTCTGCACCGAACGTTGTGCTTGGCGGTGACATGAACTGGGACGAGGACTCAGATGGACATTTCCCTCTACTTGGCGGATGGTACGATGCATGGTCCATTCTACGGCCTAGAGAAAATGGATGGACATATGATACCAAGTCCAACAGGATGTTGACACATAGCAGATTAGTGCAGAAGAGATTAGATAGGTATCTTTGTAAACTGAAGGATTTTGAGATAGTGAGTATTCATATGATTGGGACGGAGGCCATACAGCAGATTAGTTACTCGAGCAAAAGGAAGAAGCTCCCTGTTTTACCCAGTGATCACTATGGCCTGATTCTAACTATCTGTCTCAAGCAAGGGTCAAGTAAGAAGAAATGAAATTTGGATTCAATGTATATAGATCCTCTATTTGTATGTGAAGCATCTATTCTAGTGACTTTAAAACTTAGTAATATTTATGGTTGGCAAACTTCTTTTGAAATGACTAATGGCAAAATGGCGAAAATGAAAACAGGGTTTACTTCTTTTTCCTTATTCTTTTGTGCAAGTAAAATTAGCCTCAAAGAGAGAGAGAGAGCTGAAAATGGAGTGCGTGTATATATTGCAAGGTTCAAAGTATCAGTATCTCGGTATCAGATATTTTGTGTGAGAATCGGTATCGACTGTATCAAATGGAGTATTTTTTTTTTTTTTGGTATTGGTAATATTAAATACAAAAAAATTCTAAAAAAATAACAAAACATAGTAAAATAATAAATAGACTAAATTACAACTTGATAACCTCAACTTTTATAGGCATCAACTTAATACACTCCCTCCATTTTTGTCCTGATGGTATCAACAACAAAAAATAACAAAAATACCCTCCCCTTTATCTCCCCCCCCCTCTCTTTCTTTGGTGCCGGCAGCCGGAGGGGAGCACACAGCAAAGAGCAGCAGTGACAGCAGCTAGCCGCGGGGGAGGGGGGGGGGGGGTGGGGTAGGGGGGGGTTTAGTGGGTGCAGGGAGAGGGGGGGGTGGCGGGACCGGGTTGGGTGGGGCGACAGGGCTGCTGTCGGAGCAAGGGGAGGGAGTAGCAGCGGCAGGTTGGGTGTGGGGGGAGGGGGCAACAGTGGTGGGGGTAGGGGGGAAGAGGAAGGTAGTTATTAATTTTTTTAACGAAAAATTTAACGTTGGAGTGACAGAGGATACTAAGTTGAAAAAATTATTGGGGGAGGATATTAAGTTAGTGCTTATCAAAGTTGAGAGTATTACGTTGAAAAACTCGAATAGTTGAGGGTATTAATTTTTAATTTAGCCTAATAAGTAAGGTAATAATTTAGTAAAATTCGAAGAAGGTATTGTGTTACCAGAAGCATTGGATTTTTTTTGGAATTTTTATTTTTGACTTGGACGAGTGGATTGTCGAAACTTTTTAGTGACGAGATATTAGTGAAGAAATTAGGCTTTAGTGACGAAATTGCACTTTTAGTGACGAATCTTTTTTAAGAAAAAATTGCGTTCATGTCAATTGGTATTGGCGACATGCACTCATGTCGCCAATGCTTCTGGCAACATATTATCTGATTTGAATTTTAGTAACGGAATTGGACTTTTAGTAACGAAATTTGCCTTTTAGTGATGAATTTTAGTGACGAAATTGGTTTTTAGTGACGAATTTTTTCATGTTCTTGAAGACCTGTTCTCGAAAGAAAAAAATAATAATTACATTCATGTCATCATTCCTTTTTGGCGACTTGCCAATGCTTTTGGCAACACATTATCTTTTTCAAATTTTTATTATATTTCGTTATCTTTTTAGAAATTTTTTGTATTAAATAATTATTAATAAATTAGTACAAAATTAAAAAGATAGTTTAAATATTTATGTATTATTTGAGTATTATTTGTGTTTTTATTATTATAATTGAATGAAACAATAGTCACTCTTGCTTATTGATTTATCGGCGGTATATAAGTTTTCTTTCTTTACATGTTTTTACAAGCTTATTATATTCTTAGTAATTGGATCTTAAATTATTTTGTAGGTATCAATTTTGACTAATTAAGGCGCATAAAGGGAGGCACAATATTCACTTAAAGCTCCAGAGATTAGAAGAAAATCAAATGGCTGGACGAGACAAGAGTCACAAGACCCATAATTATATTTGTTCGAATATTTTCTTTTAAAATTTCTTAAAAAAATAAAGATTTAATTGTATTTAGAATTTTATTTTTATGCATAGTTGCAAACAATTACAATTCGATCCATGGCACAAATTTGTTTTTCATAATATACCAAAATAACTTTAGCTACAAGATTTATATTTTTGAATTTATAAGTTCTAGAAAAATTCACTTGGCCAGTAAAATTCATTGCGACACTAGCATATTCCTTTATTTAAATTTATGAATAGTAATTTTTTTTATAATAGATATGATATATCACTAAATGTTAATTCTAAAATGGTTCATAATCGTCACCATCGTTCCAATATTGTTCTTGGTAATGAGGTTAGTATAGATTGATATATGTATCTTAAAAAAAATTATCATGAGGCCATCAAATGTTTAATATTGATCCATCTCTGGATAATAACTTATAGATGAACTATCATACGTATTATTGTGTCTAAAGCAGTAGGCATGTCATGATGGATAGATCCTCCAGCATGTACGTCATCCATACGGTGTTCTCTACGTTGATAATCATGAAAGCCTTCAGAGAATTCATAAGATTGATCCCAAGGACTTTTATATTCATGCATGCATGAGTATTGTCAATACCAGCCGCGAGTGAAGATCCATTGCCTCCACTATCCGTATTGTCGTCATTATCTTTATCGATATGTCAAGATTGTCCATCTGGAGTTTCTTTCTTTTTCCAAACCTTCGAACATTTTAGACCAGATCTTGTGGATCGATATCCAAATTATCATCCAACCACTATTTTTTTTACCATCTAAGAGTGTGTTTCTCTTTCTTTAGTCCAATATGTAAGTGACTTTTGATAGTGAAATACATTATCCAAATCTATAACATTATTTTTATCTCATGAATTTTGGAGATTTTGAACCCTCAATCTCATATTGTAATGGAAAAAAATCAATTTTTCTAGTCTTGCCATTGTAAGGCTATTGCGGGAACGAATATGGATGAGAGAAAATATTGTCCAATTACTTTCACATGCAATAAGATACAGTTTGACTTAAGATGCCTACAGTTAATCAAGTCAAATTTGGGACTTCCTCCCTTGCATATATGGACCACCACTAAGCTACAATTATTTAATATTTTTTTTTACGTATTAACTATAAAATTTAATTATTGTAAAGTTATGAAAAATTCAATATCAAATAATAATTACCTCTCTGTTTATATTAATGAGTGTTGTGTTTTCATTAACAATTCTATTAATGACGTGATAGAAGCCATTATAAAATAACCTACAAAATTGGTATTTAGGATTAGAAATTGGTATTTAGGATTCAAGAAATAGCCTACAAATTTGGTATTTATAATGTTATTAGAAATTGGTATTTTGGATTCAAGAAATAACCTACAAAATTGAATAAATAAATAATTTTATAAATCTTAGAAATATTATAAAATAATTTTGTTTACATAAAATTCAATTTATATAGTACTTACTAGCTGCATGCATTTCTCGTTGTAGTTGAGAATTCCATCAGATATTAATCATTTTCCACCACTTCTTATATCCTTAACCAACATTATTTTTTATAGATTTTTTTAGCCTTGTCCATAGGCTCGTAAAGATGACCCATCTCTGCTTTCTCATTGATATCCACCATCCTTAAAACTTTTAGTAGAGGTCTAAATATTGAAGTGATAGATGCAATATCCCTCTAGTAAGTTTGACTATCAATTAAATTATCGATTAAATTGACCAACATATATATATCTTTTTTTCTATCTTTGCGATTGAGTTTAATGTATTTCTTTGTCTATCCCCTTGTATTTGTCATTCTTTTTAAATCGGTTGGTGTTTGAATGGAATCTAAAGCAAAAAAATTGGTAGCAAACCTAGTGATGTCTGGTCTAACCAATTCTCCATTCTGATTCTTGGTTCTCATGATGCTAAGATCCCAACCATAACTATATATGAGACTAAGTCATATTTTGAGACTTTAATATTAGTGAACTAATACTTGGATCATTAGCTATATCCTCTTCAACATGAGATATATGCAATGTGTTACACGTGGAGTCCAATATAAGTGTTTTCTCACTTGTATTAACTTCATTCCAATCGCCTTAATTGGAGCCATTGTCATTAATTACTTGGATGACCTATTTTTTTATTCTTTTTCACAACTTTATTCATCAGACCAAATATATAATTAATATCTTTGTATTTGTCAGAGGTATCTACACATTTAAGAAGTATCGTCCCTTGTGGAGAATACACAAGAAAATTAATAATGCTTCTTTGGTTTTGTGTACTCCGTCCATCGCATATAATGGTACACTTATACCCATCCTAGTATCTACGAAAAGATTTTAGATACTTCCCCATGTCAGTTATTTCTATATCTAAATATGCATTTGAAATCTCATGAGGAGTTGGACCTTTCACTTCACTTCCGGAAGATGCTATGGTAACTATCATTAATTGATAGTGTACACTATTAGCAGCATTAAACGGTAACTATTATAAAGATAAATTGCTATAAATCTTCCTACAAGATTTTTAGCATTCTTTATCCCCTCAAGGGCATACTTTATTTTGGGTTGCTTAGCCCCTTGTCTAGAAGAAATAGGTCCATACTCCTCCTCCCTACTCCTATATTATTTCAAAAACCCTCCTCACGATATGTGATCGACTTTGATCGACCACCTAACATCGAACCTCTGCAGGACCTTGTTTCTCTATCTCGATACTGCAATGTCTACTTTGTTCCCCAGCTACATGTTCTCTCATACTTTCTCTCAAGTCCCTTCTAAGATCCGTGAGTTCTTCGATCTCATCTTCTTCTAAAGTGGAATATTTTGCCCTTAATAGCGATAACATTAATTTTTTTACCCCAAGTGGTACTTCATAACACCATGCTACGTTTCATGTAATACGTCCTAAGTATTTTTTTTGAGACGATTTACCCATCCGTCCATTTTCTTGTCATAATAATTGTATTACAGGTTCCTCCTATTACTTATATCAACACATTTACCATGCCTCCAACCATCATTCATTTCCTCTCTAATGTATTACTTTTTGATGTCATTATATTATCCTACAAATAATAGTAGTAAAAATAATTAATATATTTAAATAAATATATAGTTGAAAATTATATTTGCAAAGGAGATGGGGGCATATGAGCTCATGACCTCCGATATATTATATGACTTCTCAGCTAAACACTAAACCCACTTAGTTTCACATTAAAAATACATAATAAATACAATATAAATAAAAAAAATTAACGGAATATGATCCATAGGCTCATATTTCTACATGAGCCAATGCATATGTGAACAAATATGAAAGGAGTGTACTAGTGCATATGGGTGCACATGGGTTATAGGAGTCAATTTCTATTGGTCCATATGTGCATGGTTAATATAAAAATATGAACCTATGACTCATATCACAGTTACCATATATATATATATATATATATATATATATATATATTAGATATCATGCATCCTAGTTAGGATTTAATTCGAACTCGGCACTGCCCAAAGCTACTCTAGTCTTGGTCTGGGTCCGGATTGAGTTTAGAGATTACATTTAAAAGTTTGGTCCTGTCTGTCTCTCCATCGGTCTAAGTCCGGTCAGGCCTATGTTCGGACAATACTGGGTCTGGACTAGCCCAGCCCGATTGACACCTTAATCAACTGGTGACAATGTACACATCATTGTTGGTGCCTAGTTTTTGAAGTCCAATGACGAATTATCAAAACGATGCCCCTGCAAAATAATTATTTTTTTCTTTAAAAAATTTTGTTGATGAAGTATTTGATGTTGTCGGTTTCGTCGTTGCTGTTGGGTCTGTTGCCTGGGCACTGAGCATTTTCTCATATTCATGTTGAGATCAGTCACGCCCTGCAAGCGCTCTGATACCGTGTCTGAGAGTGCCCACAGTAGAAACTTTAGGCCAACCTACCTGAGATAACCAATCACATCTAACGAACACCAAGCACAGATAGAGACAAGTATATGGCGGTGACTACATCACCTGGACAAATTCTAACCTTTATAAATTATGTAAAATTACAAGGTTGACAAAACTAATGTTGAACTCTTTGTCCTAATAGGTTCAACCCCCTCACAACACTCAAGAAGAAAAAATAGAAGATTATAATTGAAATCACTCACCAACCTGTAGCAATTTTTATAACCGAAGTTGACGACTCCTCGATTAGATCTCCTTTTTCCTTCTGTCTTGGATGGCAAAGTCCTAAGAGCAAAGCACGGGCTTTCTCTTAGATTTTCTGCGGACGAGCAATCTCCAACTTGTGCTATATTCCTTGTACCTCTACCCTCATATATATATATATATATATATATATATATATATATATATATATATATATATGATGATGATGATGATGAGAAAATCATATTCTAGGTCATAATAGTAATCCTACTATACCTAAAAATAGCTACTCCAATTCCAAATTAGACTCCAATAATAGGTCATAATAGGATTTCCTAAATAGGGAGCACTAAAATAGGAATCCTATTATACCTAAAACAACTACTCCTAATCAAGACTGGACTCCAACAATCTTCCCCTTCAGTCTGATGAGAGGGTGTTGATCCCATGGCTCCTCAACTGGACTCTATACATGTTGCCCCACGATAGAGTTTATACTTTCCCATGCTACCGATCTTCGATCCCCCGAGTTGCTTTACATCTTCTTTCATCTCCAGCTCCTCGAACGTCACCTCGATGCTAGTTGTCATGCATAGCACCTCCTGTACCATTGGGATCCTGACGATATCGATAATACGGCCAAGACCAAAGTGCATGTCCCCGACTTTTGTCTTCCATCGAAACATGTTAATGTTTCGACGAGCTTCTTTACCCCTGGTTGGCCAAACCAAGCGGATGGTACAATTCTTCCAAGATTCAAACTCCTGAATCTGTCCACCTTTGTGTCCCCCTATACACATGTGTCCTCGAGTAGAACATCATTCACTGTGCATGATGTCGATAACCTACAGCTCCCCATGAATTGTGTAAATGATGACGCTCCCGCCTTAGATTAAGTTTGCTACAAACCTTGATCTCCTCTCTGGCATCGAACTGCTAAAATCAATGTCGCTCCGTGAAGCTTTGGCAAACCATCCGTCACCAAAACCGGATCCGTGAAGCAACCCCCACCTGGAGACCGACCAGCTGTCAAGGGACCGACAGACTAACCCTAAATCTTTGATTCATCACCATTCGTCACTTTGTCTCGACGAACCGAATCCTCCGTATCCTTCAAAGTATCTTGAAGACCCTCCTCAGCAAGTTTCTGACGATCCATTAACTCCTGTCAAACACTCTTCGAGCATACATCCGGTATCTGTGACCAGCTTGTATGACTCAGCGGCTTGAGCCTGTACATGCCACAACATAAATCTCCTCGAGTCAACTATTAGGAATCCTTCACAAGCATCCAATCATTTTCCCCAAATAAACTACGACAGTCATCATCCGCCAGTCTTCCTACCGAAATCAAGTTATAGTGTAAACTTGGTATATGTCGCACATCCTTGAGAATGAGCTTCTCACCAAGATTCGTTGTCAAGTGCATATCACCAATGCCTAAAACTATAGTTGTCCTCTTGTTGCCCATCTTCACACGTCCAAATCTGCCGCCATGGTATAACGTAAAGATCCTTCTATATGGAGTGGCTAGATACGATGCTCTCGTATCCATGATCCAATCGCCATCATGACACATGCCACAAGGTTCCTCTGCATTGGTTGCTGCAATGATGAGATCTTCCATAGCCATGAGATCCTCCTAATCGTCCTTGCGTTTAGCCTTCTAAGCTTTGAGCTTCATGTAGTTCCTCTTGATATGACCCCTTTTGCCATATTAATAGCAGCCCTCCTTGCAGTCCATAGTCGCAAGATCCCAAGAACTCCCCTATGTCCTCGCCTGTGATTCGAGTCTTCCCTTCCCATAGGAAGCCACTAGAGCGAACTTCTGCGATGATTCCACTTGCCTACACCGGACCTCCTCATTCAAAAAACTACTTTTTACTGCCTCCATCGTGATAACTCCATCAGGCGTGGAGTTGCTCACCGACACCACCAATTTCTCCCAACTTTTTGGCAGAGAACTCAAAAGCAGAAAGGCCTGAAGCTCATTATCAATCATCATATGTATCGCAGACAACTGATTAATGATACCCTGAACCTCGTTCAGATGTTGTTCCACCGGTGCATCCTCCGTGTACTTCGAGTTGACGAGTTAGAAAATCAGAAATGCCTTATTGCTAGCTGCCTTCCTTTCGTACAACGAATGCAGCTTCTCCCACAATGCCTTTGCAGAACTCTCCATGAATACGTGGTAAAAAATTGAGTCATCCAGCCATTGACGGATGAATCCAATAGCCTTCTGATCTAGTCGTTTCCAGTCATCAGCACCTTTGTTCGTAGGCTTGCCGTTGTCGCCCTCCAACGGACCATGCAAGTTCTTGTACCAGAGTAGATCCTCCCTCATTGGCTTCTAAATCGTACATTTCTCTCCTGTGAGGGTGATCATACGAGTGTTCATCTACTCCGTAGACATAGTTGCCAGAACCAAAACTGTAGCTCCGATACCCAATGTTGGTATCAGACTATCAGAGCAGGGCTCTGATACCAGATGTTGGGATCGGACACGCCCTGCAAGCGCTCCAATATCGTGTCTGAGAGTGCCCACTACAAAAACTTTATGCCAATCCACCTGAGATAATAAATCTCGTCTAATGAATACCAAGCACAGATAAAGAGAAGTATATGGCGGTCACTACGTCACCTGGACAAATTCTTACCTTTATAACTCAGGTAAAATTATAAGATTGACAAAACTAATGTTGAATTATTTGCCCTAATAGGTTCAACCCTCTCACCACACTCAAGAAGAAAAATAGAATATTACAATTGAAATCACTCACCAACCCGTAGCAATTTTCCTAACCAAAGTTGGCAACTTCTCGATTAGATCTCCTTCTTCCTTCTATCTTGGATGACGAAGTCCAAAAAGCAAAGCACTGAATTTCTCCTAAATTTCTTGTGGACGAGCACCCCGAATCTCCAACTTGCGCTATATTCCCTGTGCCTCCACCCTGAACCCATATATATAAGATGAGAAAATCCTATTCTGGGTCATAATATTAATTTTATTATACCTAAAATAGTTACTCCAATTCCAAATTCGACTCTAACAATAGGTCATAATAGGATTTCCTAAATAGGGAGCCCTAAAATAAGAATCATATTATACCTAAAGCAACTACTCATAATCCAGACTGGAATCCAACAATTCAAAGGATTCTCTGGATGATGAGAAGGATGCCACTGAATCCTCGTAAGCTTTTGAAGAGGAAGAGTAAGTGACGTCGACCTTTTGAATTCAATCATTTTCAAGAAACTCTCAACTGGCCGTGTCACTGACAATAATTAATTTTTGTTCCTTTCACAAACTACTACATTTTATTCATATGATTAGTAAATAAAATACTAACTATATGTCTCAAGTAAGGCTGATGTAAGAAAAAAATGAAATTTTGATTCATGTACGTAAATCCTCTGTTTGTATGTGAAGTGTCTGTTCTAGTAAATTTATAACTTTTAAGTAATATTTGTGGTTGGCAAATGTCTTTTGAAGTGACCGACAAGTATGCTAGGGCAAAATTGCGAAAATGAAAACAAAGTTTTCTTCTTCTTCTTTTTTCCTTTTTTCTTTGAACAAGTAAATTAGCCTCGAAAAAGAGAGCTAAAAATGAAGTGCAACTATAGGCCAACATCTCTGACCGAAGGTCCACTCTCAACCCGTCTGGAGTAGTGTTCCACTCCTGGTGGTGCGTTGATTGGAGTGTAGACCGAGCCAGTCAGAATAAATCATCTTGGAGAAACCTTTGTCGGTATCGATTGATTGAGACTTTCAAATAGAGTCAATTTCCAATTGATGGATTGACTTTGATGGCTTAGTCCCAAAATATAGTGAATCATGCTTGGCGAAGGAACTCTATATAAGAACTTCTTCTCATACTTTTCGATGTTGTTTTGTTGGATGTTTTCGCTCATTGGTTTTGATGATGTGTGTTTTTATGTCATTTTCGTTGATTGGTTTTCAGTGTACACTTTCGTCGAATTCTGTATTCATTATGAATCTTGAGAGAAGGAGATCGAAATATGCTAACAAAATGTTGGTACAATTTTAGGACACATAAGCGAGGCGTGATCGTTGCGCGAAGCTCCTCTTCCTCTCAGATAGATTTATTTTGGTTAGTTGTTTGATTTGGCGATCCTTTATCTTCACGCCTTAACAAAAAATCTCTTGTCTCTTCCCATTTGTTGCGTCCCTACGACCAATGATACTATAATAACAAAGATAAGATAAAAAAAGATGTATTATATGTTTGAAAAATAAAACTATTGTCGTATATTTGTTCAATATGAATGATTACATGTCCTTTTTATTGTATGTTGCACACCAAAAAGTATATAAAAAATCTTTTATGCTTTGTAATCGATTGATCTGAAAGAAAGTAAAGAGCTATGACTCTATCGAAGAGAGAAAAAGTATAACTAGATGCTTGTTGTTCAACTATTGCAAAGAAATATTGTATCTGATAGAATGCATATTATGCATCAGTTTCGGACAACTTGTGCACAAGGTAAAAGTATCTCGACCGGTTCCTGGGGCACTGGGAATTGCTCAGCCTAGGAGGGATTGTGGCATACTAAGATTTGTACATCCTCGCATTTAGGGGGTATCTTGTCTATTACGGCTTGTATGTCCCAACTGCTAATCGTGGAAAGTCAACCATAGACCATCATGTAGTTAGGTCGCATGCATATGATAAGATTCAAGCCCAACTATTAATACGGAGATGACAAATTGTGCTAATCCTTGTCTGTTGCAGGGACAAACAGTCGAATGTGGGTAAGAAATACTGCATAAGTGATGTTTCTATTGTTTATGTTTCTTATTATAATTGTTAAAAAGAACCTAGACAAATAAAAAATTATTAATAATAATTAATAGCTTCACATGTTTACTTAGTGTTGATTTTATTATAGTTCAGTTATGGTTGCTTACCAGTACGCACTATGTACTAACCCACGTCTCTATTGGCATTCCCAAGTATCCGAAGACAGGAGGATACTCAGAGGCACTAGAAGCTCATTCAATCTAGTGGAAATCGTGTTTAACGTCTCGAAGATTTCCATTTCAAGTATAGCATTTTTCTTTGAAAGTGTTTTATCTTTATTTTAGTAAAGAGATATGATGTATGGCATTGTATCTATTTTCAAGTTTTAAAAGAGATATAAGCCAAGTATGACATTTTGTATTGGCCAACAAGAGTGTAATGTAATTTTCTTTCAAGTTATCAATAAAAAAGTTATTTCAGTTCCTATCTCAATGTTAATATTTGGTTTTATGCATTTAAATTCCGCTTCTTCTGTATCTATTTAGTATATTTTGTTATTGTGCAAGACCATGTCTTGTACAAACGCAACTTAGACTTGTACGACATCACGTCCAGTGGTGACTTTGCGGTCATTCAGAATCGTAGTGTGACACCTGATCTGCTTTACTGGGATGAACCAATATAATTTCCCACAACTTGAAAATTAAATTCTGTTTCCCCTGATGTTAGAACCCACAACCACTTGGAGGAATACCTTCCACCTTAGCCACTTGAGCTACATGTGCTCACTATATATATATATATATATATATATATAGAAAGAGAGAGAGAGAGAGAGAGAGAGAGAGAGAGAGAGAGAGAGAGAGATCGGGATCACCGTTATTAAACATCTCCAAATGTTCCCAAAATTGTAGATCAGCCCACAATGACCTACTCCATTTCTGCACCTGGCCCATGTTGTCTCGTTCCTCTGTTGCACCTAACCCACACAATGGTCCGCTGTTCGCACCGCTGCACCCCTACTCCTGTCGGAAGGTCAGTATGATGGCTATAAATAGGAGCAGCTTGGACGCCCCAAAGGCTGACTTTTTCTGCTTCAGAGAGAGATAATACCCTCCCAAAGAGCTACGTACGTGCACACAAGCTCAAGAAAGAGAGAAGAGAAGACAACATCCCCATTCCCTCACCAGACCTTCAACGGAGTAAAGGAGCCGCCACAACGCTCTTTGTCCATCGTCACACTACCCAGATTAAAAATTATACTTAGATCTTCTTCTTATGACTTCTTTTGTACATTTGTTTGTTATTAAACGAAAAATGTACCTAAACTCACTTGTAATGGCGAACATAGAGGAGGAGGCAGAGGAGAGAAGGAGGCGGAGGAGAAGAGAGAAGGTGGTTGAGCAGGAGGAAGAGGAGAGGAAGAGGCAGAGGAGGAGGAGGTCAAGAGAGGAGGAGGAGGAGGAGGAGGAGAGGAGAGGAGGAGGAGCACTACCAGAAAAAGTCAAATTAGCGACATCTAAAAATGTCGCTAAATAACCAAAAAATGTCGCTAAGTAAGTTTAGCGACGTAATTAGCGACGTTTTAAAGAAGTCAGAAAAAAGCAAGTCGCTAAAACAAAAAATGTCGCTAAACGTCGCTATGCCGACGTTTTTTAGCGACTTTAATGTGTCGCTAAATTTAGCGACGTTTAGCGACGCAACGTCACTAATTAGCGACGTTTAGCTAAAACAAAAAACGTCGCTAAACGTCGCTATGCCGACGTTTTTTAGCGACTTTAATGTGTCGCTAAATTTAGCGACGTTTAGCGACACAACGTCACTAATTAGCGACGTTTATTAAAGTCGCTAAACGTCGCTAATTAGCGACTTATATAGCGACGTTATACCGATATTTTTAATGACCTAGCAATACTGCCATGTCAGCAGTTTGCGACGTACAGCGACGATTTTAGCGACTTCGTTAGCGACATCTTTAGCGACGTGTAACAGCATCGCTAATTAGCGACGTAGTTAGCGACGTACATGAACGTCGCTAAACGTCGCTAAAGACGCCGCTAATTTTATAGAAAAAAATAAAAAAAATATTACTGAATTACATTTTTGGGTTTGACAACCCCCTTGGGTTCATTATCAGGTTTATGATGGTAGTATAAATAATTGAATAAGGGACACAGTAGCAGCACCAAGGGGGAAAATTCTAGTGTACTGGGTAAATACAGGCCAAGTATCAGTCATCAGTTGTAAACCAAAATATATTAGGAACTGTGTGAATATCAGTGAATTAAGACAGAACTATCTGTGTTGTGTGTTGGTCTTAATGTGCTCAGAGATAGGAAAAAACAGGCACTGAACACTCAACACCGGTAAAATAACATATTTAATATGAATAATATAATAAAATTTAAAGAAAAGAAAGCATCTAACAAATCTCATCGTAAAGAATATGGCAAATTTATATCCATACAATCGCATCCTAAATAATAAAAAATATATAAATATCTAGTAACTAGCTATACTACTGCGGATCTCCAAGAGGCTGACCACCGGCGCACTTGAAGGATAAGAACTGCTCATACTCGTCCCTTGGAATCAACACCGATGTCGATGGAGAAGGCAGTGACGTCGGTGGAGTCTGTGTCGATGTAGGCGCACCAGGAGGCTATGCCCGCTCCAAGTCTGCGAGTCGCTGGTTGTAAGAATCCATGGTAGATAACAGCCTCGTACTGCTATGAACCATTGAATCCTGCATCATCGTCAGCCTCTCGCCCATCGTTAGCTGTGATGCATGCAGCTCCATGATGTTGCGGTATGTCGAGGCTCTAATATCATTGTCAAATCCCGGAGCTCCGTCATGCTGCGGTCGAGCATATCGAATCGTACGATGAGCATCGGATTGTCTGCCTGCGGTTGGGACCGGGGCTACTCCTCCATCCTTCGCAGCAACTCGTCACCCGAGAGACGCAATCTGACGGTCAACGGCCTCCTAGACGTCCTCCTGGACTCTGGCCGACGACTGCGAGGGATGTGTGGAATGCGTAGCTGTCGGGGAGGCCTTAGATGACTGCGTCGCGACCAGGGCGCCATAGGAGCCCGTACCGTAGTACGTACCCCTCTGAAGACCACCAGTTGCGGTCACCCACAGGTCGTCTGCCGACGGAGCTGGAGTGGGCTACGACGAAGTACCAGCCTCTCCAGGTGTAGGTGCACTAGCAGTCGTCCGCTCACGCAGCCTAAGATACTCGGCCTAAAAAAGTTTGGAAACTAGATAATTGCCTAAGTTATATTAAAATTAACACAAAGTAAAGTAATACTTACATAGGTCTGCGAGGCCCTCTCATCAATGAGATTTCCGTCCTTGCGATGGGTGGCCAAGAAGACGGTCACCATGCTTGCATCCTCACCCCTCTGTACCTGTTAAAAATATATTATTTATTACTAAACTTAAACATTTTTCCAAGTACCATTTTATGGTACTTACATTAAAATAATATATAAAAGAAAAAAATACCAAACGACGGAAATGTTCCGTCATCGAAATCGAGCCACCACACCACTTGGCAGCATTCCGCCTAGCCACCTTGGCCTTCTCAGACCTTTCCTTGTAGCTCGGATCGTCGAAACTAGCCCTCATCGCAGTCCACTGCTCAGGCGTGATCCAACCTTGGATCGGTTTTCCAGCACGATCACGAGCCTTCTGGTCATCCAGAGCATCTCGGATAAGCTTGGCGGCAACGGTAGGAAAGAGCCGCTCGATCAACTCGGCCCGGTGCGGAGGATAAAAATACGTTTGCTACAATAAATAATTTAGTAAGTTAGCATCACGGATAAGTTATATAATATGCATAAATTAGATGATTTATTTAATATACTTTTACCTGAAAGTGCGCAAACCAGAATGCCTTCCTCTCCTCCGGAGCCTCAGAGTAGTTGATCCAAGGGCCACCGTAGTTGTTCCTCAGAAATTGGCCCAGGCATCTCTGAACCGATGATGGATGATATCTATACAGAGATAATAATTTAGAATACTGAAAAAGTTAATATACGATGAATAAAGAAATACACGATATATATTATACTAAACCATCTAATTGACTTACTTTGTACCGTCGACCCAAATCTCTGTCCTCGTCTCCTCCGGAGGTGCGCATGGAGGATCTTGCTGATGCTGGGACAACGTGGGCACGACATCCTCGACATGCTCATCTGTCCCCATGGTTCCGTCAGCAGGAGGAATGCTGGACGAGGGTGTACTATCACGCCTGGAACTACTCGTCCCAACAGTCGGAGATTTGAGTGATCGATATACTGGAGTACTGGGCGACGATGATCCGGAACCAACAGTAGGCAGTACCGGAGGAGCACTCTGTCTACCTCGGGACCTGCCGAATCCTCCACGCCGTCCTGTCATATCTGATAACAACATATGATGAATATAGAGAAACACAAATATATAGTACATTCTACAGTCGAAATGTGATGCATATCTCAAAGCATTCTACAGTCAAAATATAATACATATATTCGTTAAAATAGTACATCTACTTCGTCAATTTTCCAACCTTGATCTACATTCTACAGTCAAAATATAGTTACATTCTACAGGCAATATATTTTATTTTCAATCATCTTCAGAAAATTTATCTTGTTCGCCTTCCTCGTCCTCCTCTTCCTCTTCCTCTTCCTCCTCCTCGTCTTCACTTTCATCTACTTCGTCTTCCTCTTCGGATAATTCTACATCTTCTACCTTATTACTCGTGTAATGAGTAACTTTCGTTGAGTCCACATCTATAATATTTGTTATAAGAGGTAGATCGTCCTCCTGATAAGCTATTTCGTCAATGTCAAAGGTATTTCTAGCTTTAGTCTTGCATACTGCCCACCAATCCGACCTTGCTGTCCCCCGTCTAGGATAAGTTGTGAAGTACACGAGCTGAGCCTGACTTGATAGGACAAATAGTTCGTAGCCTTGATATCTACGCTTGTAGTTTATATCTATAAGGCCATGCTTGTCAATTTTCCAACCTTGATCTTGAATCGGATCGAACCATTCACACCTGAATAGCACGAAATTAGCAGATTATGTACCATAATTATATGTCAACTTCATAATCTATCGTAAGATGCCAAAAAAATTATTGCCCGGATTGAAGTATTTGTAGTTCCAAGATTTGATACACAAACAACTATTTTTCGTGGAATCGAGATCCAAAAAGCTGTCTCTGATAGGAGCATTTGTTGACTTGAACCTGAACCCATTCACACAAAAACTTGGCCATATTTTTATGGCAGTAATTGGTCCCTTGGCTAGAGTTCTAATAGATTCAATCTCGGGTGTTATTAGACGATCGACCTAAATACCAAAGTAGCGATAGTAAGTTATTTGTTTTGCAAGTGCAGAAATAAAAAGTAATTACCAAGCATCTTACATATGCGCTCAACCAAGAAGGAAAATGGCATCTCATATCTTGTTCTACTTCTTCGTCTGTTATGTAGGGTCTAACCGACCTCAACTCATCATTATATGTGCTGAAAAATAATGAAGCAACTGCTGATTAGTAGCATATTAGTATCATATACTATTACATTGAGATAATGTAAACGTGGATGTATTAATTACTTACCCCTCTAGCTTCTCCACTTCATCCTCGTCGTAATTGAATAATATATACAATTGAGCAGCCCTTAGCTCATCGTCATTCAAATATCTCTTCTTCATTTTTTCTGAAGGCTTTCCGGACGCATTGAATACTTTGAGTATTGCATCATTAGATTCCTGATATACGTCATCGTTTCTCGGAGCTTTCGTCCTATTAGTAGCAATATGCGATTTAAAATAGGTCGAGCAAAAGTTTGTAATCTTCTCGAGAACATAAGCTTCACAAATAGAGCCCTCAACCCGTGCCTTGTTTTTCACCTTTCTCTTTAGGTGATTCAGATGCCGCTCGAAGGGGTACATCCACCGATAACCGACAGGACCACCAACACATGCCTCATAGGAAAGATGAATTGGCAAATGCTCCATAGAGTCGAAGAATCCAGGAGAAAATACCTTCTCGAGCTTACATAGTGTTACCGCAATGTCCTTCTCTTGCTTTTCTAGACGATCGACGAGCAACTTAGTACAACAATGATCTCTGAAGAATATGCTCAGCTCTGTCAATGGGTCCCAAACGACCTGTGGTAAGAATTCCCGAAATACAATCGGAATTAACCTCTCCATGAATATGTGACAATCTTGGCTCTTCATACCCACCAGTTTGTTCTTCTTGAGGTCGATGCATCTTCTCAAGTTCGACAAGTACCCGTCTGGAAACTTTAGACCATGAATCCACCTACAAAGTCTACCTTTATCCTCTTTCTCCAGCGAGAAAACTGACTTAGGTTGCTTTAACTTTCCATTCCCCTCCTCTATCAAATGCAATGCAGGACGTCTACATATTTCTTCTAAGTCCAACCTGGCCTTCGGATTATCTTTCGTCTTCCCCTTTACCTCCATTACAGTATTAATTATGTTATCAAACACATTCTTCTCGATATGTATGACATCAATGTTATGTATGATCAGATTGGTGCTCCAATATGGCAGATCCCAGAATATACTCATCTTCGTCCAGTTATGGGTGCGACCAAATCCGTCACACTTGTACCCCTTAGCAGGCTCTTCGATAGCACTTGGTAAATCTTTTACCTCTTCCCATATCGTGTATCCGGGCCACCTTGGCAGTGGATTGGCCTTCTCCACAACTCCCGCACGAAAAGCATTCCAGTTCCTCCGGTACGGATGATCCTTCGGCAAAAATTGTCGATGACAATCGAAGAAGCACGGTTTGCCTCCGTGTTTCAAACGGAAAGCCTGAGTACGGTCCATGCAATACGGACATGAGAGACGACCATGGGTGCTCCATCCCGATAACATTTTATAGGCCAAAAAGTCGTTGATGGTCCACATAAGTGTTGTCCTCATATGAAAATTCTGCTTTCTAGAAATATCGTACGTGTTGGCACCTACTTCCCATAGCTGATTCAACTCATCTATCAAAGGCTGTAAATACACATCGATATTCCTTTTTGGATTGTTTGGACCCGGGATAATAACGGTTAGGAACATATACGGAGTCTTCATGCACATCCAAGGCGGTAGATTGTACGGAGTGACGATCACAGGCCAACACGAATACTGGGAGCCCGAAGGTCTGAATGGGGTAAAACCGTCAGAGGAGAGCCCCAATCTGACATTACGTGCTTCCTCGGCAAAATATGGATACTCTCGATCAAAGTGCTTCCATGCTTCTTCATCGGATGGATGATCTAATACTCCTTCGATCTGTTTTCGCCTGTGCCAACTCATATTTTCTGCAGTCTCCTTAACCATAAATAATCGCTGCAACCGCGGCGTCAAAGGCAAGTAGTACATCGAATCGGTAGGCTTCCTTGCACCGACAGACTTTCCTCTAACAGTGGCCTTGTAGCGATCAGCACAACAGAATCTGCACGCATCTTCATCCTTGTCGTCTTTGTAGTACAACATGCACCCGTTGCGACATGCATCGATTTTCTCGTATCCTATCCAAAGCGATCTCACCATCCTCTTAGATCGATAGAAGTCTTTAGGCAACTTTGCACCCTCGGGCAAGATCTCTATAATCAAATCGAGCAGTCGATTATAGCATTCTTGCGACATGTTAAAATCGTACTTGATGCTCAATAATCTTGTAACCACCTCCAACGGTGAATGATCCTCACAACCAGGATATAATAGAGTCCTTGCATTCTCCAGCAACTCCATAAACTTTGTAGCATCGGCATTCGGTACCTCCTCAGCTGCATCATAATTTTCCGGATTGAAACTAGGTCCCGCCGCATCATAATTGTCCGGATTGAAACTAGGCCCCGTCGCATCATAAACCATGTTCACCAACCCGTCGTCGTAAGCATCGTGGTCGTGGACATCCATATACGGCTCCACATAGGGCTCCGACTCTGATGCTAGAGATACAAGTTCTCCGTGCGCGGTCCACTGATAGTAATTCGACGTGAAGCCCTTCGAGTACAAATGATATGTAACTTCCACTTCTGGATGATATTTCCTGTTGCGATATCTCACACACGGACACTTAATTTTGGTACCGTCCATGTACTGAGGGAACGCCTTGACGAACTGCAGGAACTGCTGTACACCCTCAATGAATTCATTCCACATACCGCACATGTCATCAGGATGACAGTTGTACATCCACGAACGATGACGCAGATAGTAATTCATATCCATTTCTAGACACTTCTGCATAAATGACAGTATGTATCATATAAATCATTACATACAGTGGTTTATCACCTAACTTCATAACTTAACCGTACTATAAAAATCATAACTGATATAATACATACTTTCATTTATCAAAGTCTAAAATAAACAATATTCAAAACAACTGACCATTTATCAAAGTCTAAAATAAGCAATACTTTCATTTCATAACTTATATAATATATACTTTCATTTATCAAAGTCCAAGAGCCCTAGATATGGAATGTAAATGTTAATGAGTATTTTGAAATGATAAACAGGGTTAACTAGTTAATGGTGATGTTTCTAAGCCACTTCTAGATCCATACTAGTTTATACTAGTCAATACTAGGTTAATACCTTGCTACACTATGTCTTCTAGGTCGTACTAAGGAATTCTAGTTTATACTAGTTAATGCCTAGCTAATACTAGTTATTACTAACTATACTAGTTAATATTAGCTATACTAAATACTACTAGTATAACTTAACTAATATCCTACCTTACCCTAACTCGCATCTTAGCTCATAAATGTATGTCACAATAATACCTGATACCACAGTATCAGTTCACTTCACAGCACTGTTATGCTCTAATTGAACTGTACTGCACTGATCACTCTTGCCAATTAAATCCCTGATACCACAGTATCAGTTAAGGGCTGTATTGGCATGCAACAAGTGACCTGTGAACACCTACCCGATACTTGGCTATACCTTAACCCAAACACATGCCTGCAGACCCTAACTAAGTCTGTAACCTCTGATACTTTGTACTGCTGCTGCAGTGGCTAAATCTTTCCTTCACTTAGTTGTTTCCAACTGCCCTTAGCTACTGCCATAGCTCACAGCAGTGCTTGCTGCTGCCTTGCCATTGCTCAAGCATGCATGTGTTTGATGCTGCTCAAGTGTGCACCAACACTCTCCTACTGCAGAAGATGACAGGAACTAATCCCCTCCTCACAGTGCCAACCCGACACCACTGCAACACATTGTCAGCTTGCCTAATGCACTAGGCCAAACTGAATTGAGTTCAGTTCCTGAAGCCTCATAGTTCAGTAGTGACACCCACATACAACTCGACTCTTCTACCCTCTCCCACATCAAGCACAGCTAGAAGACACTATGAACACCAACACAGATAACAGTAGCTATATACCTATCTATATATATATCGAGATACACCTATATATGCATATACTCTCTCATATGCAAATATATAATATAACAATTTACATATACATATCATATGATACTCTAAGGCATAAATAGACACACACACACAACCACTAGTTCAATTCACAAACATTTGGTGTGCAACACCAAGATACTCTAGGATACATCCTCCATACACCACACCACCATGATACCAACCGTCAATTCACATGGACACATCCAATAGATCAAATATTGTATGAATAACCCTAACCCTAACCCTAACCATAACATTTGGTGTCAGTGTCTGTGTGAGTGTGTGTGTGTGTCTGTGTGTGTGTGTCGTGTATGTCTGTCAGTGTCTGTGTGTGTGTGTCGTGTCTGTCAAGTGTGTGTTGTGTCAGTGTCACATGTGTGTCCTGTGAGAGAGAGAGAGAGAGAGAGAGAGAGAGAGAGAGGGGGTTTACCTAGAGCTCGAGGAGGATGAGGGGGATGCCGGAGTAGCCGCGGTGGAGAGCCGGTCGACGGAGCGGGGGGGGGGGGGGTTCTTTTCGAAATTTCGACAGATGGGAAAAAATGAAACCGAGCCCTAATTAACCAAATTTTAGCGACGTTTAGCGACGTCCAATAAAACGTCGCTAAATTAAATTTTAGCGACGTCAAGGACGTCGCTAAACACGTTGCTAAATATTTTCAATATAAACGTCGATATACGTCGCTAAACGTCGCTAACTTAGACATATTAGCGACGTTTAGCGACCTTAATTGAACTTATAGCGACTTATCTTTTAAAATCTTAATATAAGTCGCTAAACGTCGCTAAATGTCGCCATTTAGCGACGTCTAGCGACGTTTTTATAAGGAGTCGCTAATTTATATATTATTAGCGACGTTTCTTTGACGTCGCTAAAATACGTCGCTAATCCCGCTTTTTCTTGTAGTGGAGGAGGAGGAGGAGGAGGAGGACTGTCGAAATATTTGGTAGTCCTTCCACTGTCAAATATTTTGACAGTCCTAAAAAATTGAAATATTTGGCAATCCTTCCAATAAGAAGGACTGTTAAATTGGCAATCCTTCCAATAGGAAGGACTGTCAAATTTTTTGACAGCCCTAAACAATTAGAACTGTCGAAATATTTGACAGTTCTTCCAATAGAAATGACTGTTAAATTTTTTGACGGTCCTTCCAAAATGACTGTTAAATTTTTTGACATTCCTAAAATTAGGACTGTCAAAATATTTGACAATATTTTCTATATAAATTACTGTCAAATTTTTGACAGTCCTGAAAAAATTGGAATGTCCTAAATAAAAATTTTCGATAACAAATTTGTAATTAAAAAGAAAAAAATTGTGCCGCCTTGAGCACAAATTGATGTGTGTTTAGAAGTGGCCTAAAAATAACTTCACCTCACTTCCTTCGTTCCCAAGTCTTGAACACACACACACACACACATAGAGAGAGAGAGAGAGAGAGAGAGAGAGAGATCAGAACTAGCATGGGGAATTCTGAGAGCTCTCCCCAATTCCCACCGCCACCCAATGACCATGATGCCAAGAAAGTTCACTGAAGGAAGAAGAGGGGAGAGTACAGAATCATCGTCGGCAGAAAAAGCTCTCAAAGTGTCTGCAGTGGCTGGGAGCGCTCCTTTGGCATTTGGTGCGTACTCGCTTGCCTCGTCCTCGTCCTCGTCCTCCAACTCCGGCAGCTACGATGAGCAGCGGGCAGTGACCAAGATGGAGAAACTGAAGCTGGATGGGTTTCTTTCTAGTCATGACTCAGGTGATTTCGTCACTTAATTAATCCAGTATGCGAAACATGACTATATTAATAGTATAGATATATCATATTGTATGTATAGAATAAAGTAATTGAGAGGAGGTGCCTAATAATTTCTCTCCTTTATTCCCAGGTTAGCTTCCCACTAGACCCCTAGGACGCTTTTCGACAAGAATCTTGGAAACTTTACATTGGAGATGACCTGGTACTATAAAAAAACTTCACCTCACTTCCTTCATTCCCAAGTCTTGAACAGAGAGGAGAGAGAGCAAAGAGATCAGAACTAGCATGGGGAATTCTGAGAGCTCTCCCCAATTCCCACCACCACCCAATGACCATGATGCCAAGAAGTTCACTGAAGGAAGAAGAGGGGAGAGTACAGAATCATCGTCGGCAGGAAAAGCTCTCAAAGTGGCTGCAGTGGCTGCAGTGGCAGCAATGGCTGGGGGCGCTCTTCTAGCTCTTTTGGCTGGGGGCGCTTTTTTGGCGTACTCGCTCGCCTCACCCTCGTCTTCCAACTCCGTCAGCTTCCATGAGCAGAGGGCAGTGACGAAGACGGAGAAAGTGAAGCATGAGCGATTTCTTACCAGTTATGACTCAGGTGCTTTCGTCACTTAATTATGGCTTGTGATAAAAGCACTGCAAATAGACTCAGGCTAGTTTAGTATTGTTGCTAGTCCAAATTTTACTAGGGCTGCCACCCTCTTCACCTTCCTCCTCCTGCTTTTCCACCGCTCACCGCCGTCCCCACCGTTCGCTGCCGTCCCGTACGCAGTAGCGGTTCCGTCCTCCACCGCTCGCCGCCGTCCCCACCGCTCACCGCCGCCCCCGTGCGCAGCAGCGGTCCCGTCCTCCACCGCGTGCCTCCTCTTCCGTCTCCCGCCGCTGCCGCCTCCTCCTCCTCCTCCCTCTCCCGCTCCTCCGCCTCGTCCCGCCTTCCGGCCTCCACGCAGCCCAGCCCTCGTATCACCTCGCGTAGTCTTCCCTTCCGAACTGTCAAAATTTTGACAGTCCTACCAATTGGAAGGACTGTCAAAATTTTGATAGTCCTAACAAAATTTTGACAGTCCTTGACAATTCTACCAATTGTTAGGACTGTCAAAATTTTGACAGTCCTTCCAATTGGTAGGAGTGTCAAAATTTTGACAGTCCTGATTATAAAAAAAATTAATTGGAAATGGACAGTCCGGTGAGTAATTTTTGGAAAAATTTGGGCAGTTCCTGATCACTTTTGTAGTGTCTTTATCAAGAGTCTTAATTAATCCAGTATGTGAAGCATGACTATATTAATTTATTATAGGAATACACACTTGTTTTGCTTATTTAACAAAAAAAATCCTTCTTAATAAATCATGATTACATAAGGTCGTGTCTGTCTCCATGTCACCGTTTTTGCAGTTCAGGGCGATTAAGTTTCACAGAAGATTAGCTGTTCCCAATAACCAGTCTCCTTTTCTGCCCTCTCCTAATAACTTGGTGGGTTGGTGTTTAAAAAAGAAAAATATATAGAGAGAGGAGACAGGGAATGAGCCTCGTCCTGATCTGCTTATGGGTGAAGTCTTTCTTGCATATTCTGTGCATATTCAGGACTATTAAAATGTCAAAATTTATTTTGAAATAATATAAAAGTGCAGTTTGAAGAATAACAATAAAATATTTTAAAATAAATTTATTTTTCAGATACGTGAACATTTATTGTAATCGGAAGTATGTAATTATTAGTGGTTAGTAACAATATTAGTGAGAAGGTGTATAATTTATATGTTATATATATATATATATATATATATATATATATAAAAGGTTAAAAAATGACACTTTTGAAACATGAAAGTTCCACGAATAAGCCTAAAAGTTTTCCTATTATATAAGATAAGATATGGTACATAGGTCTTTCGTTATTAATTAAAGACAAACCAGTTAAATTTGGAACAGAACTACAAATCGCTACAAATGTAGGAACTACTAGAATTTAAAACAAGATAAACATGCTTGAATTTCCTAATAGATTACTTACTATTTGAAGATTCTAGAAGTGAGAAGAACTCTCTACTATGACTTAATGAGAGTTTCAGAAAAGGCATGCCGTTATTTACTTTTGTTGCTTTGTACAAGCACGCTAGTCAATTTGATCTGCAAAATTTGGTAAATAAAATGAAAGTAAGCAATCTGCAAGGCCCAAGTGCCATTGCCATGACTAGCTAGTGCAAATAGTGAAATGTCATAAAAAGCAAGAAACTATTGGTAGAATAGAACCTCAGGTAGCTACTTTCAAGAAATTATTATTATTATTATTATTATATTATAATATACTAGAAGTCGTGTGTGTACAAATGTTGTACGTTTTATTGTCTGTTTTTTTCTCCCTTTTAAACGCACTTTTTTAATGTATACTTGTATGACAAACTTATTTTAAAATAATATTAAATATTTTAAAGTATATTTATTTTTTAGTTGATGAATATTTACTGTAGTTGAAAATATGTAATTATTAATCGTGAATAATTATGTTAGTGGGAAGATGTGTAATTTACATATTTTATCTAGTTAATTTAAACTTATTTTTATATATAAGGTTGGAGAATGATACTTTTGGAACATGGAATTTCCATGGTGAAGTCTAGAACTTTATTATATATAAGATTTTGATATATATATATATATATATATATATATATATATATATAAAAGGTTTGAGAAGGACACTTTTGGAACATGAAAGTACCACAGTGAAGTCTAAAACTTTTGATGTGTATATCGATACTATTATATAATAAGGAAAGTGAGGTTTCACTGTGAAAATTTTTGTTCCTAAAATACCCTTAATAATGTTTACTATTTAAGTTTTTTCATTAAATCTAACATGGGTAGTTAGGTAATTACGTGCGGGAAAAAAAAAATTGTTGTTTGCTCTTTTTCAAGATGTAAAATTTAATAGGTTTTGCCCTTCTCAAGTATTAAAAATAAAAAACCGATTGTTTGCTCTTACCAAATAGTATGAAATACGTGCATGGCACGTGCATATATACTAGTATATATATATATATATATATATACTAGAAGTCGCGCACGTGTCTTTTGTCTGTGTTTTGTTTTCTCCATTTTAAAATATATACTTGAATGATAAACCTATTTTGAAATAATATAAATATTTTGAAGTAAATTTATTTTTGAGATAATAAATATTTATTGTAGTAGAAAGATTATAATTATTAGTTGTTAGTAATTATTTTAGTGGGGATGTGTGTAATTTACTTGTTTATCCCTAGTTAATTTAAGCATATTTTGATATATAGAGAAGGGCATTTTTGGAACATGAAAGTTCCACGGTGAGGCTTAGAAGTTTTCGTATATATATGCACGTGTGTTGCACGTATTTGATAGATTATTATTAGGAAGACTAAAAGATAGCTAATGCAATTGTTCTAGTTTTTAATAATACTACTTCGAAAGACTAAAAGACATCTACCTTATTTTAAATTTATTATTATATTAATATTATTATATTAATATTATTATATATATTATTTTATACATGCATACAAGTCGAAGACTATTTAGGAATATCAAAAGATAGCTTCCGCAATTACCTAGCTGTCCCTATTAACTTTAATGAATTATTGTAATTAGTAAACATATGCAAGGGTATTTTTGGAACAAAAATATCCACGGTGAAGCCTAACTTTTCATATATATATATATATATATATATATATATATATATATTACCTAGCTACCCCTATTAACTTTAATGAATTATTGTAATTAGCAAACATATGCAAGGATAGTTTTGGAAAAAAACTTCCACGGTGAAGCCATATATATATATATATATATATATATATATATATATATATATATATATATATATATATATATACTAGTATATACGCACGTGCGTTGCACGTATTTTATATTACTTAAAAAAATAGTTTATTAAAAGAGCAACTGACAATTTCTTAATTTTATTATAGGTGAAAATATAATAAGAAAAGTTGGGAGAAATTAAATGACGAAAATATGAAATATTTCTCTTATCTCTTGGGTTCATGTGCCTACTTTGCATGCATGCTTTATTAACTTTTGTTTTATTCTTCAAACTACCTACTTTGCATGCATGCATGCATATCTTTGTTTTATTAACTATCATTCCCCAAGTTGCCTCATGCATACATACATTTAATATGCATTTAATTACTATTTTTAATTACTTAGATATCCTTATCAACATTAATACATATTGAAATGTAATGAAGGGTATTTTTGGAACGAAAAACTTTCACGGTGAAACCTAGTTTTGGCATTATATAGTAGAATATATATATATATATATATATATATATATATATATATATATATATATATATATATATATATATATATATTATCAGGGTTATGGAGCTGGACTATTGCCAAAGAGTCGCGAGAAAGTGAGAGGAAGCACCATCATCACCTCTATAAAGAGCGCGACCTTTTCGGTGTCATCAACAAAGCCTGATTTGCAACTCGACGGCCATTTATGAATGTGTGGTTCTAGATTATGTAGAACCGGTCGTTGTTGATGGCTACCATGTGGAGGGGATTATTGACGACGATCTGGCAGAGATGGCTTACTGGAGGTACACCATTGTCCTCTATTTTGTGGGTTATTGGCCGTAGTTTGGTCAGATTCAAGAGTATGCCATGAGTGACGGGCTCTTTGGAGGTTTTCTCGTTCAAGAATAAAAGATTTTTCTTTCTCAAGTTCAGCTATGTGGAAGACCTCAAGGAAATCCTATCTTTGGGACCCCGGACGATCGAAGGAGAGGCTGAGACCCTGTTTGGATAGAAGTTATAACTCAGGTTTCTTCGTTATAACGTAGGAAGAATAGTAAATAGCGTTTGGTCCAACATGTTTGAGAATATATACTTAGAAAAAAAAATTCGAACTCTGCTTTTAAACTCTGATTTCAGAGAGCAATTAAAACCTATTTTTAAAACTCATTTCTAGCATTTTCCACTGTTGGGCGGGCCCCCCTGTCACTACCACATTCTGAAAACAGGGATAATTTCGACTTTTTACAATATTTAATATTATTGTAGCTATAATTAATTAATTGCATGAATAGTATATATTTAAATTAAATAACTGTGTGATGTGTACTTTAATATATTATATTATAGACAGTGTTCATTGTGTTTGTGATGGTAGACTTGACCTAGAAGCCAGTAGATGAGCACCTGTCGGAGTTATGGAATTTTGAGGTTAATTGTTTTATTTTAGAATTAATTTATTGGAGGTGTAATTAATTACTGTATTTTTATTTAATATTTTTGCGCATTGCATTTGCTTCGATAATTGGAGCAGTATCCTGACTTTTGTCTTCCAACAAGTTTCACAATCTTGCCCTAGACATGCCCGCCTTCCATTCTGCTATTTTTGTAACTCATAATTATGCTCTCTGTACATTATTTCCGGCCGCACAAAAATCGTCGCGGACGTTTATTTTTAAATTCCTATTTTGTATCATTGTGCGTTCCAATCGAAATTGGAGACAATCTTGACCTATTTTTCGTGCGGCCCAAATTAGGAAAATATTCTGTTCTGAGTCTTCTTCAATATTGGTATTGATGACCTGACCTGATTTTGGCTCCATGTACTCCTAATTAATTGTTGAACACAACTTGCATTTATTTCTATTTAAATTGAGGATACTATTTTATCTGATTCTAAAATCCCAATTTAATTCCAGTGCCCTGCTAAATTGAGCCCATACCGATCATACAGCGCCCCCTGATCCTACAAAATATCGGACACCGAATCGTCCGCCAAATTTTCGTCATTTTATGTGGTTGTGCAATTTCCCAAATTTAAGGGGGTTAAATTACAAATTGGCATTTTTGGTGTCAACACCCATTGATTAAACCAATGAGGGAGCCTATTAATTTTTTAATTAAAAACCCTCATCCCTACATGAATTATTTCCCTTCATGAAATCCTGGCCACCCATTCAAGGGATGCAATCACAACCCTCCATCAAAATCCCCTCATCCTATATAATATCATGTCTACATCAAACCCTAATCCCTAGACAACCTAGAAAACACCACCACCTCACAAGCCTCCTCCCCCTCTCATACGTATGTAAACTCCTTCTTCTTTTCTTCTTCCTTTCTTCTTCTCTTTCCTTTCTTCTTCTCCTTCTTCTTCCTTTTCTTCTTCTTCTCTTTAACTATTTTGAATTTTGAACTAAAGGAGAAAGGGGGGGAAACTGAATACTGTTCACCCAACTGTTAACTCACCCAAACCCGACCATTCCCTGTGCACCCGGCGGTCCCTGCCCTCTCCGGCGGGCTGGCCAGCCGCTGCCCGACGCGTCCGGCGGTCCCCGACTGCTCTCCCTCTGCTCTCGTTCACCCTGGCCGGTGTTTCCTCGACGTTTCGGCGACAGCTTCCTCCGGCCGTGCGTCCGTCGGCCCCCATCAAGTCCGGCGGCTGCTCCAGGCCGACAACCCCGGCGGCGCTGCTGCTCCTCCTCCCATCTCCTTCCACCTCCATCTTCACCATACAGCTCCTCCCCCTCACGAGTCTTCCCCCGAGCAGTCCGGCGCTGCCAAATCCCCTATCCCCACCATCAGTCCGGCGCCGGCGACTCCAAGTCCTCTCCACCCTCCTCCCTACTGTCGATCTCCTCCGGCGGCCAACCTCTACTCCCCCACCATCAACACCATTCACCACCACCATCAACACCATTACCTCCACCACCTCCTCCCTGTACTCCGGCGGTCTCCAGTCCGGCGGCCGACCAGCGAGCCCGACCCCCTTCACTGTGAGTTTCTTTCTTCTCCTCCCTCTTTCTTCTTTATATATATATATATATATATATATATATATATATATATATATATATATATATATATGTATATATACATACATATATGTATGGTATATATATATTTAGTGTATTCCATGTTAATGAATGTGTATTTGTAGATATTAATGTATAGGTATATATGATTAATGTATGTGTAGTATTTTAATTAATGCTTTAAATATTTGAATACGTGTAGTATATAAATACATAGTAATGTTAATTAAAGAAAGGTATATTATTTCTTTATTAATATTTAATTGTAAATTATAGTATGTAGAATTAATTATTAAGTATGTATAATTAAATGCATATGAATAAGTATATTAATTATTTTTATTAAATTGTATATTTGAGTATGTATCAAATTAATATTTAAAATACATAATGTATAGGATATATAAAATATATTAGTAAGTTATTGTATATATAATAAATGTGTATATGTGTATGTGTACGTATTAAATAATATATTTTTTATATGTATATTGGTATATATTTTGTGTATGTGGATATTATTATACATGTATATAGTATAATTATTATTTTGGTATACATATATATATATTTTCACTAGTACATATATATGTATACATGTATATTCTAAAATTATAGTTATGAATAAATGTTTTATGTATATTTATAACATATAAATATATATCTATATACTTCTATTTAGTGTATCTACACTTATATGTATTTTTGTACAAAACTACTGATATACATTTATATATGTACTTTATACGTATTAAACTAATACATATATATATTCTCTGAGTATAAATATATATTTATTTAGGTATGTCCTACTAGATGACCCTAGTTGACTAGTGCCCTGCCTGGCATAGCCCTGAGGCCAGTATATTTTTTCTGTATGTTAGGGTAGCATCTGATACAAGTGTTATAATTGTGTTGTGTTATAGGACTGTTGATCCCAGGGGATACTCTGGAACAG
Source organism: Iris macrosiphon (assembly GCA_036927795.1). Lineage (NCBI taxonomy): Eukaryota > Viridiplantae > Streptophyta > Magnoliopsida > Asparagales > Iridaceae > Iris > Iris macrosiphon. The sequence goes on from JAYESA010000005.1 coordinate 61,218,242, forward strand.
GACACCAATAATTACCAGCTAAGGACCCAAGGCAAGTACATTCTCTGATAATTTCCAATTCTTGATAATTTCTATAAGTTCAATGATCATGAAATGTTACATCTGAATCTTTGACACTGTACTACACGGACTAGTATAGCTTGGATCTGCAGTCATGAGATGTTACCTTGATTATCGTATTGACATTGTACACGACATGTATATTTAGACATCGTACATGATAGACTTGACTTGCTCGTGTATCGTGACGTGTCATGGTTGGATCCACAGTACTAGTTGGGGGCGGGGAAGTAGTTAGTAAGAAATGTGATCATAACCTCTTATTGCAGTGTAGAAATTGTAAGTGTTAATCATGCTCTTCACCCATGATTAGCCAGGCCCTGTAGCTATCGTACATGTACCCAAGCCGATCACATTTTGAAACTACTATTTCAAACACTTAGAATAGATTACAGTTCCCTATTTCAAATCATATACTACATCACCCGTATATGATACTGTTCCTTGTTCTTTTATTTTCATACATGCACTGACTGTATCATATTGCCTATTGCCTGTCTCTTTACATTGTCTGTCTCTCTTAAATTACCATTGCATTTATCTCACTGTCTTCTCAGTAGCTAGCATGACATGTTTTATTGTATTATAGACATTATCAATTAATGGAACTGTTATTTGAGAGTGTTGCTTTGCTTCTTCCTGACTGGAAATATTTTTCCAGACTATGCCTTAGAGGACCGCTGTCCGACACTTATGGTGAGTAGCTGCAGACTTGATAGTGGTTGTGATTCCAGGAGGTCTAGCTGGAAATTACTATTTTTAGTTAGTTCTTTTAAACAGTCTATTTGGTACCGGATTTGTCTCCAGCATTTTGATGATTCTTGGATATTGTTGAGTTAGAATATTACTTGTGGACTTGTGTTGTGTTTAATTTTAGTTTTATTATTCGAAATCTTATCGTGCTGTAATCCTGTGATTGAGTATGTGTTCATCCTATTTGTGTCATCCGTGCCTCCTAATGGAGATTGGATGCTTGCGTGACATTAGTTAGATAGTATCAAGACCTTGACAGCGTTCTACCGCCGATGCTGCGGCGTAGGCTGGACGTACCCACGCACTCGTGCCCCTAAACCGGGTGCGGGTCGTGACACGTTTTTAGTGGTGGCCCATGCAGGTCAGACTTCGCGAGTTGTGCGATGTCGTAGTAGTGTGGCATCCTTGTTATACTACTGCGTGCCTGCGATAGGATCTAGGACATAGGATACTAGGACGAGAGCGAATACTCAATCACAATTCCTTGAGAGATTCCTGGGATGACCCCTGAGAATCTTGTTAAAACTTCCAATTTAAAATCATTCCCTTGTTCTGTCCATTCTCCCTTGTTGATATTGATTTGATTGTTGTTAATTAGGTATTAAATTAGGATTTTGGGTTTCATTATAGAGTTTGATTTCATATCAAGATGAATTTCTAGACTAATTTATGGTATTATCTGATGACGCATGTCGATGAGGACAGTGAGAAATGATTAACATTAGAGCTATTGGACTGCAGAAGGTGGATTTAAAATTTTTTGAAGATTGAAAATGAATTTCAAATTTTGAATTCTGAGAAGATTGAGATTGTTATTAAAATTTTATTTTGAAGATTTCAATGAATTGCAAAAAAAAAAAAATTCGAAATTGAGGAGTTGAAATATTGTTATTAAAATTTATTTTTGAGGAATTCAGATTCAATTTGATGAACCTAGACAAGTCTGTAAGGATCTTTAAGGTGATTTAGTTTCATTTCAGTATTTAAATAATTGACCTTGAGGAAAGTGTATACATTTTACTTTAAAATTATTCGAGGAGTTATTTGGAGGAATTTTACTTGAGGATAAGATTTTATAGTGGGAGAGATATATTATAATATAAGTAGATAAGATGCATGTGTAAGGATCTGTTGGCTTGAGTATAATTGAGATCTCACTGCCCACTGACTTGGGTGTCCATCTAAGATTGTATTAGAGAGAGCAGTACTTAGTATAGTGTGTTGCAATTGTTATGCCCTTGAGTGATAAGAATAACTAGTATCAACTATTGCAGTAGGTAAGGAAGCTAGCAGTGAGTGTGTTTGTGATAGAACTGTGATACCTAGGGGATAGAGGTATCAAACCTTGGATGCATCTTAGACCTGTGCAATCACAACTAGGGTTTATTTTCAATCTTTATCTTGAATGTTGCTTCTTTAGAACTGTACTGTCCTTCCTTGATGATATCGCATTTTACCTTAATTGATTCTTTGGGATCTGTCTTCAGGATGTCGCCGCAGACACGGTCTATGAGAGCGGGAACATCAGCTTTAGAGGGGTCTGCCACCTCTCCACCTGATGGACAGACAGCCATAGTTCCTCCTACATCTCCGATGCACGTAGGTGATCCTCCTCCTCCACCTGTTCAGAGGATTGCCGCAGCTGTGACGGACAACCTTCCTCCTCCACCAACTCCGATTCCCGGAGGTTTGCCTATTGACGGAACGCAGATGTTTACCTTGATCCAAGGCATGGTAGATGTCCAGAGAGTGACGGCAGACGCTCAGCGAGTTCAAGCTGAGGCTCAGAGGGTGCAAGCAGAAGCGCACCAGGCACAAACCGAGCTGATGAAAGAAAACATGGAGAATGTTCATCAAGTGACTCTCCAAGCTTTGGAGAAAGTAGCACAATACCAGCAGTTTCCTGGCCAGCAGCAGAGATCAGGCACTATAGTGGATTTCAAAAGGATGATGCCTCGAGAGTTCAAAGGCACCGAAGGGATACTCTACGCTGACGACTGGTTAGAGGATATAGAGAGAAGTCTGCGATTGACCCAGATTCCGGAGAACTTGCAAATAGAAGCCGCTGGCAGTCAGATGTTCGATATCGCACTCACGTGGTATCGCACTGAGCCGAGAATTACTGCGCAAGGACTTACTTGGGAGACCTTCAAGGAACTCTTCAAGGAGAAGTTCTTTCCCGACGTGGCATTGGGAACCTTGGAAAGTCAGTTTCATGACTTAGTTCAAGGAAACATGTCGGTCGACGAGTACGCTGCAGAATTCTGTAGATTGAGCCGTTTTGCATCGTCTATGATTCGAGACCCAGGAGATCGAGCCCAGAAATTTAGAAAGGGACTGACGAGAGAGATTAAGTCACGAACTTCTGGTCGTCGTACCGCTACCTATGAGGCTATCTTGATGGATGCTCAGATCGCAGAAGAGGATCTGGATCTCAGGCCTAAGAGGAGTCACAATACTTTTGGAGATACAAATGATAGCGCAGGACCAGCCAAGCATCCTCGTATTCAGCACCAACAGCAGTACCAAGTACCATTCCATATTCAGCAACAACCATGGACATTTCAGCATCCACCGCAGTACCTAGCACCAGTTCCTATCCAGCAACATCCACGGGAGTATCAGTATCAACAGCAGTACCAGGCACCAATTCATGTTCAGCAGGATCAGCAACAGCCTCCAAGAGAGACACAGCAGACTTGTCATTTCTGTAAGAAGCCAGGTCACCTTTGGGAGAGCTGTAGAACGAGGCTAGGACTCTGTTTGCACTGCGGCGCTGCGGGACATCGAGTAAGGGATTGTCTTCTAGCCCCTTATCTTCCCGGCCAGCGCGCAGCTCCAGATTATAGAGATCCAGTTAGGCTACCTGTGGAACCGTATAATGCTCAGCACCCGCAAAGGGAACCACCCCAGCAGGGTGGGCATTTGCGATGACGGTCGAGGAGACCGATATTGCAGGTAATGTGTTAGCAGTTTCTGTTCTTTCCTTTATTCTGTTCCTACCTATTTGATGGATTGATTGCTTAGTACAATATTTGTATGTATGATTTCCTTGTTAGAATGTAGTTAGTAGCACACCCTGATACAGAGACTGCAATACCATGACAAAGACACCATGACCGTACATATCCCCTTAGGTTGCATGTTGTATGATTGTAGGAAGTTTTGACCATGATTATTGGGGTTTGACCATAGTAGACTTATGAAGAGGTTATTACTTGACAAGAGGAACAAGATGATTAAAATTTGAGGATAATTATTGATTTAAATAAATGGTTAAGAAATTAACATGGCATAATTGGTGGTTTAATTAATTCCAGGAAAGATTATGACATGTTTAAGTTGGTTATTAATTTGGAAATTTTGGAAGACTATCATCATATTTATTCGATTGCAAGTTAGGATTTTTTTTGAATTTTATAATTGGATGTTGCATTTGGAGAATCCTTAAGTATCATATTGTTGAGCATTTTGAGGAAGAGGAAATCGAGAAATAAAATTTAGATGGATAAATGTTTAAATTTAAATTTGTGGGACGAGATTTCATTTTATACTTGTGCATTGAAAAATCAAATTTAAGGAGTGAATATTAAATTTCGAGTATTGAATTATTAACAAAAACTTTCAAGGAAATTTTGATGGACTTTGATTTTATTCCGAGGATTTTTCAGGAATGCAATAATTTCAGAATTTTTGAACAAATTGTGAAAGGACATCATGAATTATTACCTGATTTCGTGGATTAGGAATTTAAACTTTGAGGAAAATGATAACGTGTATGATTAAACACTACTAGGAGGATTTTAAATTTCGAGGACGAAATTCTTTTAAGGTGGGTAGACTTGTCACTGCCACATTCTGAAAACAGGGGTAATTTCGACTTTTTACAATATTTAATATTATTGTAGCTATAATTAATTAATTGCATGAATAGTATATATTTAAATTAAATAACTGTGTGATGTGTACTTTAATATATTATATTATAGACAGTGTTCATTGTGTTTGTGATGGTAGACTTGACCTAGAAGCCAGTAGATGAGCACCTGTCGTAGTTATGGAATTTTGAGGTTAATTGTTTTATTTTAGAATTAATTTATTGGAGGTGTAATTAATTACTGTATTTTTATTTAATATTTTTGCGCATTGCATTTGCTTCGATAATTGGAGCAGTATTCTGACTTTTGTCTTCCAACAAGTTTCACAATCTTGCCCTAGACATGCCCGCCTTCCATTCTGCTATTTTTGTAACTCATAATTATGCTCTCTGTACATTATTTCCGGCCGCACAAAAATCGTCGCGGACGTTTATTTTTAAATTCCTATTTTGTATCATTGTGCGTTCCAATCGAAATTGGAGACAATCTTGACCTATTTTTCGTGCGGCCCAAATTAGGGAAATATTCTGTTCTGAGTCTTCTTCAATATTGGTATTGATGACCTGACCTGATTTTGGCTCCATGTACTCCTAATTAATTGTTGAACACAACTTGCATTTATTTTTATTTAAATTGAGGATACTATTTTATCTGATTCTAAAATCCCAATTTAATTCCAGTGCCCTGCTAAATTGAGCCCATACCGATCATACAGCGCCCCCTGATCCTACAAAATATCGGACACCGAATCGCCCGCCAAATTTTTGTCATTTTATGTGGTTGTGCAATTTCCCAAATTTAAGGGGGTTAAATTGCAAATTGGCATTTTTGGTGTCAACACCCATTGATTAAACCAATGAGGGAGCCTATTAATTTTTTAATTAAAAACCCTCATCCCTACATGAATTATTTTCCTTCATGAAATCCTGGCCACCCATTCAAGGGATGCAATCACAACCCTCCATCAAAATCCTCTCATCCTATATAATATCATGTCTACATCAAACCCTAATCCCTAGACAACCTAGAAAATACCACCACCTCACAAGCCTCCTCCCCCTCTCATACGTATGTAAACTCCTTCTTCTTTTCTTCTTCCTTTCTTCTTCTCTTTCCTTTCTTCTTCTCCTTCTTCTTCCTTTTCTTCTTCTTCTCTTTAACTATTTTGAATTTTGAACTAAAGGAGAAAGGGGGGGAAACTGAATACTGTTCACCCAACTGTTAACTCACCCAAACCCGACCATTCCCTGTGCACCCGGCGGTCCCTGCCCTCTCCGGCGGGCTGGCCAGCCGCTGCCCGACGCGTCCGGCGGTCCCCGACTGCTCTCCCTCTGCTCTCGTTCACCCTGGCCGGCGTTTCCTCGACGTTCCGGCGACAGCTTCCTCCGGTCGTGCGTCCGTCGGCCCCCATCAAGTCCGGCGGCTGCTCCAGGCCGACAACCCCGGCGGCGCTGCTGCTCCTCCTCCCATCTCCTTCCACCTCCATCTTCACCATACAGCTCCTCCCCCTCACGAGTCTTCCCCCGAGCAGTCCGGCGCTGCCAAATCCCCTATCCCCACCATCAGTCCGGCGCCGGCGACTCCAAGTCCTCTCCACCCTCCTCCCTACTGTCGATCTCCTCCGGCGGCCAACCTCTACTCCCCCACCATCAACACCATTCACCACCACCATCAACACCATTACCTCCACCACCTCCTCCCTGTACTCCGGCGGTCTCCAGTCCGGCGGCCGACCAGCGAGCCCGACCCCCTTCACTGTGAGTTTCTTTCTTCTCCTCCCTCTTTCTTCTTTATATATATATATATATATATATATATATATATATATATATATATATATATGTATATATACATACATATATGTATGGTATATATATATTTAGTGTATTCCATGTTAATGAATGTGTATTTGTAGATATTAATGTATAGGTATATATGATTAATGTATGTGTAGTATTTTAATTAATGCTTTAAATATTTGAATACGTGTAGTATATAAATACATAGTAATGTTAATTAAAGAAAGGTATATTATTTCTTTATTAATATTTAATTGTAAATTATAGTATGTAGAATTAATTATTAAGTATGTATAATTAAATGCATATGAATAAGTATATTAATTATTTTTATTAAATTGTATATTTGAGTATGTATCAAATTAATATTTAAAATACATAATGTATAGGATATATAAAATATATTAGTAAGTTATTGTATATATAATAAATGTGTATATGTGTATGTGTACGTATTAAATAATATATTTTTTATATGTATATTGGTATATATTTTGTGTATGTGGATATTATTATACATGTATATAGTATAATTATTATTTTGGTATACATATATATATATTTTCACTAGTACATATATATGTATACATGTATATTCTAAAATTATAGTTATGAATAAATATTTTATGTATATTTATAACATATAAATATATATCTATATACTTCTATTTAGTGTATCTACACTTATATGTATTTTTGTACAAAACTACTGATATACATTTATATATGTACTTTATACGTATTAAACTAATACATATATATATTCTCTGAGTATAAATATATATTTATTTAGGTATGTCCTACTAGATGACCCTAGTTGACTAGTGCCCTGCCTGGCATAGCCCTGAGGCCAGTATATTTTTTCTGTATGTTAGGGTAGCATCTGATACAAGTGTTATAATTGTGTTGTGTTATAGGACTGTTGATCCCAGGGGATACTCTGGAACAGGACACCAATAATTACCAGCTAAGGACCCAAGGCAAGTACATTCTCTGATAATTTCCAATTCTTGATAATTTCTATAAGTTCAATGATCATGAAATGTTACATCTGAATCTTTGACACTGTGCTACACGGACTAGTATAGCTTGGATCTGCAGTCATGAGATGTTACCTTGATTATCGTATTGACATTGTACACGACATGTATATTTAGACATCGTACATGATAGACTTGACTTGCTCGTGTATCGTGACGTGTCATGGTTGGATCCACAGTACTAGTTGGGGGCGGGGAAGTATTTAGTAAGAAATGTGATCATAACCTCTTATTGCAGTGTAGAAATTGTAAGTGTTAATCATGCTCTTCACCCATGATTAGCCAGGCCCTGTAGCTATCGTACATGTTCCCAAGCCGATCACATTTTGAAACTACTATTTTAAACACTTAGAATAGATTACAGTTCCCTATTTCAAATCATATACTACATCACCCGTATATGATACTGTTCCTTGTTCTTTCATTTTCATACATGCACTGACTGTATCATATTGCCTATTGCCTGTCTCTTTACATTGCCTGTCTCTCTTAAATTACCATTGCATTTATCTCACTGTCTTCTCAGTAGCTAGCATGACATATTTTATTGTATTATAGATATTATCAATTAATGGAACTGTTATTTGAGAGTGTTGCTTTGCTCCTTCCTGACTGGAAATATTTTTCCAGACTATGCCTTAGAGGACCGCTGTTCGACACTTATGGTGAGTAGCTGCAGACTTGATAGTGGTTGTGATTCCAGGAGGTCTAGCTGGAAATTACTATTTTTAGTTAGTTCTTTTAAACAGTCTATTTGGTACCGAATTTGTCTCCGGCATTTTGATGATTCTTGGATATTGTTGAGTTAGAATATTACTTGTGGACTTGTGTTGTGTTTAATTTTAGTTTTATTATTCAAAATCTTATCGTGCTGTAATCCTGTGATTGAGTATGTGTTCATCCTATTTGTGTCATCCGTGCCTCCTAATGGAGATTGGATGCTTGCGTGACATTAGTTAGATAGTATCAAGACCTTGACAGCGTTCTACCGCCGATGCTGCGGCGTAGGCTGGACGTACCCACGCACTCGTGCCCCTAAACCGGGTGCGGGTCGTGACACCCCCCTACCCCAACCACCCCCCAAACCCCTCTCGCTCTCTTGTTTCTCTCTCCTCTCTTCTCTTCCTCACTTCTCTCTTCTCTTCCAGGCTCACTTCTTTCTTCTCTTCCTCACTCAGATCTCGAGAGACGGGGTGCCCAGATCTCGTGCCCGACAAGGTGTATAATATTTTAGAGTAATTGTTATATTTTTATTGATAATCTCTTGGCTATTTATAGCCTTACAATCCTTCATCTTACATTAATACTCCATTAAAATTTCCTGTAGAATATTCTAATATCCCAAAAAATATACCAAGAATATTCTAATATACCAACACTCCTCAAGATAGGCGAAAGATATTCACTAAGCCCATCTTGTCACATCCTCTAATCATATCTGTAGAGCTAAGTCCCTTGGTCAGACTGTCTGCTACCTGCTCCTTGGTTGGAACATGACCTAACTCCAGTAGTCTATGGTCCAACTTCTCCTTGATGAAGAACCTATCGATCTCGATATGTTTGATCCTGTCATGATGCACTGGATTGTTGGCGATACTGATGGCTGACTGGTTGTCACACCACAGCTTCATCTTGGCTCCTTAATCCAGCTTCAGCTCCACCAACATACTCTTCAGCCATAGCAGCTCTGCAACTTCCAAGGCCATAGCTCTGTACTCCGCTTCAGTTGTCGATTTGGCCACCACCGACTGCTTCTTACTCCTCCAAGAGACCAAGTTGCCTTCTACAAATATGCAATATCCCGAGGTAGACCTCTTGTCATCAGTACAGCTAGCCGAGTCAGAGTCACAATAGCTCTCGATGCTCAAGTAATCATTCTTCCTGAATATCAATCACATTCTGGGGGTACCTTTCAAGTATCTCAGAATCTGGTACACTGCGTCCATATGATCCTTCCTTGGGTCATGCATGTAGAGGCTCATTACACTCACTGTAAAGCAGATATCAGGACGTGTGTGGCTCAAATAAATCAACTTGTCCACCAGTCTCTGGTATCTGTCTCGGACAACTGGTTCTCCAGTCTTAGCACACAGTTTGAACCCCTGGTTGATCTGCGTTACTGCAGGTCTGCATCCCAACATCCCTGTCTCTGTGAGAAGGTCCAGCGCATACTTACTCTGAGAAAGGACAATCACCTCTGCTTCTCGAGCAATCTTAATCCCAAGGAAGTACCGAAGAAGGCCAAGGTCCTTCACCTCGAACTCCTTGCCAAGCTTTACATTGAGTTGGGCAATCTCCTGCTCATCATCTCCTGTGATAATTATATCGTCCATATACACCGCAAGCATGGTGATGTGGCCTCCACTCAGACGAAAGAATACAGTATGATCAACATTGATCTGCTGATATCCCATCCCTATCATCGTCCTCCTGAATCTGTCAAACCACGTTCGAGGAGACTGTTTCAGTCCATAGAGGGACTTTTTTAACTTGCAGACCTTGTCTACTGTCTTATCGGTGCAGAATCCTGGTGGTATCTCCATCACTACTAGAATAAGCGGGATTAGTGACGTTTTTAGCGACTCCATGTAAAAACATCGCTAATTTAGCGACTCCATGTAAAAATGTCGCTAGACATCGCTAATTGGCGATATTTAGCGACGTTTAGCGACTTTTATTCAGTTTTTAAAAGATTAGTCGCTATAAGTTCCATTTTGGTCGCTACACGTCGCTAATATATCTAAGTTAGCGACGTTTAATGACGTATATAGCGACGTTTATATTAAAAATATTTAGCAACGTGTTTAGCGACGTCATTAACGTCGCTAAAGTTTAATTTAGCGACGTCTTTTTTTGACGTCGCTAAAATTTGGTTAATTAGGGCTCGGTTTCGTTTTTCCCCACCTGTCGAAAATTCAAAACGAAAAAAATTTCCCCCGCCCCCCCCCCCGCTCCATCGACCGCCTGCTCCGTCGACTGCCTCTCCACCGCGGCTACTCCGGCATCCCCCTCATCCTCCTCGAGCTCTAGGTAAATCCTAACTCTCTCTCTCTTTCTCTCTCACACACACAGAACACATGTGATACTGACACAGACACGACACACACAAACAGACAGTGACACAGACACGACACACACACACACACTGACACAGACACGATAAGGACCTAGGGTTAGGGTTAGGTTTTTTGACATGGGGTTAGGGTTAGGTTTAGGTTTTTCGACATGGGGTTAGGGTTCGGTTCGAGAGCAAATGGAACTCTGTAGCGCAGTATACAAACATCCAAACTAAGTTGAAAAAGATCCCGCCGACTCCAAAACACTGGGGAAGGAAGCGGATTGGTAACCTCCAGGAAGAGATTAAGAAGGGGAGAACAAATTACTCAATCTTCAAAAGCTTCCACATACTGATGCTACTCAATCTTCAAAAGCTTCCACATACTGAATTTCGACCAATTTCACTTTGCAATGTCATCTACAAGACTATTACCAAAATCTTGGCTAATCGGATTCGATCCGTCCTCCACAAATTGATATCTCCATTACAAAATGCCTTTGTCCCTGGAAGGCAAATATGTGACAATGTGATAATAGATTTACCAGGATCCAAATTCCCTCAGGGTTAAGGTATAGACAAGTATCGGGTAGGTGTTCACGGGTCACTTGTTGCATACCAATACAGCCCTTAACTGATACTGTGGTATCAGGGATTTAATTGGCAAGAGTGATCAGTGCAATGCAGTTCAATTAGAGTGAAAGTATGTATTATATCAGTTATAAAATAAAAGTATTGCTTATTTTAGACTTTGATAAATGGTTAGTTGTTTTGAATATTGCTTATTTTAGACTTTGATAAATGAAAGTATGTATCAGTTATGATTTTTATAGTACGGTTAAGTTATGAAGTTAGGTGATAAACCACTGTATATAATGATTTATATGATACATACTGTCAATTTTGCAGAAGTATCTAGAAATGGATATGAATTACTATCTGCGTCATCGTTCGTGGATGTACAACCGTCATCCTGATGACATGTACGGTGTGCGGGATAAATTCATTGAGGCTATACAGCAGTTCCTGCAGTTCGCCAAGGCGTTCCCTCAGTACATGGACGGTACCAAAATTAAATGTCCGTGTGTGAGATGTCGCAACAGGAAATATCATCCAGAAGTGGAAGTTACATATCATTTATACTCGAAGGGCTTCACGCCGAATTACTATCAGTGGACCGCGCACGGAGAACTTGTATCTCTAGCATCGGAGTCGGAATCCTATGTGGAGCCGTATATGGATGTCCACGACCACGATGCTTACGACGACGGGTTGGTGAACATGGTTTATGATGCGACGGGACCTAGTTTCAATCTGGACAATTATGATGCGGCGGGACCTAGTTTCAATCCGGACAATTATGATGCAGCTGAGGAGGCACCGAATGCCGATGCTGCAAAGTTTATAGAGTTGCTGGAGAATGCAAGGACTCCACTATATCCTGGTTGTGAGGATCATTCACCGTTGGAGGTGGTTACAAGATTATTGAGCATCAAGTCCGATTTTAACATGTCGCAAGAATGCTATAATTGACTGCTCGATTTGATTATAGAGATCTTGCCCGAGGGTGCAAAGTTGCCTAAAGACTTCTATCGATCTAAGAGGATGGTGAGATCGCTTTGGATGGGATACGAGAAAATTGATGCATGTCGCAACAGGTGCATGTTGTACTACAAAGACGATAAGGATGAAGATGCGTACAGATTCTGTGGTGCTGATCGCTACAAGGCCACTGTTAGAAGAAAGTCTGTTGGTGCAAGGAAGCCTACCGATTCGATGCACTACTTGCCTTTGACGTCGCGGTTGCAGCGGTTGTTTATGGTTAAGGAGACTGCAGAAAACATGAGTTGGCACAGGCGAAAACAGATCGAAGGAGTATTGGATCATCCATCCGATGGAGAAGCATGGAAGCACTTTGATCGAGAGTATCCCCATTTTGCCGAGGAAGCACGTAATGTCAGATTGGGGCTCTCCTCTGACGGTTTTACCCCATTCGGACTTTCGGGCTCCCAGTATTCGTGTTGGTCTGTGATCGTCACTCCGTACAATCTACCGCCTTGGATGTGCATGAAGACTTCGTATATGTTCCTAACCGTTATTATCCTGGGTCCGAACAATCAGAAGAGGAACATCGATGTGTATTTATAGCCTTTGATAGATGAGTTGAATCAGCTGTGGGAAGTAGGTGCCAACACGTACGATATTTCTAGAAAGTAGAATTTTCAGATGAGGGCAGCACTTATGTGGACCATCAACGACTTTTAGGCCTATGGAATGTTATTGGGATGTAGCACCCATGGTCGTCTCTCATGTCCGTATTGCATGGACCGTACTCAGGCTTTCCGATTGAAACACGGAGGCAAACAGTGCTTCTTCGATTTTCATCGACAATTTTTGCCGAAGGATCATCCGTACCGGAGGAACCAGAATGCTTTTCGTGCGGGAGTTGTGGAGAAGGCCAATCCACCGTCAAGGTGGCCCGGATGCACGATATGGGAAGAGCTAAAAGATTTACCAAGTGCTATCTAAGAGCCTACTAAGGGGTACAAGTGTGACAGATTTGGTCACACCCATAACTGGACGAAGAGGAGTATATTCTGGGATCTGCCATATTGGAGCACCAATCTGATCAGACATAACCTTGATGTCATGTATATCGAGAAGAATGTGTTTGATAACATAATTAATACTGTAATTAAGGTAAAGGGGAAGACGAAAGATAATCCGAAGGCCAGGTTGGACTTAGAAGAAATATGTAAACGTCCTGTATTGCATTTGATAGAGGAGGGGAATGGAAAGTTAAAGCAACCTAAGTCAGTTTTCTCACTGGAGAAAGAGGATAAAGGTAGACTTTGTAGATGGATTCAGGGTCTAAAGTTTCCAGACGGGTACGTGTCGAACTTGAGAAGATGCGTCGACCTCAAGGAGAACAAACTGGTGGGTATGAAGAGCCACGATTGTCACGTATTCATGGAGAGGTTAATTTCGATTGCATTTGGGAATTCTTACCGCAGGTTGTTTGGGACCCATTGATAGAGCTGAGCATATTCTTCAGAGATCTTTGTTGTACTAAGTTGGTCGTCGATCGTCTAGAAAAGCAAGAGAAGGACATTACGGTAACACTATGTAAGCTCGAGAAGGTGTTTCCTCCTGGATTCTTCGACTCTATGGAGCATTTGCCAATTCATCTTTCCTATGAGGCACGTGTTGGTGGTCCTGTCGGTTATCCGTGGATGTACCCCTTCGAGCGGCATCTGAATCACCTAAAGAGAAAGGTGAAAAATAAGGCACGGGTTGAGGGCTCTATTTGCGAAGCTTATGTTCTCAAGGAGATTACAAACTTTTGCTCGACGTATTTCAAACCGCATGTTGCTACTAATAGGACGAAAGCTCCGAGAAACGACGACGCATATCAAGAATCTAATGCTGCAATACTCAAAGTATTCAATGCGTCCGGAAAGCCTTCGAGAAAAATGAAGAAGAGATATTTGAATGACGATGAGCTAAGGGCTGCTCAATTGTATATATTACTCAATTGCGACGAGGATGAAGTGGAGAAGCTAGAGGGGTAAGTAATTAATACGTCCACATTTACATCATCTCAATATAATAATATAAGATACTATTATGCTACTAATCAGCAGTTGCTTCATTATTTTTCAGCACATATAATGATGAGTTAAGGTTGGTTAGACCCTACATAACAGACGAAGAAGTAGAACAAGATATGAGATGCCATTTTCCTTCTTGGTTGAGCGCATATGTAAGATGCTTGGTAATTACTTTTTATTTCTGCACTTGCAAAACAAATAACTTACTTTTGCTACTTTGGTATTTAGGTCGATCGTCTAATAACACCCGAGACTGAATCTATTAGAACTCTAGCCAAGGGACCAATTACTGCCGTAAAAATATGGCCAAGTTTCTGTGTGAATGGGTTCAGGTTCAAGTCAACAAATGCTCCTATCAGAGACAGCTTTCTGGATCTTGCTTCCACGAAAAACAGTTGTTTGTGTATCAAATCTTCGAACTACAAAGACGTCAATCCGGGCAATAATTTTTTTGACATCTTACGAGAGATTGTGGAGTTGACATATAATTATGGCACATAACCTGCTAATATCGTGCTATTCAGGTGTGAATGGTTCGATCCGATTCAAGATCAATGTTGAAAAATTGACAAGCATGTCCTTGTGGATATAAACTACAAGCGTAGATTTCAAGGCTACGAACCATTTGTCCTATCAAGTCAGGCTCAGCTCGTGTACTTCACAACTTATCCTAGACGGGGGACAGCGAGGTCAGATTGGTGGGCAGTATGCAAGACTAAAGCTAGAAATACCTTTGACATTGACGAAATAGCTTATCAGGAGGACGATCTACCTCTTGTAATAAATATTGTAGATGTGGACTCAACGGAAGTTACTCATTACACGAGTAATAATGTAGAAGATGTTGAATTATCCGAAGAGGAAGACGAAGTAGATGAAAGTGAAGAGGAGGACGAAGAAGGCGAACAAGATGAATTTTTTGAAGATGATTAAAAATAAAATATATTGCATGTAGAATGTTGTCACGATCCGCACCCGGAATTTCGGACACGAGTGCGTGGGTACGTCCAGCCTACGCCGCAGAGTCGGCGGTAGTACGCTGTCTAGGTCAAATTCACACTTAACTAAACTAGCTCATTCACAAATAGCATAGGCAAGATAATAAAGGGAAACAGATACTTAAGATTTCAAATAAAATAAGTGCGACAACAGATTCAAATGTTTAGTACAGAATTCAGAAATGAGATCGGGGACAAACCCGATTACTAAGATAAAGAGCAAGAAAATAAAATAACTACTGCTATCTACTCTGCAGCAGGGGTCTCCTGGGTGGGATCTGGCTCCTCATAAGTATCATCTGTACCCTCATAGGGACCATAATATGTAGGGGCAAGGTCCTCATCATCGCCTAAATCAACGGATCCAGTCAGGAAAGGAGCAAAGTACACAGTGCACAACAAGATTAAACTAATTATTTATGACAATTAAATATGAGTATCATGTTGAGAAACTGCATTAAAGAACATCAATATCTCAGAGTTAATGCTGTAAACAGGAATATGAGAAAACAGAAATAAATGAGGCAGAAAATGAAACTACAACAGTCAGCAAGAAACTATAACAAGACCAGAAGCTATCTGTGTGAACTTGTGTTTGTTTTAGAATACATAGCTGGCATGTAGGGGTTTATAAGGCTTATCCGGCCGTCATAAACGGCTATTAAACAGGGAAAATCGAGATCCGGCTGAGGGTACAGTCGCGTACCAACAGCTATTAAATATGGCAGGGGAAAGGGTAAACTACATGCCTTCTAGTATTCTCCCATCCGACATGAAAAACAAGACATGAACTCCAAATATTCAAGACATGAATTCCAGTATTCCTAACACTAGGTGTAATCATCAAGGGTACTAGTAAAGCAGGGAATTAATTATCACAATATAAAGTTTTAACTTGAAATGCAGGTACTTGCCTGTTGTTTGGATCCGATTAATTATACGCGGGAAAATATTCCAGAGATGAGTCCAAAAGCTGAAATAGACATTACCATCACGCTCAAAAGATGTCAAATAGCTAGAAATGCCTGTCCTTGGGTCCAATTTGGAGACAAGGGCAAAACGGCAGTTTCAGGTCAAAACGGGGTCCGCCGGTGGGCCCGCTTTGCACCGAAAAACGTGTCTGGGTCAACGGTCTCCAAATTCACCAAACTTAGTGTCAACAGGTCAGAAACGCTGATACGAACCCAACGGAACTTCCAGAATTGGATTCCGATGAGCTGATCACAAAATCGCCCGTCGAGCGGGGCCTGTGGGGCCCACGACACGCAATTTCGTCAACGTTCTCAGAATCGAACCAAACTTGACCCACAGGACCAGCGTATCGCTACGAGTCCGATGGCGCAAGTTTCGTCTCGATCCGACGAGTGTACAAGAAGTTAGGGCAAATTGTAGAAAAATCGGATACGGGGCGATGTCCGCGGATACGCGTTGATTTCGGTGTGCACGCACACCCGAATTGGCTTCCGCGAAATCTCACACGTCCGTATCGACGATGCACACGTATCTGTGAAGACCGCACGCGACCAAGTTGTCCCGTTTGGCGGGGCGTACTCAGTTCCGGGGTAAAACAGGGTCTGGTTTTTCCTGTTTTTGGATCGTGGTGTGCGATCACCACAGGACGCGATGCCCCGAGCGGTTTATCCGGGCACCGAGAGGGTCATACAGGCTTCGCAACGCAATTTACAGAATCGAAAACGGAGATACAGGGTGCAAGATACGAGTACCTGAACCGGGCTCGAGAAACAGGAATTTTTTGTGTCCGTGTCGTGTCCGACACGACACGAGGAAATTGGGGATTTAGGGTTTCGGTTAGGGTTTTGGCCGGAGACGGCGGCCTGACCGGAGCTGGGGCGGAGGGAGGCCGAGGGCGGCTCGCCGGGGGAGCTGGGGCGGTGGCTGGTGGCGGCGGAGCCGACGGGCGGCGGCGGAGCCGACGGGCGGCGGCGGGCGGACGCTGCTGCAGCCGCTGCTGTTGTCTCTGGCCTCCGCTGCTGCTGGACGTCGGAGGCGGTGGAGGAAGGAGGAGGCGACTCGGGGGCGGAGTGGTGCGGGGAAGGGGGCGGCGGCAGCGAGGCGCCGGAGTAGCACGGCGGAGGGACTCGGGGGCTAGGGTGGTGGCGGCGTCGGGGGTGTTGGCCGGAGGGGGGGGTTTAGGTATATATAGGCGGAGAGGGACGGCTGGTCAGCCGGGAAGGGCGGCGACGAGGGGAGATCGACATCGGGAGACGCGGGGCGTCGTGGCAGGTCGTGGCGCGGTTGAGCGCCGCGTGGCCGGCCGGGGCGGCGGGATTTTCGGCTGCCGGGTCGTGGGGAGGGGGTGAGGGAGCGGGTCGGAGGCGGACGGGTCGGGTTCGGGCAGACCCGACCCGACCCGGTTGGAAGCGGGTTGGGCTGGGCTGCTGGGCCGGTCCACTGGGCCGGGCCGGCCCAAGAAAAATAATAATAAAGATAATAATAATAATAATAATAATAAATATTAATAAAATCATTTAATTAAATAATTAATTAATTAAAATAGTTTTTAGGTATTTAAAAATAGGTCTGAGGCCCAAAAAAATTCAGAAAAATTACCCTAAGTCCAGTTTTTTATTTTACACCCAAAAATATTATTTCCATAATATTTTAATATTATTTATTAACAACTAAAAATTATTTAATAATTAAGAACCTTGATTTTAATTTCAGAAAATTCCCAAAAAATTCCAGAAAATTGGGAAAAATCCAAGTTTTAATAATTTTGAAAATTTAGGGGGTTTACAATCTACCCAACTTATAAAAATTTTGTCCTCAAAATTTAAGAATAACCATAGCACGAAAGGAAAAGTCGAGAATTAAAATATACCTCAGGGTTCAAAAAGGTAAGGGTAGCGCTCTCTAATCTCGTCTTCTCGCTCCCAGGTGGATTCGCCAGGAGAATGGTGCTTCCAAGCTACGCGAACCAGGGAAATGACCTGGTTCCGTAGAACTTTCTCCGATCGATCCAGTATCTCCACGGGTTGCTCTTGGTAAGTCAAACTTGGGCCTACTTCGAGCTCTGAGTGATCCAAAATATGATTGGGATCTGACACATATTTCCTCAGCTGCGACACGTGGAAGACGTTATGGACTCCATCCAGCGAGGGTGATAATGCCAGTCGGTATGCCACTTCTCCAATTTTCTCCTGTATGCCAAAAGGTCCAATAAATCTTGGGCTGAGTTTTCCACTTCTTCCGAACCTAATGGTGCCACGTGTCGGAGAGATCTTCAAGAATACCAGTTCTCCAACCTTTAATAAAGTCATAATCAAGTCTTAGTTGCATAATCATAATGTTTAAATTAACTTGAATTCATAAATTTAATTACCTCAAATTCCAAGGGCCTTCGGTGGCTATTTGCCCAATGTCGTTGCCTGTCTTGAGCCACTCGAAGTCTGTCCCTTATTTGTTTTACCTTCTCAGTTGAATCGATCACCATCTCTGGTCCCAGCAGGGCTCTTTCTCCAACGTCGTCCCATGATAGCGGGGTACGACATCTTCGTCCATACAGAGCTTTAAATGGAGTCATCTCAATACTTGCTTGGTAACTGTTATTATAAGAGAACTCCACAAGATGTAGATAGTCTTCCCAGGATCCTCCAAAATCTAGAACACATGTATGAAGCATATCTTCAAGTGTCTGGATTGTACGTTCCGATTGTCCATCGGTTTGGGGATGATAAGCTGTGCTGAATTTGAGTTGAGTCCCCAAACTGGCTTGTAAGCTCTTCCAGAAGTGAGAGGTGAATCTTGAATCTCGGTCGGAGACAATACTTACTGGAACTCCATGCAACCTAACAATATGTCTGATATATAAATCTGCCAGCTTCTCTGTAGATAGCCCTACTTTGAAAGGTAGAAAATGTGCAGACTTGGTCAGTCTATCTACTATCACCCAAATTGCATCCTTTCCACTAGGTGTCCTTGGAAGTCCGGAAACAAAATCCATTGTGATATGTTTCCACTTCCACTCCGGAATGGGTAGTGGTTGAAGCAATCCTCCAGGTCTTTGTCTTTCTGCCTTGACTTGTTGGCACACTAAACAACGAGATACGAACCTGGCTACTTCTCTTTTCATGCCATGCCACCAAACATGCGTCCTCAGGTTCTTGTACATCTTGTTGGCTCCTGGATGTATAGAGTATTACGATCTGTGCGCCTCTTGCATAATTTCTTCCCTTATATCTCCTTGAGGTACACACAATCTATCGCCATGCCTCAGTGATCCATCTTCATGAATTCTGAAATCTTCCACTAATCCAGCTTGCACTTGACCTCGAAGGCTTCGCAGGCCTTCGTCTTGAAACTGAGTCTCCTTGATCTTGTCAATTAAGGTAGACTGTATCTGCAAGTTCATCATTTGGCCTTCTTTTCCTGGGATAATTACCTCAATACCTAAACTTTCCAGGTCCTCGAGCAAGTGTCGGTCCATAGTCAAGTACATCGCCACAGGATATCTGCTTAGAGTACCAGCAACTACATTGGCCTTCCCAGGATGATATTGAAGGGTGATATCAAAATCTTTCATTAGTTTCAGCCACCTTCTTTGCCTCATATTTAGCTCTTTCTGGATGAAGATATATTTTAGACTTTTATGGTCCGTAAATATTTCCACCCTTTCTCCATAAAGATAATGCTTCCATAGCTTAAGAGCAAAGATGACAGCTGCCAGTTCTAAATCATGAGTTGGATAGTTCTTTTCATGGGGTCGAAGCTGTCTAGAGGCATATGCTATTACTTTCTTGTTCTGCTCCAATACACAACCTAGACCTTTTTCAGAAGCATCACTATAAATAGCAAAACCTCCGGTTCCAGAAGGTAAGGTCAGAATAGGGGCAGTAGTCAGCCTTTTCTTCAATTCCTTAAAAGCATGCTGACATTCATCAGTCCAGGTGAACTCTTCATCCTTCCTTGTTAATTTTGTCATGGGTTCAGCAATCCTAGCAAAGTCCTTCACAAACTTCCGATAGTAGCCAGCTAGTCCCAGGAAGCTTCTAATCTCTGCTACAGAGTCTGGAGTGGGCCATGATTCTACTGCCGCTATCTTCTTGGGATCTACTGCTATTCCATCTCCAGTCACAACATGTCCCAAGAATTCTACTTTGTCTAGGAAGAATGCACATTTAGATAATTTTCCATAAAGTTTTTCCTTCCTCAAAGTCTCCAATGCTAGCCTCAAATGTTCTTCATGTTCTTCGGGGGTCTTGGAGTAGATTAAAATATCATCAATAAAGACCACTACAAATTTGTCTAGATATTGCTGAAAGACTCTGTTCATCAAGTTCATAAAAACTGCTGGAACATTCGTCACCCCGAACGGTATTACTAAGAATTCATAGTGTCCGTTCCGGGTATTGAAAGCAGTTTTAGGGATGTCTTCCTTTCTCACCCTTACTTGGTGGTAACCAGACCTCAAATCAATCTTTGAAAATACCCGAGCTCCACTTAACTGATCAAATAAGTCATCTATCCTGGGTAGGGGATACTTATTCTTAATTGTTAAGGCATTCAAGGCCCTATAGTCAATACACATTCGGGATGTTCCGTCCTTCTTGGGCACAAATAATACTGGAGCTCCCCAGGGTGAGACACTAGACTTAATGAAGCATTTGTCTTCTAACTCTTTGATTTACTCATTTAGTTCTATTATCTCCTTCTTGTTGATTCTGTAGGGATTTTGAGATACTGGTGCTGCTCCCGGCACTAAGTCAATAGAGAATTCAACTTCTCGATCTGGGGGTAAGCCTGGGAGATCCTCAGGAAAGACATCAAGATATTCAGAGATGATAGGCAATTCTTTTGTTACTAGGGCTCCACAAATTTTGTTATTACCTATTTCTCTAGAACCTCTAGCAAATTCAAATTCTGGCTTGCCAGGGGGCCTGAAGATTATACTACCTCTGTGGCAGTCTATAGTGGCATGATGTTGACTCAACCAATCTATACCCAGTATAATGTCAAAACTGGGCACTGGCATTACGAGTAGCCTAGCATACAGTTCTCTTCCACATAATGTAATAGGATAATTGTTACAGGCATCACTAACCGGGATAATTCCTCCACCGGTAATAATCTTATAACAATTCCTAAGGGGTTTAGTGATTAAGCTATGCTTCATAAGGAAATCTACTGACATGAATGAATGTGAAGCTCCAGAGTCAAATAAAGTAATAGCTGGTATTGAATTTATAAGCACAGAACCTGTGATCACGTCTGCTGTGGCTTCAGCTTCTTCCAGGGTCATTGCATAAGCACGACCTTGCTGCGGTGCACCCCTCTGTTGCTGCTGTTGGTGCTGAGCAAAGCGTTGTTGTTGTGTTGGAAGCGGGGGTCCCCTCTGTTGTGCTGCTGGGGCCCTGGCCTGGACTGGAGCCTTGGGTGCAGCGGTGCGTCCTTGAGCAGCTGGACAGTCCCTCATTTGATGCGCTGCTGAGCCGCAGTAGAGGCAGGCACTTAGCCTCTTCCTACAGACTTACCAAGTGTGACCTGGTTTTGGCAAAAGTTACAAGCAGCAGCTTGTTGGTTCTGGCCTTGATCCTGGTGTTGGGGTGCTGGAGCTCGAGGGAGAGGACGCTGAG
The DNA here is from genome assembly GCA_036927795.1 of Iris macrosiphon. NCBI lineage: Eukaryota > Viridiplantae > Streptophyta > Magnoliopsida > Asparagales > Iridaceae > Iris > Iris macrosiphon. The sequence continues at coordinate 61,240,029 of JAYESA010000005.1, forward strand.
TTTGCTGCGGGGCCCTCTACTGTTGTTGTTGTTGAAAAGGGCATTTGTTGGGTCCCGCATTTCCAGTATCTCTTTCTCGCTTTAGTTTATGCCCCATGTCTCTCTCAACGCCTTGTGCCACGCTCAGGATTTTCTCATAGGTGCGAGCTCGGCTGGTGGTGACAACAAGGCGAATATCCGGAGACAGCCCCTTCTTGAATCTACGGGCTCTGTCCTCCGGGGTACGAACCATGTACTCCGCAAAGTGGCTCAACCTGCTAAATTCAGCAGTATACTCATCAACAGATAGGTTACCTTGTTCCAGTCTCTCGAATTGGCTTTTGAGAGCTTCCCAAGCCACTTCGGGGTAGAATTTTTCCTTGAATAGCCTCTTGAAGTCCTCCCAGGTGAGGTCAGGAGCAGAAAGTTGGGGTTCATCTCTGAACCAGGTTCGAGCTATGTCGAACAGTTACAGGCTTGCGGATTCCACTTTGAGATCATCAGGAACCCGAGTAGTCTTCAGGAGTCTCTCGACATTCTCTATCCACTCATCGGCATAGAGAATGCCCTCAGTTCCGTAGAATTTCAGGGGTCTAAGATTCTTGAAGTCTTTGGCACTCCCTGACCTCTTGAGTGGCGACTCCTGGGACCTAAGAGCTTCTGAGAGGCTGGTCCGCAGAAGTGCAGTCTGTTCTTACTGGGATTCCACTAGTCCCTGGAACACTCCAAGTAGTTGTGCCCCATCCAGAGTAACTGCCGGAATAGATGGAGGCGGCGGGAGTGCAAGAGTCTCGGGCACATTTTGCTCAGCTGGTTCTGATGTGCCTCCTACTGTGTTCCTTGTCTAGACCATTCTGAAAGATTAAGGGACAGGGAGATCAGAATAGATTACTTGAAAATCAAGGGCGATAGAAAAATTGAGCAAAAAATGATATCAAGAATTAAAATAAGGACCCTATACTGTGAATGAGCTTTTCCTAGAATCCTCAATCTTATTCCATACCCTGTCCTAGGGTATTATCCTATTTAAGGATAGGACCTGCATGGGCCACCATAAAAACGTGTCACGATCCGCACCCGGAAATTCGGGCACGAATGCGTGGGTACGTCCAGCCTATGCCGCAGAGTCGACGGTAGTACGCTGTCTAGGTCAAATCCACACTTAACTAAACTAGCTCATTCACAAATAGCATAGGCAAGATAATAAAGGGAAACAGATACTTAAGATTTCAAATAAAATAAGTGCGACAACAGATTCAAATGTTTAGTACAGAATTCAGAAATGAGATCGGGGACAAACCTGATTACTAAGATAAAGAGCAAGAAAATAAAATAACTACTGCTATCTACTCTGCAGCAGGGGTCTCCTGGGTGGGATCTGGCTCCTCAAAAGTATCATCTGTACCCTCATAGGGACCATAATATGTAGGGGCAAGGTCCTCATCATCGCCTAAATCAACGGATCCAGTCAGGAAAGGAGCAAAGTACACAGTGCACAACAAGATTAAACTAATTATTTATGACAATTAAATATGAGTATCATGCTGAGAAACTGCATAAAAGAACATCAATATCTCAGAGTTAATGCTGTAAACAGGAATATGAGAAAACAGAAATAAATGAGACAGGAAATGAAACTACAACAGTCAGTAAGAAACTATAACAAGACCAGAAGCTATCTGTGTAAACTTGTGTTTATTTTAGAATACATAGCTGGCATGTAGGGGTTTATAAAGCTAATTCGGCCGTCATAAACGGCTATTAAACAGGAAAAATTGAGATCCGGTTGAGGGTACAGTCGCGTACCAACAGCTATTAAACATGGCAGGGGAAAAGGTAAACTACATGCCTTCTAGTATTCTCCCACCCGACATGAAAAATAAGACATGAACTCCAAATATTCAAGACATGAATTCCAGTATTCCTAACACTAGGTGTAATCATCAAGGGTACTAGTAAAGCAGGGAATTAATTATCACAATATAAAGTTTTAACTTGAAGTGCAGGTACTTGCCTGTTGTTTGGATTCGATTAATTGTACGCGAGGAAATATTCCAGAGATGAGTCCAAAAGCTGAAATAGACATTACCATCACGCTCAGAAGATGTCAAATAGCTAAAAACGCCTGTCCTTGGGTCCAATTTGGAAACAAGGGCAAAACGGCAGTTTCGGGTCAAAACGGGGTCCGCCGGTGGGCCCGCTTTGCACCGAAAAACATGTCCCAGTCAACGGTCTCCAAATTCACCAAACTTAGTGTCAACAAGTCAGGAACGCTGATACGAACCCAACGGAACTTCCAGAATTGGATTCCGATGAGCCGATTACAAAATCGCCCGTCGAGCGGGGCTTGTGGGACCCACGACACGCGATTTCGTCAACGTTCTCAGAATCGAACCAAACTTGACCCACAGGACCAGCGTATCGCTACGAGTCCGATGGCGCAAGTTTTGTCTCGATCCGACGAGTGTACAAGAAGTTAGGACAAATTGCAGAAAAGTCGGATACGGGGCGATGTCCGCGGATACGCGTTGATTCCGGTGTGCACGCACACCCGAATTAGCTTCCGCGAAATCTCACACGTCCGTATCGACGATGCGCACGTATCTGTGAAGACCGCACGCGACCAAGTCATCCCGTTTGGCGGGGCGTACTCAGTTCCGGGGTGAAACAGGGTCTAATTTTTCCTGTTTTTGGATCGCGGTGTGCGATCACCACAAGACGCAATGCCCCGAGCGGTTTATCCGGGCACCGAGAGGGTCATACAGGCTTCGCAACGCAATTTACGGAATCGAAAACGGAGATACAGGGTGCAAGATACGAGTACCTGAACCGGGCTCAAAAAACAGGGATTTTTTGTGTCCGTGTCGTGTCCGACACGACACGAGGAAATTGGGGATTTAGGGTTTCGGTTAGGGTTTTGGCCGGAGACGACGGCCTGACCGGAGCTGGGGCGGAGGGAGGCCGAGGGCGGCTCACCGGGGGAGCTGGGGCGGTGGCTGGTGGCGGCGGAGCCGACGGGCGGCGACGGGAGGACGCTGCTGCAGCCGCTGCTGCTGTCTCTGGCCTCCGCTGCTGCTGGACGCCGGAGGCGGCGGAGGAAGTAGGAGGCGACTCGGGGGCGGAGCGGTGCGGGGAAGGGGGCGGCGGCGGCGAGGCGCCGGAGTAGCACGGCGGAGGGACTCGGGGGCTAGGGTGGTGGCGGCGTCGGGGGTGTTGGCCGGAGGGGGGGTTTAGGTATATATAGGCGGAGAGGGGCGGCTGGTCAGCCGGGAAGGGCGGCGACGAGGGGGGATCGACGCCGGGAGACGCGGGACGTCGTGGCAGGTCGTGGCGCGGCGGGGCACCGCGTGGCCGGCCGGGGCGGCGGGAATTTCGGCAGCCGGGTCGTGGGGAGGGGGTGAAGGAGCGGGTCGGAGGCAGACGGGTCGGGTTCGGGCAGACCCGACCCGACCCGGTTGGAAGCGGGTTGGGCTGGGCTGCTGGACCGGTCCACTGGGCCGGGCCGGCCCAAGAAAAATAATAATAAAGATATTAATAATAATAATAATAAATATTAATAAAATCATTTAATTAAATAATTAATTAATTAAAATAGTTTTTAGGCATTTAAAAATAGGTCTGAGGCCCAAAAAAATTCAGAAAAATTATCCTAAGTCCAGTTTTTCATTTTACACCAAAAAATATTATTTCCATAATATTTTAATATTATTTATTAACAATTAAAATTATTTAATAATTAAGAACCTTGATTTTAATTTCAGAAAATTCCCAAAAAATTCCAGAAAATTGGGAAAAATCCAAGTTTTAATAATTTTGAAAATTCAGGGGATTTACAAATGTAACTATATTTTGACTGTAGAATGTAGATCAAGGTAGGAAAGTTGACGAAGTAGAATATAACTATATTTTGACTGTAAAATATATTCCATTAACGAATATATGTATTATATTTTGACTGTAGAATGCTTTGAGATAGAGATATGCATCATATTTCGACTGTATAATGTACTATATATTTGTGTTTCTCTATATTCATCATATGTTGTTATCAGATATGACAGGACGACGCGGACAATTCGGTATTGCCTTCTGTGGGTTCCGGATCATCGTCGCCCAGTACTCCAGTATATCGATCACTCACATCTCCGACTGTTGGGACGAGTAGTTCCAGGCGTGATAGTGCACCCTTGTCCAGCGTTCCTCCTGCTGACGGAATCATGGGGACAGATGAGCATGTCGAGGAGGTCGTGGTCACGTTGTCCCAGCATCAGCAAGATCCTCCATGCGCACCTCCGGAGGAGACGAGGACAGAGTTTTGGGCCGACGGTACAAAGTAAGTCAATTAGATGATTTAGTATAATATATATCGTGTATTTCTTTATTTATCGTATATTGACTTTTTCAGTATTCTAAATTATTATCTCTGTATAGATATCATCCATCGTCGGTTCAGAGACGCCTGGGCCAATTTCTGAGGAACAACTACGTACTACGGTACGGGCTCCTATGGCGCCCTGGCTGCGACGCAGTCATCTAGGGCCTCCCCGACAGCTGCGCATTCCACACAGCCCTCGCAGTCGCAGCCCTCACAGTCGTCGGCCAGAGTCCAAGAGGACGTCCAGGAGGCCGTTGACCGTCAGATTGCGTCTCTCCGTGACGAGTTGCTGCGAAGGATGGAGGAGCAGCCCCGGTCCCAGCCGCAGGCGGACGATCCGATGCTCATCGCACGATTCGATATGCTCGACCGCAGCATGACGGAGCTCCGGAAATTGACAAATGGTATTAGAGCCTCCAATGACCGCAACATTATGGAGCTGCAGGCGTCACAGGTACCAATGGGCGAGAGGCTGACGATGATGCAGGATTCAATGGTTCATAGCAGTACGAGGCTGTTATCTACCCTGGATTCTTACAACCAGCGACTCGCAGACTTGGAGCGGGCACGGCCTTCTGGTGCGCCTACATCGACACAGACTCCATCGACGTCACTGCCTTCTCCATCGACATCGGTGTCGATTCCACGGGACGAGTATGAGGAGTTCTTATCCTTCAAGTGCGCCGGTGGTCAGCCTCCTGCAGATCCGCAGTAGTATTGCCACGACCCGCACCTAGAAAATCGGGCATGAGTCGTGGGTACGTCCAGCCTACGCCGCAGCATCGGCGGTAGAACGCTGTCTAGGTCAACTATCTAGATAATAATCTCACACAAAAATCGGCCATGACCTCTCCAAAAGGAGGGCAACCACATAATCAATATATAAACCTGTCAAGATGTCAACTCCAAACGAAGGAGCAAATATCATAATGATAATCACAATATACTCAATCACGAATCTAAGCACGATAAGATAACACAGAGATCTAACAACTATAAAGTCTAACCAACAACAACTACTACAACAACCACAACATCAAATAATAATACAACAATATCCAAAATAATATACAAACAAGGTCTCAATCCAGAACCGGAGACAAATCCGGTGCTAAAAGCTAATAAAAACAATAGCAAGGTCTCAGTGATCCCGGCTACCAACCCGAAAATCACTCCTAAACTAGAGGGTCCCTGTCTGCACCATCGACAGGCTCGGGTCCATAAAACGTCGGACACCAATCTTCCGGATACTCTAAAAAATATGTCCAGTCAGGACTGGAGCAAGTACATCTCTAACAGCAGTTCCATTTTAATGATAAAAACTATCAAACAGTTATAGCAAGTAGCAAGAAGAATAAAGCAAGTATGAAACAAGGAAATATGTATAACTGGTGCATAAAGGTAAAGATGCATGGATATCAGAGCAAGATAGTAATAACTACAAGATACAGGAAATCTAAGCTAAGATCAAGTCCGTCCACATGAACGTGTAGTGAGTCCAGCATAAAAAACATGTAGTGAGTCAAGTCCAGAAACATGTAAGTGAGACCAGCAAGAAATGCAAGAGAGTCCAGACTATAAAGAATAAACTCGGTGTCTTTGAAATACTTGTTTCGACATGTAAATGGCTAGGGGTAAGTACGGCTCACCGCGCACTGGGTGCGCGGCTGCTATCATTCCAGATTAGACCAGAGAGTAATTCCTGATGATGCCAGATAGGAATGTTTACATGTCTACTCGACTATTTCCCCGCCCCGACTAATAAAAGTGGATCCAAGACCCGACACGCAAATCAAGATGAGTCCAGCCTGAACATGAATGATGCCTGTAGTGATGCCAGTAGTGATTCCAGAATAGAGGCCAAAAATATGAAATGTACGTATCGCAAGTAAATGAATCCAGAAATACCAGTCAGTGTCCCGTGTTGTGCCAAAATAATCATATGATACTATACTAGAAGCTAAATCATAATAATCATCAAATAATGAAAACTATCAGAGAATGTACTCGCCTGACGTCCTGAGCAACTGACGATCCGAACTGGTGTCGCAAGAACCTAATACGAAAAGCAAGGTTAAACAGGGTTCTAATGAGTTAAACAGATATAAAATAACTAAAAATAGGCTTCTAGGGTCGTTCTAGGTCGAACGGGTCAAACCGGTAAAATCTGGGTTAAAAAGTCAACTCTAGGTCCAAAAAGTCAACTTTGGGTCAAAACTAGGTCAAAAGTTGACTTTGGCGGTCAACCGAGTCAACTACGGTCAAGTCTGGGTCAAACTAGGGTGCTCCTAAAATTCTAGGTCAAACCGAGGTCATTAAGCTAGAAAACTCACAAACTAGCCTCCTTGAGATACTGAGATACCCTCGGTATCCGATACCTCAACCTAGGCTACGCACCCCGCCTAACCCTGCTAAAACCTATGCTAGCACGCGTAAATATATATATATATAAACATATAAAAATCACTAAAATACATTTCCTAGGCTATTGCTTAAAAACTCTCTCGAAACCCAATACCTTGAATATCTCAAGGTATACCTCGGTATCTCAAGGTAATGAGATACCGCTCTAAACTCAACCCGACTACCCCTCTAGCTAACTAACTATGCATAAACATATATATCTAGCTATAATCTAGGCTAAAATATATATATCTAATACATATAGGCATATACCTATATATCTATACCAATACCTTACCTTATCTTACACATACCTTACACATACCTTACGTATATATCTATACCTAGATATCTAACTATCTATCTAGCTATGTATATATCTATTTATAAATCTATCTATCTCTCTCTCTCTAGATATCTATAGATATATATATAGCCATAGGTATAAATATCTATACCTTAGATATATATATAACTATCTACCTATCCATTACCTACTTATCTACCTTATTACCTATTTATCTAGTAATCTAACTACCTATCTATATCTATATATCCATCTAGTATCTATATATGTATCTATCTATTTATCTCTAACTACCTAGGTATCTAGTTACCTATGTATCTATCTAACCATCTATGTATTAATCTATCTATTTATATATCTATCTATCAACCTAGCTATTCATATATCTACCTATCCATATATCTATCTATCTATCTATTTATCTATGCATCTATCTATGTGTCTATCTATCTTGATATCTTATTAATCTATTAATCTATCTATATGTATCTATCTAACTACCTATTATCCATCTATCTATCATTCTATCTAATTACCTAACTATCATCTATCTACCTAACTATCTTTCTATCTAACAATCTATATATCTATCCATCATCTATCTAATTTTCTAACTACCTATATATATATATATATATATATATATATATATATATATATATATATATCTCCCTCTCCCTCGCATTGCTGTTCTTGCTCTTCACCTTGCTGCTCCTTGCGCTGCCTAGCTGTTGCTCTAGCAGCTGCTACTGCTGCTGTTAATGCTGCTGCTGCAGCTCCTATTTCTGTTGCTGCAGTTGCTGCTCAGTGCAGCAAAGCTGCTGCTGCAGCTGCTATTCAGTCTGCAGTCCCCCCCTTTCTCTCATACACACACACACACTCCTATATATATATAAATCACTATATATATATACATACATATATATACATATATATATATATATAACTCTATAGATATATATACACACTAACTTATATATATTCTAACACATTCACACACTCAAACACAAATCAACACACACACACATAAATATATACATAGCTATATATATATATATAAACACACACATAAATATATATACCTAGCTACATATATATATATATATATATATATATATATACACACACTTAATTTATATATATATATATATATATATATCTACACACACTCTCAACTATAATTATATACACACACATAAATATATATATGTATACATATACACACACAAGCACACTTACACATATACATATATATATATACACATAGACATATACACACACAAGCACATAGATATAAATACACTCATATATATATATAAATATTTATACACAACACACATACATATAAATATACATATATATATATATATAGACACATATACACTAACACAATACAACACACAACAACACACAAACAACACGCCCCACTCACACCCAACGACCCTGACACTCACCAACACTCTAAAATATATAAAATATAACTCAAAAACTCTAGCACACACTCTCCGATACTAACCCAACGTGTGCACAAGCCCGAAACGAGGAAACCAAGTCAAAATGGCCGTTTGGTCATTTCGACGAACACGTGGTGCGCGGCTCGAAAAACCTCCTGAAACGCAGACCAAACGAACTCAGAATCGGCCCAAAATTTACCCACGCGCTCTACACGATGTCTAGATCCTAGAAAATATGCTCCCGCGTTGATTCTAGGCCCGTGGCGGAAACGCGCATGCACTTAGAATCGGCGACGACGAAAAATCCCAAATTCGCCCGAAACGTCCGTTTCTCCGCGACGCGGCTTCCCGTGTCTGAACGGAGACACGTACTCACCGTCAAGACATTCGACAACATCTACCTAGGTCCGTCTAACCTAGGGCATCACCCAAAATTGGGCCAAATTCAGATTTCACCTGAAATTGACACAAAACCTAGTGTTAAAGTCTCCAAACACTACCAAAGTAGTTTCAACTTCCTCCTACGGGTAGGATTAGGGTCTAGGAAGGTTCTACAATACTAATTACACTACACAAAAATAATTAGGAAGGGGAAAATTAGGTTTTACCTCTTGGGAGTTGAAATCCCAAGGCCAAAGTCTCACAACCCCTAGAAATCACCTCCCTCAAGCTCCAAGCCACCAACTCTAGCTTCCACACTAGATCTAAGCTCCTCACACCTAGGTTGGGGAAAAAGCAAGGTTAGGGCTAGCATAAGGAGAAGGAATGGAAGAGAGAAAGACGAAAAATGGAAGAAAGGCTTACTTTGGAGAAGGAAGGAAGAAGAAGGAAGAAGTGAAGAAGAAGAAGAAGAAGAAGGAAGAAGAAGTGAAGAATGAAGAGAGGGGGAGAAGGGGCTGCTCCTTGCTGTTCACGGGTGGGAATGGGGGCTGAATGGTCGGCCAAAGCACTAAAAAAAGGTTTACATAAGTCACCAAATTCCTAAAATGCCCCTACTCACTTGGTTTCGGGTTTCGGGTTCCAAAAGCACTCAAACTAGCTCCAAATCTCTCCCGCTAACCTTCTAAAAATAAAATAAATATTCTAAACCCAAAATAAGTCTCACAGGGGTGTGGGCTGGGTCGGACATGGGTCCACTAGGATCTGACATGGGTCTAGGCTAGCCAAAATCCTAAAACAATCAATAAAAATATAGTACAATCATTAATTAAATATAAATATAATTAATTATAAATAATACACACTTAACCAGATTAAAAATAAAAATAAAAATACCCGGCTCTAGAAATGTGGTGGTGACAAGTCTACCCTCCTTAGAAAATTTCGTCCTCGAAATTTAAAGTCAATCACACTCCTTTTAGGTCAAACCCCCAACAATCACAGTCAAGAAATTCTACCTAAACAACATACAAGATCAGGGTCCTACTGGTCGTGTTATCACAGTCTCAATCAGGGTTACTACACTATCTACCACAGCACAAGAAAATCTAACAGGTACTAATGAAGCACACCACAGGAATGGAAAAGGACAGGAAGAAGAAATAAGAGACAGTCATGCTAACCCGACATCCGTAGCATCGGCCTCCTCGACCGTCAACGCATAAGCCCTGCCCTGCTGGGGTGTATCCCTCTGCTGGTACGGGGCATGATGCTGTGCCACAGATGGCCTAGCTCCAACTCTCTGATCTTGTGCTCCACCCAATGGAGGTGCAGTAGGACAATCTCGCATCTGGTGAGTAGCGGATCCACAGAACAAACACACCTTCAGCCTCCTCTTACAAATATCACAAGTGTGTCCTGCCTTCCTGCAGTAGGCACAAGTGGGCACCCTCTGATCCTGACCCTGCTGCGCTGCCTTCTACACATAGGGACGCTTAGCTGGTCCCGCTCTACCACTGGCACTGCCTGAATCATCCCTGCCTCTCTTGGACTTGAGCTCCAAGTCATCCTCTGCTCTCTGAGCATCTCCTACTATCTGCTCAAAAGTTGCCTCGCGGTCGCTCCTGGTCAAAGACTTGACCGCCATAAGCAAGCCCTTGCGAAACTTCCTCGCCTTAGCTGCCTCACTCAAGCCATCCACAAATCTGCCCAGATACTCGTCCACCGTCATGCTCCCCTGGACGAGTGCCTCGAACTGGCTCTCCAAAGCACTGAGCGCCACATCAGGTAAAAACTTCTCCTTAAAAAGCCTCTTGAAAGCCTCCCAAGTAAGCCCTGGCGCTGCGATCCTCGTATCTGTGCGATACCACGTCAAAGCGAGGTCGAACATCTGACTGCCCACCGCCTCTATCTGCATGTTGTCTGGAATCTGCGCTAGCATGAAGATCGCCTCAATCTGCTCTATCCAGTCATCCGCGTACAGGATCCCTTCTGTACCACGGAACTCCTTGGGCCGCATCCTCTGAAAATCAATGATACTACCCTGCCTCGGATGCTGAATCTGATCTGCCTGTGGCTGAATCTGTGCCACCCTATCCACTGCTGTCATGGCCACCTGGTGGGCGTTCTTAATGCCCAGCCTCATCACATCCACCTGACGGTGCTGCGTGTCCATCATCTCCCTGAAGAATGCAAACAACTGTGCGACATCTACTGGAGCAGGAAGTGGTGGAGGAACCACCGGAACGACTGGGGTAGTCCTCGGATCGACAGGTGAAGGAGGATCCCCGAGAGAAGCAGATGCTCCCTCAACCGCAGGAGTGGTGAGTGGAGCGGTAGCAGCTGCCTGAATACGAGCTGGACGAGAGGTAACAGACCTCTCAGTGGCAACTGCTGGAACGGTACGATGGGATAGTGTCTTCGGAGGCATCCTGAACACAGATCAAAAGAAGTCAATACGGCGCAAGATACGATATCATCAAGAAGGACAGTAATATTTCAAAAGAAAACAATTTCAGAATAATTAGATTGGAATTATTCCTAGTCATGATTGAGTACACTCTCATCCTAAATCCTAGATCCTATAGCAGGCTCGCAGCAGTACAACTAAGTTGTTGTACCACCACGATATCGCACTAATTGCGAATCGAGACCTGCATGGGGCCGCCACCAAAAATGTGTCATGACCCGCACCCGAAAAATTGGGCATGAGTCGTGGGTACGTCCAGCCTACGCCGCAGCATCGGCGGTAGAACGCTGTCTAGGTCAACTATCTAGATAATAATTTCACACAAAAATCGGCCATGACCTCTCCAAAAGGAGGGCAACCACACAATCAATATATAAACCTGTCAAGATCTCAACTCCAAACGGAGGAGCAAATATCATAATGATAATCACAATATACTCAATCACGAATCTAAGCACGATAAGATAACACAGAGATCTAACAACTATAAAGTCTAACCAACAACAACTACTACAACAACCACAATATCAAATAATAATACAACAATATCCAAAATAATATACAAACAAGGTCTCAATCCAGAACCGGAGATAAATCCGGTGCTAAAAGCTAATAAAAACAATAGCAAGGTCTCAGTGATCCCGGCTACCAACCCGGAAATCACTCCTAAACTAGAGGGTCCCTGTCTGCACCATCGACAGGCTCGGGTCCATAAAACGTCGGACACCAATCTTCCGAATACTCTGAAAAATATGTCCAGTCAGGACTGGAGCAAGTACATCTCTAACAGCAGTTCCATTTAAATGATAAAAACTATCAAACAGTTATAGCAAGTAGCAAGAAGAATAAAGCAAGTATGAAACAAGGAAATATGTATAACTGGTGCATAAAGGTAAAGATGCATGGATATCAGAGCAAGATAGTAATAACTACAAGATACAGGAAATCTAAGCTAAGATCAAGTCCGTGCACATGAACGTGTAGTGAGTCCAGCGTGAAAAACATGTAGTGAGTCAAGTCCAGAAATATGTAAGTGAGACCAGCAAGAAATGCAAGAGAGTCCAGACTATAAAGAATGAACTCGGTGTCTTTGAAATACCTGTTTCGACATGTAAACGGCTAGGGGTAAGTACGGCTCACCGCGCACTGGGTGCACGGCTGCTATCATTCCAGATTAGACCAGAGGGAGTGATTACTGATGATGCCAGATAGGTATGTTTACATGTCTACTCGAGTATTTTCCCGCCCCGACTAATACAAGTGGATCCAAGACCCGACACGCAAATCAAGATGAGTCCAGCCTGAACATGAATGATGCCTGTAGTGATGCCAGTAGTAATTCCAGAATAGAGGCCAGAAACATGAAATGTACGTATCGCAAGTAAATGAATCCAGAAATACCAGTCAGTGTCCCGTATTGTGCCAAAATAATCAGATGATACTATACTAGAAGCTGAATCATAATAATCATCAGATAATGAAAACTATCAGAGAATGTACTCGCCTGACGTCCTGAGCAACTGACGATCCGAACTGGTGTCGCAAGAACCTAATGCGAAAAGTAAGGTTAAACATGGTTCTAATAAGTTAAACAGATATAAAATAACTAAAAATAGGCTTCTAGGGTCGTTCTAGGTCGAACGGGTCAAACCGGTGAAATCTGGGTTAAAAAGTCAACTCTAGGTCCAAAAAGTCAACTCTGGGTCAAAACTAGGTCAAAAGTTGACTTTGGCGGTCAACCGAGTCAACTACGGTCAAGTCTGGGTCAAACTAGGGTGCTCCTGAAATTCTAGGTCAAACCGAGGTCATTAAGCTAGAAAACTCACAAACTCGCCTCCTTGAGATACCGGGATACCCTCGGTATCCGATACCTCAACCTAGGCTACGCACCCCGCCTAAACCCGCTAAAACCTATGCTAGCACGCATAAATATATATATATATATATAAACATATAAAAATCACTCCAATACATTTCCTAGGCTATTGCTTAAAAACCCCGCTCGAAACCCAATACCTTGAATATCTCAAGGTATTGAGATACCTCGGTATCTCAAGGTATTGAGATACCGCTCTAAACTCAACCCGACTACCCCTCTAGCTAACTAACTATGCATAAACATATATATCTAGCTATAATCTAGGCTAAAATATATATATATATCTAATACATATAGGCATATACCTATATATCTATACCAATACCTTACCTTATCTTACACATACCTTACACATACCTTACGTATATATCTATACCTAGATATCTAACTATCTATCTAGCTATGTATATATCTATTTATAAATCTATCTATCTCTCTCTCTCTAGATATCTATAGATATATATATAGCCATAGGTATAAATATCTATACCTTAGATATATATATAACTATCAACCTATCCATTACCTACTTATCTACCTTATTACCTATTTATCTAGTAATCTAACTACCTATCTATATCTATATATCCATCTAGTATCTATATATGTATCTATCTATTTATCTCTAACTACCTAGGTATCTAGTTACCTATGTATCTATCTAACCATCTATGTATTAATCTATCTATCAACCTAGCTATTCATATATCTACCTATCCATATATCTATCTATCTATCTATTTATCTATGCATCTATCTATGTGTCTATCTATCTTGATATCTTATTAATCTATCAATCTATCTATATGTATCTATCTAACTACCTATTATCCATCTATCTATCATTCTATCTAATTACCTAACTATCATCTATCTACCTAACTATCTTTCTATCTAACAATCTATATATCTATCCATCATCTATCTAATTTTCTAACTACCTATATATATATATATATATATATATATATATATATATATATATATATATATATATATATATATATATATCCCTCTCCCTCGCATTGCTGTTCTTGCTCTTCACCTTGCTGCTGCTGTTGCTCCTTGCGCTGCCTAGCTGCTGCTCCTTGCGCTGCCTAGCTGCTGCTCTAGCAGCTGCTACTGCTGCTGTTAATGCTGCTGCTGCAGCTCCTATTTCTGCTGCTGCAGTTGCTGCTCAGTGCAGCAAAGCTGTTGCTGCAGCTGCTGTTCAGTCTGCAGTCCCCCCCTTTCACTCATACACACACACACTCCTATATATATATAAATCACTATATATATATACATACATATATATACATATATATATAACTCTATAGATATATATACACACTAACTTATATACATTCTAACACACTCACACACTCAAACACAAATCAACACACACACACATAAATATATACATAGCTATATATATATATATATATAAACACACACATAAATATATATACCTAGCTACATATATATATATATATATATATACACTTAATTTATATATATATATATCTACACACACTCTCAACTATAATTATATACACACACATAAATATATATATGTATACATATACACACACAAGCATACTTACACATATACATATATATATATACACATAGACATATACACACACAAGCACATAGATATAAATACACTCATATATATATATAAATATATATACACAACACACATACATATAAATATACATATATATATATATATAGACACATATACACTAACATAATACAACACACAACAACACACAAATAACACGCCCCACTCACGCCCAACGACCCCGACACTCACGAACACCCTAAAATATAAAAAATATAACTCGAAAACTCTAGCACACACTCCCCGATACAAACCCAACGCGCGCACAAGCCCGAAACGAGGAAACCAAGTCGAAATGGCCGTTCGATCATTTCGACGAACACGTGGTGCGCGGCTCGGAAAACCTCCTGAAACACACACCAAACGAACTCGGAATCGGCCCAAAATTTACCCACGCGCTCTACACGATGTCTAGATCCTAGAAAATGTGCTCCCATGTCGATTCTAGGCCCGTGGCGGAAACGCGGACGCACTTAGAATCGGCGACGACGAAAAGCCCCAAATTTGCCCGAAACGCCCGTTTCTCCGCGACGCGGCTTTCCGTGTCTGAACGGAGACACGCACTCACCGTCAAGACATCCGACAACGTCTACCTAGGTCCGTCTAACCTAGAGTATCACCCAAAATTGGGCCAAATTTGGATTTCACCCGAAATTGATACAAAACCTAGTGTTAAAGTCTCCAAACACTACCAAAGTAGTTCCAACTTCCTCCTACGGGTAGGCTTAGGGTCTAGGAAGGTTCTACAACACTAATTACACTACACAAAAATAATTAGGAAGGGGAAAGTTAGGTTTTACCTCTTAGGAGTTGAAATCCCAAGGCCAAAGTCTCACAATCCCTAGAAATCACCTCCCTCAAGCTCCAAGCCACCAACTCTAGCTTCCACACTAGATCTAAGCTCCTCACACCTAGGTTAGAGAAAAAAGCAAGGTTAGGTCTAGCATAAGGAGAAGGAATGGAAGAGAGAAAGAAGAAAAATGGAAGAAAGACTTACTTTGGAGAAGGAAGGAAGAAGAAGGAAGAAGTGGAGAAGAAGAAGAAGGAAGAAGAAGTGAAGAATGAAGAGAGGGGGCGAAGGGGCTGCTCCTTGCTGTTCACGGGTGGGAATGGGGGCTGAATGGTCGGCCAAAGCACTAAAAAAAAGGTTTAAATAAGTCACCAAATTCCCAAAACGCCCCTACTCACTTGGTTTCGGGTTTCGGGTTCCAAAAGCACTCAAACTAGCTCCAAATCTCTCCCGCTAACCTTCTAAAAATAAAATAAATATTCTAAACCCAAAAATAAGTCTCACAAGGGTGTGGGCTGGGTCGGACATGGGTCCACTAGGGTCTGACATGGGTCCAGGCTAGCCAAAATCCTAAAACAATCAATAAAAATATAGTACAATCATTAATTAAATATAAATACAATTAATTATAAATAATACACACTTAACCAGATTAAAAATAAAAAAAATACCCGGCTCTGGAAATGGGGTGGTGACAAGTATAGTTAGTTACTGGATATTTATATTTTTTTATTATTTAGGATGCGATTGTATGGATATAAATTTGCCATATTCTTTATGTTTACGATGAGATTTGCTGGATACTTTCTTTTCTTCAAATTTTATTATATTATTTATTTTGGTTTACAACTGATGACTGATACTTGGCCTGTATTTACCCAGTGCACTAGAAATTTTCCCCTTGGTTCTGCTATTGTGTTCTTTATTCAATTATTTCTACTACCATCATATACCTGATAATGAACCCAAGGGGGTTGGTAAACCCAGAAATACAATATTTTTTTTTAATTTTTTTGAAAATTAGCGATGTTTTTAGCGATGTTTAGCAACGTTTAGCGACGTTAACTTACATTGCTAAATACGTCGCTAATTAGCGATGCTGTAACAAGTCGCTAATAACGTCGCTAAATATGTCGCTAAAATCGTCGCTGTACGTCGTAAACTGCTGACATGGCAGTATTGCCAGGTCATTAAAGACGTCGGTGTAACGTTGCTATATAAGTCACTAATTAGTGATATTTAGCGACTTAAATAAACGTCGCTATGTAGTGACGCAGCGTCGCTAAACGTCGCTAAATTTAGCGACACATTAAAGTCGCTAAAAAATATCGGTATAGCGACGTTTAGCGACGTTTTCTATTTTAGTGACTTGATTTTTTCCGACTGCTTTAAAATGTCGCTAATTGCGTCGCTAAACCAAATTAGCGAAGATTTTTGGTTATTTAGCGACGTTTTTAGACGTCGCTAATTTGACTTTTCTGGTAGTGCATGTACCCTTCCTCCACTAGATCCCCATGAAGAAATATATTCTTTACATCCAGTTGGTGTATCTTCCATCCACCATTTGCTGCTAAAGAAATCAGGGTCCTGACGGTGCTCATCTTCGCCACTGGTGCAAATATTTTATCATAGTCAATGTCGTACGTCTGACTGTATCCTTTTGCCACCAGTCGAGCCTTGTAGCACTCTACTTTTCCGTCTGGGTTCTGCTTCACAGTAAAAATCTACTTGTATCCGTCTGTCCTCTTTTCTCTGGCAGTTTTACCAGTTCCCAAGTGTGGTTCTTCTCAAGAGCGCCTAACTCGTGCATCGTCGCTTTCCACTTTGGATCGTTCTTGGCAACCTTCCAATTTTTAGGTACGGTAATACTCTCCAAAGATACAATGAATGCTCCATGAGAAGAAGAGATGTAATTATATGAAACAAATTAAGCAAGGTCCCAACCATATCTATCAGGAGGATTTTTTACATTGCTGAGAGTGGTCCTCCGTACTGATAATGGTGTAGGAGTAGGAAGAATGATATCACCTGAAGGAGAATCTGGTGGTGGTGGTGTAGGTTCCTCAGGAGTTGAGACGGACGCAGGCAAGGGACTTGGCACTGGCACTGGCAATATAGGTACTAGTCCTGCAGTTTATTTTCCTTTCCTGCTTTAGGTAAGTAACTCCCCCTGAACCGTGGGCGTAACGCCTCTCATCGCCTCCCCCTGTTCCTCTTCACTCTCTTGCTCCTTCTCAAACGTTCCTTCATGCCATACTCCTAAATCGGTCACCACACTCTCACCAATCTCCCTCTCTCGCCTCATACTCTTAGTATCAGGTGAGTTGCTCATGGATGAGGTTTCCTCCTGACGGTAGTATGACTCAAACTTTCTGAAGTGGACATCCATGCTCACAAACTTCTTCTTCTCAACTGGGCTCTAGCACACGTACCCCTTCTGAGTTGCCGAATAGCCGACGAATACACACTTGACTGCTCTGGGGTCAAGTTTTTCAACAGATGATCTGTTGTCCTTCACAAAATATACGCAGCCAAACACCTTTAGTGGGAGTATCCCACTATTATTTTCTTGCAATCTCACATAGAGACTTCTATCCCAGTACCTTCGAGGGCATTCTGTTGATTAATTGAGCTGCTATCAACACTGCATGCTCCCACAGACTCTGTGGGACATTCATGACGATCATCATGCTCCTTGCCACCTCCAGAAGGTGTCTGTTCTTTCTTTCTGCTACTCCATTCTTTGTTGGTGTGTATACACAGGTGGTCTGATGCTGTATCCCTTGGGCTGACAGGTATTCCTTAAGTGCTTTGTTGGTATACTCTGTTCCATTGTCAGACCTTAGTACATTCACCACTGCTCTGTACTGAATCTGTACATGTTTATGAAAGTCTCGGAAACAGTCAAAGACCTCACTCTTATTCTTCATCAAATAGAGCCAAGTGACACGAGAGGAACAATCAATAAAAGAGACAAAATACTTGTAATCATTCATAGTAGTTGTGGCGCACGGCCCCAGACTGACTGGAAAAGGAGCATGTAAAACATTGGATAATTTTACTGAACCTGTACAATCGACAGTACCTTTACCGACCACTGGCTGGAAAGTACCATCGGCTGTTTGAATGCTGTCTGCAGATGCTAGGTGAGTGTAGGAAGAGAACTCACTAGCATTTTCTGTCACGTGTCGAGACGCACATGAATCGACAATCCAGTCCGACGATCTAAGGGAAGACATAGATGCAAGGGCGAGTGAGTCATCAGTACCTTCTGATGGATGGGCATACATGGCAGCGTTGCCTAGTAGTGCCTGATCCTCTTCAGTATAGGCACCATTAGCCCCCTCCTCGCCTTCTGCTACCAGCAGGTTCATCCGATAACCTCATCGACCACCCCGTTGACCCCCACGACCACAGCCACATCCTCCAAACTGTGTACATCCGCCAACTGAATCTCCCTTCTTGGGTGGTTTGGTACAAGCATACCTCAGATGGCCCACCTCCTCGCAATTGTAACACTGCCGGGGGTCTCCCTTAGGTCCTGTGCCGCCTGAATTGGCAACCGACAGTGCTGTCTTCACTTCAGGAGGACCATATGTCCCTGCCTGTAGCTTGATACGAGTCTCCTCCTGGATCATGGCCGAGATAGCCTCCTCAAGTGGAGGAATATTCAGTTGGACTAGAAGTAGTGCTGTCCTCTGAGCAAACACTGCGGCCAGCCTCTTAAGAAATTTCATCGTCCTCTCCTGCAGACATACCTGTCTCTCCTTATACTTCGGGTCCCCGCAGCTCGTCCGATCTGAGAAGTGATCATAATCCAACCACAGACGCTCCAACTCCGTGGCATACTCCTGTACCGTCTTCTCTCCCTGTATGGTGTCGTCGATCTCCCCCTTGATCTAGAAAATCCTAAAGGTATTCCTTACATCATCGTAGGTTCTCTTCAACTTCTTCCATACGTCTTTTACCATCTCAAGGCCATCCACTGTGGCGGTGATCGACTAGACTAAAGAATTAAGGAGCAAAATCTATACCGCCATATGAGTGGACTTCCACTCGTCGCGTCCTGCCGAGCCCTCATCCGGCTTTGTCTTCTCTCCTGAAAAGAAACCCTCCAGGTTCTTCCCTACGAGGGTTCTCCTCACCCGTCGTAACCAACTCAAGTAGGTGGCCGGTCCATCAAGCTTCAGATCGATGGATGGAAGCTCCAACTTCGTCAATGTTCGTGTCGCGCTCTCACCAGCCGACAGTTTTATCAGCTTCATCAACGTTGCGACCTCCGCAGAGTCCAACTTCTTGATGATCTCCTCCATCGATCCTTCTCTTCTCCGATCACCTCACAACCGTCCCATGATTCACGTTCGCCCTTTTCGTCCTCTCCTAGACCCGATCATGTCTCTCCCCCAATCAGATCTAGGCCTTCGATGTCAACGTCTGTAATGACCCGCGGGAGACACCAGGAACCGCGGCAGAAGGCTTCGCAGGAGTCGTGGCTTCACAGTGGTGGGCGCGGACGAGCGGCGACAGTGGTGCCGGGCAAGCGGCGCGGCAACGGTTGTGGCCGGCGGTGCGACAGCGGTGGCGGTGGTAGTGGCGCGACATCGGTGGTGGCGGACGGTGTGGCAGCGGTGGCGGTGGTGGCGGCTAGGGTTTGGGAGGTGGTGGCTAGGGTTTGGGCTCTGATACCATGTAGAATATTTTAGTGTAATTGTTAATTTTTTATTGATAATCTCTTGACTATTTATAGTATTACATTCTTTCATCTTACATTAATACCCCATTAAACCCTCCTGTAAAATATTCTAATATCCCCAACAATATACCAAAAATATTCTAATATACCAACACAAGGATGACGACGGTGGTGGGGAGCCCATATCTCGAGCTCGAGGAGGACGACGGCGGTGGTGGGTGCCGAGATCTCGAGCTCAAGGAGGACGACAGTGGGGTGGTCGAGGAGGACGACGACGGTGGCCGCCATGGCTATGTCGAGCTTGAGGAACTCGACGGAAAATCGAACTCGAACTCGAGCTCGAGGACGTCGATGACGTCGGTGGCCGCCATGGCCATGACGAGCGACTTCTAGCCGGTCGGGGACGACTTTAGCTCGTGAAGGAGGTCGACAGTGAACTCGGTCTGGTTCTCGTTATCGGGGACGACAAGTGGCTTTGGCCGGTCGGGGACGACTTGAGCTGTTCTCGTTGTCGGGGACACGAGCAGCTTCAGGGTCGACGACGAACTCGAACAACGATGACTTGTGTCGGACACGAATTGGATGGACATGATACGAATGCTTTGTTGGACACGGACATATTAATTTTAATACAAATATTTTATGAAATTTTAATAACAAAAATACTTTCAAAAAATATTTTACCAAACGGAATCTTAAAATTTTCGTCCAGAAAACTATTTTTCAGATGAAATTAACCAAACGCAAAACCAAAATTTTTATACTCAGAAATCAACTTTATAACTTATTTTCAAAAAACTGTTTTCAGAACAAAATTTCAGAAAGAATATCCAAACGGATCCTGATCCTTTTGCGGCGGTTGGACTCGGTTATGAACTTTAAGAAGGATTGACTGTCAACTATCCATATATGGATCCGCTTGCCATGGCTCTCCCCCCAACTGTGGAACCCCCCACAAATCATGAAGATGACGAATCTGGTTGGGACTCCACTCTGCACGGACCTGCCTACGGCCCAATGATAGCGAGTGAATTTTACCCGCGTGTTCGTGGAAGCTGATGCTAGATAGGTGATGTCGCTCGTGATCAGGGTTAGTCTACCTAGTGGAAGTAGATTCATTACCAAGGCCTTAGAGTATGAATAGGTTCCCGAAAGATGCATCTTGTGTAGAAGTTTCAGGCATGTGGTGGGGTATTGTTCTGAGAAACGCAGACCAATGTGTGTCCCTGAAGACATGGAAATGGAGGAGGTAGATCAAGGAGTCAAATTAGTAAGTAAGATGAATACAAAATTCATGGTTGCGCACCAGAGACGACAAGACTGAGAGAGTTCACACCAGCATGCTAACTAAAATCCCCCAACGAGGGTCTAGGGGAGTTGCCCTCTGACAACCTTTACTTCGGTTCTCTAGATGGGCCATCTGATCCTAAGGCGGCATAAGTGGTCATTTACGCCAACATGCTGACTAAGGCTGTGATTGATCACGAACGCAACTTGTCAAATAGGGAGATCTTGCCTGACTTGGAGGTAGAGTGGATGCATCCAATAAAGCATCTCATTTGCTACTTCAAAGCCAATGAGAAGGAGACATTGGCTGCTACAACATACCACATGGGGAAGGGGAAGGAAGTCCATTCAAGGACTACTAGTGAGCCCATTTCCAAAGCAATAGTGTCATTGGATCCACTACGGGACATTTCCAATCCGGAGGAGGATAGCCTGATCACAGTGGCTAACAAACTATGGGAGAAATGATTGTGGCTATCTTTGCAAAATTTAAAAGGTCTAAGTGTTGTGCACAAAGGGGGATTAAGAAGGTAGTTGCTAGTCTTCCATGAGTCACACTACAAAAATACACTATTTTAGCGACGAAATTATCCGTCGCTAAAATGCATTTTTCCGTCGCTATTTGCATTTAGCGACGGATTAGCGACGGAAAGGTTCCGTCAGAATAATTAACGTCGGTACGAAAATTCCGTCGCTAATCCATTGCTATATCGACGGATTGAGCGACATAAAACCACCGACGGATCAGCAACGTATAAGTTACGTCCCTAAACTTTCTGACTACTTATCAACGGATTAGCGACGGATTTTGTAAGCCAAAATTTGCTAAATTTTTCAGAAAGTTTTGCACATTCAGGCTCACAGAGTTCGTCGCGAATTCGTTACTCTCAGTGACGGATTAGCGACGAATTTTAGCGACGAATTCTGATACATATTTGGCACATTTTGTGTGTATCAGACGTTTTAGTGACGGAAATTTTCATCGCTGGGTAGTCGCTGGCCTGAGATTTTCCAGATTTTTCGTCCGAAATCCTTCGCTGATCTGAGATTTTCCAGATATTCCGTCGCTATTACGTCACCTGTCCGTCACTAAAGGTAATATTTTTTCCAGAAATCAATTTCTACTGAGCATATACCTGTTATACATTCACCAATTTTCACACAAATAAATTTCACACAAGCAAGTACACAAAAACTACTAAAACCCACACAAACATGTACAAATGTTATATACACGTCGAAATAATAAAGTAGAGTAATCCAAACATGTACAAATAACTGTTATATAATCCCAAAAAGTCAAATAAATACAATCAAGTTAAAAAAATACAACCAACTAAAAAAAATTCCGCAAACTCAAAAAATTCATCAAGTCAACAGTGGAGGCGGAGGCGGCAGCAGCTAGCCATGTACTGCGCCACAACCATAGCGATGATATCCTGTAGATCATCAGGAGCAACGGCAGACGGAGCAGTGGCAAGAGCCGTCGAAGGAGCTGGAGGACGGATTAGCGACGGATTCTGATACATATTTGGCACATTTTATGTGTATCAGACGCTTTAGCGACGAAAATTTTCGTCGCTAGTAGTCACTGGCCTGAGATTTTTCAGATTTTACGTCGCTATTACGTCGCCTGTCCGTCGCTAAAGGTAATGTTTTTTCCATAAATCAATTTCTGCTGAGCATATACCTGTTATACATTCACCAATTTTCACACAAATAAATTTCACACAAGCAATTTCCACAAAAACAAATAAAACCCACACAAATATGTACAAATGTTATATACACGTCGAAATAATAAAGTAGAGTAATCCAAACATGTACAAATAACTGTTATACAATCTTACAAAGTCAAATAAATACAATCAAGTTAAAAAATACAACCAACTAAAAAAAATCCCACAAACACAAAAAATCCATCAAGTCGACGGTGGAGGTGGAGGCAGAGGCGGAGGGGGAGGCGGCGGCGACTAGCCATGTACTCCGTCATAACCAAAGCGATGATATCCTGTAGATCATCAAGAGCAGCGACAGACGGAGGAGTGGCAGGGGCCATCGAAGGAGCTGAAGGACGGATTAGCGATGGATTTTAACGACGGTTTCTGATACATATTTGGCATAGTATGTATCAGATGTTTTAGCGACAAAAATTTCCGTCACTGGGTAGTTGCTGGCCCGAGATTTTTTAGATTTTCCGTCAAAATCTGTCGTTGACCTGAGATTTTTCAGATATTTCGTCGCTAAACGTCGCTTATCCATCGCCAAAGATAATATTTTTTCCAGAAATTAATTTTTGCTGAGCATATACCTGGTATACATTCACCAATTTCTACACAAATAAATTTCACACAAGCAAATTCCACAAAAACTAATAAAACCCACACAAACATGTACAAATATTATATACACGTCGAAATAATAAAGTAGAGTAATCCAAACATGTACAAATAACTGTTTTACAATTCCACAAAGTCAAATAAATACAATCAAGTTAAAAAATACAATCAACTAAAAAAAATTTCGCAAACACAAAAATCCATCAAATCGACGGTGGAGGCGGAGGTGGCGGCGGCTGTCGGCTAGCCATATACTACGCCACAACCATAGCGATAATATCCTGTAGATCATCAGGATCAACGATAGAGCAGTGGCAGGAGCCGTCGAAGGAGCTGGAGGGCCCATCGATGCCGTCGGAGGAGCTGGAGCTGTCGGAGTAGCCGTCAGAGGAACAGTCATAATAGCCGTCGGAGGACCAGGTGCTGCATCATCACGAGTGTCTATCAACTGTTGGACCAGCCCATGTAGCTCATGCACAGTCATCGTGAGCTGTTCCAGAGACATCGCACCAGAAGGAACGCCGGAGTCGGACACTGGTGGAGCTGGAGTAGCCGTCGGAGGAGCTCTGGAAAGAATCGACTGCATCGATGCCAACGATCCGGTACCGTACACGCTGCCGCCTTTTCTTCTCCCGACAGCTTGTACCCATCGATCATTTCTCTCAGTTGACGTACTGCTCTCACCGTCCCCCTCTATCGTGGCGTACTGCTCTCACTCTCCCCCTCTAACGTCTTATACGTCTCCTATATTTATTTATATAAATAGGTTTAGAGTTAATAATTTTAGAGTTATATGTGCTATATTTGATTTTGGTTAGAGTATCATATTAGATACTAGATATCATAGTACATGTATATAATTTGAGTTATATTTGCTATATTTGATTTCCATGATATCTTAATAGGATATTAACCAAGGTTCAAAGTATCGGAATCAGAATCGGTATGGGACCATTCCTATGACCGAGAAACCTAGAATCTAATTAAATTATAAAAATAATCTAATTAAAATGACAATTTTATAAAGACAATTTACACATCCTTTGGCGGCCTGCTCATCTACGAGCTTCCCATCCTTTCTTTTGTGGGTCCGTTGGAAGATTGATGGGAAGTCGACGGTCTTGGGGTCTTCCCCGGCTCTGGCGGCCTCGTCGTACTGTAAAAATTAAGCAATTAATAAATAAGCAAAAAAATTAGAATTACAAAAAAATTGATCTAGCGAAATTTTTTAATACTAACCATCCGTCGAAAATGCTCGACGGTCGGAATGGATCTACTAGTATGGAGACCACCTATATCACAGACAGCCTTCGCCTTCTCGCACTTAGCCTTGTAGGCCGGGGTGTCCATCTTCTTCATCTCTTGTCACGACCCAATTCCGTAGAATCGTTGGGGCGTCCCCCGAATCGTGACCGCCCTACAGGCCTGGGGTTGCGCCCGCACAAGGCTTTAATGTTTTGCATAACGAGCACATATTCAGAGTACGCAGATAAATTGAAATACAGATTTGAAACATGGAAAAGTTCTCTTTATTGATAATGAACATCTATTACAAACTCTTGAACGAGTTAGCTAATTTGTTGCACGGGCTTACAAAAGTGTTGACTCAAAATGAGATAGCAGTCCTGTACATTACATCCCTTTACTAAACTTCAAAATGTATAGACCTCCGGGCTGGAGGACGGCTTTGCCATGAAGCTGCATTATGCTTGGGTTGCAAGCTTCTTTCTTCAAGTACTTCAAAATGCGGCGCGATCAGGATGCGCCTACAGCTGGACTGGATCGGGAAAGACGACTTCGGCTCCTCGCTCGGTTTTCCTTAGTGCGGGGAACCTGTTTCAACGAGTGTCAGTATGTCGAAACATACTGGTGAAGGCGAGCTAAACCCAACTATATAAATCAACACGTTGTTTATATGAAGCATGCATATTTTTATGGGTTTCTATCTTACCTTAGTTCATTTACAAGTAAGCAGCATATAGAATTTACTGAAATAAACTTGCCACCGTTCGGTGGATTTTACCTGTCCGTTTGAACGACCTGCACAATACTTACCATTCCTTTCCTGCCACGAAGACACAAGTTAGTTGCAACAGGTTTAAATATACAGTGGATCACTGGCGGGATGCCATAATGGATGATTTAGTCTTGAACGAGGATGGAATGCAGCAAAGATTCAGTAGTGGCTACAAACTATACCGTCCAGATGCAGTAGACTACAGTGAGTTCCGTCCGGATCGGATCGGTGCCAGTGCCCCAGCGACCGTCCGCATGAACCAGTGACCTTGTGCACAAGTTGTCCGTGATCGAATCGGTATTGTTTATTAAGTTAACAGTTCATGCAGTTGAGGCAACACGAGTACAAGACAAGCAGTATTTCATGATTCAGTTGCATAGCCTCTCGGTTCAGTGTATTTCATTTAGGATAAGCTCTTTTCATAGCACAATTTAAAAAAGAGCATACATTCTAACTTGTATTTATGCATATGATAAATATTCTAAATGAACAAGCATGCAAGTAAGTAACCGTTCACAAGTTTGATTGACAAGCAGTATTATCCAAGTCTATTCTCTTTTTATCTTGGTATCTTTTATTATTACTTGGTATCATCTGATCGGGGCAACAAGAATGCATGAGTTTTAGGTGTGAGGACTTGGAAGCAGGGCTAGCTAATCGGGATGGTAGCCACTCACTTAGATGGTTGGAAGGGAGAAAGAAAGAGGCGCTTCACGACTCCGCTCGTAAGCCGCCTACTGCTCGTTCACCTGCATCACGAACAGCTCGATCAGTACCTCTTCCACTCTTTCCAATCTCGGAATTGAAGTGCAGTTTAATGAACGAAAACAATAAAATCCATCAAAACCGTTCAAGGAAAACAAGCAAATCCCAAAACCAACTCAAAGCACAAAAGCAACAAGCGACATCGAAATTCGAGGCAATAAAAGATAACAGCGGAGTGGTCCCTCCTAACTCTGCCGCTAAGTCGATCCCGGGGGCACGGTCCACTGAATATGGGAATCGATTCCGAAGAAGCAAATCCATAACGAGGACAAGTTCTTGTTTCAATCTATCCCGATCGAACGATACCGTCTTGTATTTCTTAGCCGCGCTCCCCGCACCGGGGGAACGGGGTGCTACATCTCTTCCCAGTACTCCGCCTTCAGCCACTCCTTACGGTGATCCGGTCCAAGTGATGCCAGTCCCTTCTGGTCATTGATCATCTCTCTCAACCTCTTGCTGGCGACGGTCTTGTAGCACTTCCGGATATCACTATCTCTATGATCCGGCTACCAGTAAAATCTCTGCAAATTAGAAAAATATTTTTTTATCATTGTAATAAAAAATTATTATTATAAATAAAATTCATATACATACCCCGAGCTTCTCCAGCCAAGTGAATTGTTGATCGAGCGGGATGTCACTGAAGTTGATATAAGGGCCATCAAAGTAGCCCCGCATGATCTTCCCCAGATCATTTTCAGCCTTGATCGGGAAGAATCTGAAATAAGTAGACAATATACAATTAGAATAAAAATTACAAAATAAATGTGTGAATTGACAAATAAATGCTTACGTCGCTCATCGGCACATAGCTCGGGGCAACAGATATTGGCTGGCCGCTTTGGTAGAGTAGGCGGGTCTGCAAATCTTGGACGACGGACATATACTCCGTTGTCCACAAGAAGGCCTGGAAATGGATTTGCTCCTGTGGGAGCAACTGGTGGAGTAGCCGGTATTGTAGTGTCGGTAATGGCTGGAGTAGAAGAAGGGGTAGCAGCTGATGGTAATTCGGAAGATGGAGTAGCTCCTCCTACTAAAGAACGAGTATATGGCGGGGATAAACCATCCGCTGTATCTACGAACTCATTCTCAGGTCGTGTGTGAGTATCTGGGGTAGCAGGCGTAGTGGATGGAGGATGCTACGAAGGTGATCCTCTCTGAACTTGTCATCGTCATCGTCCTCGTCCTCGTCCCGCCATACTATAGGTAAATCTGCAGCAAATAAAAAAATGGTGTCATCAAACAGATAATCATAAAGTAACGGTATGGTGAAATAAGTAAATACTAGTGTGATGATGAAATAAATAATAATCGTGTCATGAAATAATTAAATAAATATCTAAGCTAATGTATATGTATGTACGTAC
The DNA here is from genome assembly GCA_036927795.1 of Iris macrosiphon. Classification (NCBI taxonomy): domain Eukaryota; kingdom Viridiplantae; phylum Streptophyta; class Magnoliopsida; order Asparagales; family Iridaceae; genus Iris; species Iris macrosiphon. The sequence continues at coordinate 61,268,141 of JAYESA010000005.1, forward strand.
TAATCTTCTTCATCTTCCGAATCGTCATCGTCATCGTCTTCCGAATTATTTTTCGAATCGTCTTCATCTTCTACTTCTTTATTTTCATTTTTACTTCCACTATCACCTTTATCTTCCAATTCTTGTTCCTCGCTCGATACCTCCATATCAAAGTTCTCTTCTATTAGGTAAATCTTCTATCTCAATCTCTTTGTCAACTCTATCATCCTCTACGGTAACGTCAACCCCCATACCATCAACATCGACCGAACTCATATATGCAAGTTGAGGCATGACTACCTCATCCTCTTGGTATGCTAGATATCCAACATTATATGTGTTTCTAACTTTAGTTTTGCATACAACCCACCAATCGTATAATACACTTAAACCGTTTGACTAACCAACACAAATGGTTCAAAACCTATATATCTTTTTGCATATTTTATATCAACAAATCCAAAATATTTGTCAATTTTTCATCCTTGCTTGGGTGTTGTGTCGAACCAATCATATTTAAACAGCATAATTTTGTCTCATAAGAGTAATCCAGCTCCACGACATCTCTTAGTACACCGTAATAGTCAAATTCTGAATCGACATCGTAGATTGAACCCCTCATACATACTCCAGAATTTTTTGTATAATTATTCTCCTCATCGACAAATGATTGATTAATAGTCAGTGGTTCTAATTTTGAAGCCATTGATGGTGCATCTATCCCAACACTGTCCTCTTGTTTGGTCCGATAACTAATGCTCGAAGTCATTCGTTCTGTAAGTCTGTACCAGGATAAAAAATCTGAAACATCACGTATCATATAGACATTAGACAAATATTGGTCTGAATGCTAAATTTAGAATGCTTAATGTTTAGGATCCGTACATAATTATGGAACCATGATAGAAATTTTCTATCAACCTTTAGCAAGACCATCTTTATTAATATTAGGTCTCTCCATTTTTACCTCAGCTCTAAAAGTACTATGATAATAAGGAGAACAGTTAGAGCAATTCTTTTCCAAGTATATACAAAATTGAAATATCTAGGAAAGATGTGTCGCTTACTTCTCAATATCTTGCATCTCTTTTATTCTACTATTTAACAATATATACCGATGAGCGGCTTCAAACTCGTCGTCTTCCAACTAACGTACTTTAGTAGCACTTGTAGGCTTCCCTCCCATATTGAAGATCGTATGTATTACACTATTCGGGCATTAACCCCACCGTCATCATTCCTTGGGGGTCTATTACGATTTGTTCTGACATGAGTATCAAAGTAGATGGAGCACAAGTTTGAAACCTCCTCAATGATATATGTTTCGTATATCGAAGCTTCTACATGAACCTTATTACCAACATTCTTTTTCAGGTGATGTAGATACCTATAGATAATATATTGAATCTTAGAATTATTTGAATAAAGAAATTATTAGTATAAAAAATTTATACCTCTCAAATGGATACATCTATCGATAATGGACGGGAGCACCGACGTGTGCTTCGTATACAAGATGAATCGGCAAATGTTCCATACTATCAAAAAAATCGGGGGGGGGGGGGGGGGGGAAGCACCATTTCTAACTTACACAATGTCAATACAAGCTTCTCCTCAAGTTCTATTAAATATTGTACCGTCAACTTGCTTGAACACAAATCTCTAAAGAATATTGATAATTCGGCCAACGGAGTCCATACTTGATGAGGCAACATCTCTCTCAAAGCAATATGTAGTAACCTCTCCATAAACACATGGAAATTATGACTCTTCATCCCTGTCAGCTTGCGTTCGTTGAGATTAACACATTTTGCCAGATTTGACACGTAGCCGTCAAGAAATCTCAACTTTGAAATCCAGTTGTATATTATCAATTTATCCTCCCTACTCAATATAAATGGCGTTGGAGGCTTGATCCAATTGTCGTTGACACTTCATTTGAGGTGCAAATCTGAACGCCTGCAAATAATTTTCAAATCTTTTCTTGCTTTGACATTGTCTTTCGTTTTCCCCTTGATATCCATCACCATATTGAAGATGTTGTCGAATACATTCTTTTCGATATGCATGACATCAAGATTGTGCCTTATGAGATTGTCCTTCCAATAAGGTAAATCCTAAAAGATAATCTGCTTCGTTTAATTATGCCTATGTCCAAACCCTTCAAAGTGATCGCTCGATATCAGATCTTCCATCACAGTCGGCAATCCATCTACCTCTTTTTAAACTTCATCTCCTATTAGTATCAACGGGGGAGGAGATAGTTCCTGTTTACCAGCTGTAAAGGCATCTCTGTTCCTTCTCCATGGATGCGACACAGAAAGGAACTGACAGTGACAAAAAAAAATATTTTTCCTCCATTCTGGAGACGGAATGCCTTACTCTTTTTCATACATATCGGACAAGACAAAGTACCATGAGTACTCGACCCCGATAACATCCCATATACTGGAAAATCGTTGATGGTTCACATGAGAGATGCTCTCATCTGAAATTTTTGCTGCTTTAATATATCATATGTCTGAACGCCGAATTGCCACAATTGTTTCAACTCATCCACCAACGGCTGCAAGTAGATATTGATGTTCTTCTTTGGATTTTTTGGACCGAATATGATAAGTGTCAAGAACATGTAAGGAGTCTTCATGCACATTCACGGTGGTAGATTATAAGGAGTCAAAATCATTAGCCAACAAGAGTACTGAGGTCTCGACTGTCGAAATGAGTGAATCCATCATAACATAAACACAACCGGACATTCCTGGGCTCCGCAACAAATTCAAGATGACACAAATCAAAATGCTTCGATGCCTCTCAATCGGTAGGATGAGATAATTCTCCTTCATCCATCTTTCGTTCCTTGCTATGCCATGCCATGTGTTGTGCTGTATTTGCGGACATATACATCCTCTGCAGCCTCTTTGTGATTGGAAAAAACTGCATGTACTTGTAGGGACTCAACCTTACTCGGACAGTTGACTTTTCTTTGCCGCGAATTGGCTTGTATCGGTCCGCATGACAAAAAGTACATTTATCTTTATTATTGTTCTTCTTGTAGTACATGCAATCGTTTCGACAACAATCTATCTTTTTATTTCCTAATCCGACTTGTAGAAGTTTTCAGGAAACTCCTTCGATCCTTTTGGCAACAACTCTCTAACAAACTGAATTATCCGGTCGTAGCATTCGAGTTAAAATCAGACTTTAGGTTCAACAGCCGCATCACCACCGACATGACAAAATGAGAATCACAATCCGGGTATAACAGAGTATCGACATTCTTGAACATATCATATAATTCCTTCGCATCAGGATTAGGATCCTCCTGATCAAAACTTGGATCGTCTACATCAAATACCAACTCACGCGCCAGGTTTTGCGGTCGATATTTAAAGTTATCTCCGAGAGTGGACTCTTCTGCCTCCGTATTAAAGGAGGAATGATGATATTGCGAAAGCAAAGGTTCTCCTTGAGCCGTCCATTCCTTGTAGTTTGGTACGAAATTTTTCCTGTAGAGATGTTCCCTCATGAGATCCACCTCTTTGAATGGTATATTATGACATTTGACACAAGGACACTTGATGAGCCTCCTATATATGAAATAAGGTTGACTACTGTTGTATTTGAAAAATTCCTCAACGTTCGCCATGAAATCATCTGTCGAAGCAATCCTACTCCCATGTCGCCGATTGTACATCCACGATCGGTCAATAAAGTATCGACTCATTGTTCAAACTAATTTTGTATGTACGTACCCTATATATTCAAACAATATAGATTAAATACAAGCATCAAAAAACTTAAAGAATAAGAATATTCTAACTTAGTACTTAATTGTAATAACTAATTATTATTCACACTAGTTCGATAAAGTAACTACACCCTATATATTGATACCCACAGAACCCCTTCGTAGTATTTTCTAAAATGTTAATAATTTACTAGTAGTTATTTGTTTCCGATACCAAAAAATTCGATATAGGACTAGATGCATTTTTATTACTTGGAATTTGTTTTAATTTCTGAATAAATTCCTCTTCTACCTATTTGCAAATCCTACATTCTAAATATTTTTTTACTTTATTTTTTTCAAAGCCAACCCGTTAGGGTTAGGGTTAGGGTTTACCAGCGTATCATGTCCGTACGTGTCAATGTCCAGCGTATCGTGTCTGTACGTGTGTCTAGACCCCTACAATGAAAATACAATAATTAACCAAATCTAAATGAGGGTTAGGGGTACCTTAGCCGGAGGAGAAGATGATCTGGCGGAGGCAGAGGGGGTCGGGGGTGGAGGAGGGCTTGGGGGTCGGACGCCGGAGGAGGAGGAGAGGGGGTCTGGGGGTCAGGGGTCGGTGGAGGAGGAGGAGGTGGAGAGGGCGAGTGAGGGGGAGGGGCTGCCGGAGATGGGGAGGTCGCCGGAGAGGGAGGGGGTCAGGGGTGGAGGAGGAGGGCTTGGGGTTCGGACGTCGGAGGAGGAGGATGAGGAGGAGGAGGAGGAGGAGGAGAGGTAGAGGGGGGGTTGGGGGTTGCCGTAGAGGGGGGGCGAGGAGGAGGGGGCCGCGGTCGCCGGAGTGGGGGGGCGTCGGAGAGGGGGCCGGGGCCGGGGTCGGAGAGACGGAGGCCGGGGTCGGAGTCGGGTTTGGGTCGAGAGAGATCGAGAGAGAGAGAGAGAGAGTGAGAGTGAGAGTGAGAGTGAGAGTGAGAGATTGAGAATGGGGAAAAATGAAACACGCTCTAGAATTTTAAGTCTTCGCAGCGACGAATATTTCCGTCGTTATTCCATCGCTAAGATAACAACAACAGATTAGCGACGAACTATTGACAAAAAATAATATAATTTGTTTACATAAATAGATTAGCCGTAATTATGTCGAAAGTTCGTCGCTGACTCAGCGACGGATTACTTTCAGTCGCTGAGATTCGTCGCTATTTAACAGTATTTTTGTAGTGTCAGCGTGCCAATAAGGATATTAATACCCAACGATAAGCACTATAAGGATTTATTGCTAGTGGGGTTGACCTAGATAATCTATACGCCGAATCATCCAGGGTGTTGTATAATGTATAGTGTATCAATTTTTCTTTTAATATAATTACTTTATTCAAATATATATAGTAGTAAGGTAAGGTGAACGTGTCGATTTGGGTTTGTGTTAGAATGACGGGATGAAACTATGTTATTTCTCATGGTCAGATACAATCTAAGGTAAAGATTGTTGGATTGTATCTCGTATCTGATTTTAGTAATTTAAGTTTGGTGACAATATAAAATAAGTTTCATAGAAAGTTTAGTTCCACATTTTATAGAAAGTAGGAGCATGAGATATAGATACTTAAGATTGGTCCTAGACTTTTTTTCATATGGGTTAAGTCCAATATCATATCTCATGAATCAACTTTTGTTCGGGTCACAATGCGTTCCACAACAAACTTGTTATCTTGATCCCTTTCGGGTGCGTTGTTTGTTATGATGAAAGATGCAACAATGAAAATAAGGATTATTTTATATAAGGGTACTAGGTTTATGACTTAATTAGACTTTAGGTACCGAGTTTGTCCATTTTAGACTTTGGGTACTCAGATTTTTTTAGTAGAACATTTTAGTGACGAAATGAGTCTTTTAATGACGAATGTTCGTCAGTAAAATGTGTCACAAAGTTCGAGTATCCAAAGTCTAAAACGGACAAACCCAGTACCCAAAGTCTAATTAGGTCATAAACATGATACCCTTATACAAAATAATCCTATAAATAAAGTAACAAAATCAAGAGGAAAAAAAGAGTTATCTAAACCCTAAAAATCGTTAATTATTAGTAAAGAAGATTAAAATCTCTCATAATCCTCACCAAACACTCAAAACCCAAAACCCTACATCTTTTCTCTCTCCTAATAATATTTTTCTTCTCAAAAGAGACCTATATTTATAGCCTAAAATCAAATCCTAAAACAAACCATAATCATGACATAATTCTTAACTTCCAAAAAAAACTAATCCTATTCTGTGTATAATTTAAATACAAAAATCTTTTATATAAATTTGAGCCAAATCCAAACAATTTCCAAATGGCTCATGATTAGCCAATCCTTAATCACCAAAATTTTCCCAAAAAAAAATATATAAACATGTTATGTTGGCCAGATTGTGACTTGGTATCACGACCTCGTTCTGGTAGACTGACTAAATGGACACTCAATGTTGACTCCTAATTATCCAACAATACAGACATCTCACTTCGACCATAACTCTTAATTGATCGATGTCGAACTCCACTTCACTAAAGTCGTCCCTCTTGCAGACATAATCTATCAATATAAACACCAAACGCCAAAAATCATAATCACCGAAAATCTTACAAAAGTAACACCAAAATTACCAAACCCAAAGGCAAAATCTCCATCATCAACAACAAAATTCACATCATCACAATTAGCAGTAAAATCTCCATCGTCGCCATTGACACAACTATTATCCAAAACAAAAACAACAAGAAGAAAAATAAAATACCAAACAACTAAACCTCACAACGAAACTTAAACACCCATTTTCTTTCTTCTTTTTCTTAATCCTCCAGTACGAAACTGACAATATTAAGGCCTCCTTACAATGGAACTCAAACACCCATTTTCTTTCTTCTTTTTCTTAATCTTTCACTTTGTACGAAACTGACAACATTAGGGCCTTGGGACGTTCATGATCAACTTTTCTATCATCGTCTTCGGAACTTCTCCGCACACATCAAATCTTGAATGTCAAATGTCTCTCTGATACTAGTTTGTTATATATGACAAAACATGCAACAATGAAAATAAGTAACAAAATCAAGAAAAGAACTAACATCCAAACCCTAAAAATCATTAATTATTAATAAAGAAGATTACATTCTCTCATATTCCTCAGCAAACATTCAAATTCCAAAACCCTACATCTTCCCTATCTTCTAAATTTTTTTTCTCAGAAGAGACACCTATATTTATAGCCTAAATCAAACCCGTAAATAAATCATAATCATCAAATTGTTCTTTACAGCCAAGAACTTATCATAATCTATTTATGATTTAAAAAGACAAAAACCTTTTAGGTAAACTTGAGCCAAATTCTAACACACTCCTACATGCCTATCAATCACACTATACTTAGATGTTGATTAGAAGAAAAATCCTTCATGTCTCTTTTCTCAGAATTAACCACCTAGTGCATGTACTCTTAGTAGAGATCATCTTATCCTGTTACAGGTAACTCAGATGAGCATTCTTTCTCTAGAATGATCAAGATTTTGAGCTATAATGTCTGGTTCCGAGATGATGTCGTTGTGCATGACAGAATGAAAGCAATTGGTAAGATTATACAACAATATTCCCCAGATGTTATCTTCTTCCATGTATGTCATCAGCTGAAAAAATATTCCACATCATATTAAACTTGAAGACTGTCGATGGTTACGACACGTTACTTTTGTTTGTCAGGAAGTCACACCAAATATCTATGACATCTTCCAATCTTCCTACTGGTGGAAGGTTTACAAATGTTCAGTTCTACCAGAGCAAGCAAAGAATAGACATTTCTTCTCCATTCTGGTAATATTGATGCTTGTGTTCCAACTCTCTAAAAGTTTACTAATTTACTAAAATCTTTATTTTCCCATACACTACTCATCTTAAGAAGTATTGCATGATGTGTCTTATTGGACACAAATTATTATTGCAGTTTTTCCCTTTTTTTTTTTCCTACTAGGGGTACATATATAGTATTTGCATATGGATATTAGGGGTTACTGTTGGGAATGCGGTGTGACCCAAACCAGAATTGGTCCATGAGGTGTGATATTAATTGGATTGGGCCATACGCCTTAAAAGAGAATTCCCATGTAAGGCCTGAACCAATCCCAATTATCTACACCTCATGATCCCACTTCCTACCCGATGTGGGACTAAATTACCAACTCCATTGTCATCCCCTTTGAGGGCTCATTCGAAAACGAGATACAATCCAACAATCTGATGCGCCTTCAGACCACCTTATAAAGGATGTTCCTACTCCACCTTGTAAAGAGCCTCTATAATCCGATTATACACCTTGAGAAGAGCCGATTATACACCTTGGGTCCATTGTCACCCCCTTTGAGGGCTCATCCGAAAACGAGATACAATCCAACAATCTAATGTGCCTTCAGACCACCTTACAACAATCTGATGCGCCTTCAGACCACTTTATAGATGATGTTCCTACTCCACTTTGAGAAGAGCCGATTATACACCTTGGGTCCATTGTCACCCCCTTTGAGGGCTCATCCGAAAACGAGATACAATCCAACAATCTAATTCGCCTTCAGACCACCTTACAACAATCTGATGCGCCTTCAAACCCCCTTATAGAGGATGTTCCTACTCCACCTTGAGAAGAGCCTATATAATCTGATTATACACCTTGGGTCCATTGTCATCCCCTTTGAGGGCTCATCCGAAAATGAGATACAATCCAACAATCTGATGTTGATTCAGACCACCATATAGAGGATGTTTCTACTCTACCTTGAGAAGAGCCTGTATAATCCGATTAGACACCTTGGGGGCGACAGACCCACCTTTGAAAATAATTTGATTATACGCATGAACGTTCAACACAATCTTTCTCGAAGCTATTTGTTCTCGAAGCTATTTGAGCCATCCAAGCCAGCCCCGTAACCTTGGGTTCTGATACCACTTGTTGGGAACGCGGTGTGACCCGAACCAGAATTGGCCCATGAGGTGTGATATTGGACTGGGCCCATATGCCTTAAAAGAGAATTTTCATGTAAGGACTGACCAATCCCAATTATCTACATCTCATGATCCCACTTCTTATCCGATGTGGGACTAAATTACCAACTCCATTGTTAGCCCCTTTGATCGCTCATCTGAAAACGAGATACAATACAATAGTTAGTAGATGGTACTGTTGAATGTGAGGGATGGAGGGTGCAATGATTTCAATAAATGGAACTTTCGATACTAAATTGTTCCTATTCTGAGAAAGGTACTTGCTACATAATTCATTTTGCACTGCATGTAGGTGCCTAACCTGCAGTTGAGCATGTTCTTCTCGTCGTCTGTCGAGAATATCACCATGTTCAAACCTGAATCAGTAATATGTCAAAATGTTGCAGATGGATTATTTTTTCCTATGAATTAAAATATAAATGATAATTATAATGGTCTCACTATTGTGCATGCCTTCTGTTGTTAGATATTACAAAATTCAGCAGGCGTAGCGATGCCAAATGCATTGCTAACCACGCAGAAAACGTCGTCGTCACTAAAAGTGGTTAGGGATGTCTTTAGCAATGCAGCCAATATGTATGTCTCTAGTAGCCATCGTTGTGAAATGCATTGTTGTAGCACGTCTTAGCAAATTCCTATGATTTTTCTTAACTCATGAATAGCTGACATGTCAAGAGAATTATCTACCTTTTGGCAACTTCTTTTGTTAACGTGTCAATGCGACGTGGCAAGAATATTTGAGATGATCATTTGACTTATTGACTTCTAGCAACGTTTGAATAACAATTATTCTTTTCTGTATCAATATTTTAGGGACATCTAGTTATGCTCAGCAACGTGTAGCAATGTTCGGATACTAGTTAGTGACATCTTGTTGACGTCGCTGGACGTCTTTGGGTGTCAATATGCCTTCGCTAATTACCCAAAAAATGCAATTTTTTTTTTTTTTTTTTTTGCAGAAACTAACACTGAACATGTTTTTTATACACACCCAATACAGATTTGTAAACCAATCACACTTGGAACATATATAAATAAGCTAAAATTGTACACAATCACCGCAAACGATACTGAAATAATACGATAACATGGTCTCGAAGTACATAATCATCAGGGGCGTAGCCAGCTGATGCGGCTGCGCCCCCTGGAATTTTCAAATTCCTTTATATATACAAGGCTCAGCATAAGTGTTCTGTGTTGAAAACATGATCTTCCCTCATTCACATTTTTGTTACAGTTTCTAGCTACGCCTGAAGGGCACTTGTTTGAATCATACATAGCTGGAAAGAATATCTAAATGAAAAGTAAGGAGTTGTACATTATTGCCTACAAACTTCCATATTGACTTGATTTAAGCTCAAAATTTAAAGGTTGGACGCTTATAAACTAAATGGATAGAGGTTGGAAACTGTTTCTTAAGAAAATAACATTCCAAATAGAGGATGAAGGAGAAAAGAAAGAGCATGCACATCTGAAAAATTCAACATTGAGAGCCTGACTTTGCGCGAGCATAACTCCGCACTTGTAGCTCAGAATTCTGCGAGGAACGATGTTCCTCGATCTTGGTAAATTATTCTCACTTCATGTTAAATTTAATCGGTCGTCTTGAAGCTCTAACTAAGCTACTTGAACATTTCTGTTTAATTAAAAATCGTTAGTTAGGTATTGTCCCGTTGATCCGGGCGATCCCAGTACGAACCATTGCACCAGGAGTCGTGTGCAGTCATTGCCGACATGTGAAAATAGATGGAACTTGAATTCGTCGATTGCGCGCGACGAATTTGATCCATATCTGTCGAATTTTATCGTATCGGTATTTTGAAAAAATTATAATTATTCTCCGAGAGCTCTTCAGATCGTAAAGAGATTTGAATCATTCGTTGCGGAACGTCGAACTTGTTCTACGAAGTAAGTTTTGTCCAATTCTGATATCATCGACCAAATCGTCATTTTACGTATAGATGATTTGTCGCAGGCTGACACATTTGCATTGCGTCCCCTAGATGAAAATTCTGGCTTCCACTGATAATCATCCAATACGTCTGATAATGACCCATGCAGGGTCGGATAGAACACAACTAAACTATGAACAGAGAAGGGTCGATACAAAACAAGTACACAAAATAGAAGCATCTAGAGGAGTAGGCTCAAAACTCGAACCCTTAGCATCAAAAACAATAATCAAAGCCCCATCTGCATCTTCGTCGTAATTAACATCCATAGAATGGTCTGGCTCCAGTACTAAGGGCACAAGCTTTCCTCGTGTGTTCCACAAATAGTATTTCTATGTGAATTCCTTGGTGCAAGATGAAATTTGAATCATATTCTTTATGAAATTCTATATTGTGACATTTCACACGGATATTTAATTTTGGTATCGTTCACGTAATGAAAGATTTTGCAACCACTTTCAAGTGGACAAACAAGGCCGGAGCCTGAGAAGTCTTAAGCAAGACTTTTTTGTATTTGTATACTGAGATAGGGATCGTATTTGCCTAAGAGAGTAATTACTCGAACTTATGTTGGCCAAACTCAATGACCAACGTCTCAGTTGTAAACCCAAGGGTCTTGATGTCAGATTACGACATAGTCTTCTCGTTCGGTGGAGAAGGAAGTCTCCAACAAAAGTCATTTTGTTAAATTAAAAATGTTAAACTTGATTTATGTAGAAAATTGCAAAAGAATATTCTTTGAAAAGTTTACGATGAACTTCTATAAACAATTTCTGGGAAAGCATGTCGGTGGAAGTCTGATTAACGCACGATCGCCTTGTTCCGTTGAAGATCCGAAAACAAGACTCATTCTTCTTGTTCTTTGCTATAACAACCAATGGATTTTGCTAAGATGCTTTGGAACCTTTGATGTTGAAGGAGTTTCTTAGGAAAGCTCTCTGAAGATACTATCAGGGTATTCAATATTGGTGAAACTTTGTGCTCATCACACCTGGTCATGTGGAGTACTATTCTAAAGGGGTGGTCCTATTCTAAAGGGGTTGTCCTATTCTAAAGAGGAAACCCTTGGCCTTCCATGCTTGTAGGCATGGGAGTTATGTTTTAGTAGGCTTATAAAAGAAAAGGCATACATGTAGAAATTTTTCACACCAAGGAAATAAACTCTTCTATCACTTTGTGTGCTACTTTATCTTTCCGACAATTTCTTTTACGTAGTTTGCAGCACAAAGACTGTCAAGTGGTATCAGAGCCATGTTGTTTGATGCGGACGGGAATCCACTCACACATCCATTAGTGTCGGCGTCGAGTCCAGCTAGCGGCTCGAGCGTGCCAGGCATCCTGGTGATCCCGAAGGTGTTTCAGGAGTCCGGCGGGACGCAGTATCCACAACTCACGCGTGCAAACTACGATGAATGGGCCCTGGTGATGCAATGTATGCTGGAGGCAAGAGGTCTCTGGGCGGCGGTGCACACCGGGACGATGGAGCGGGAGCTGGATAGGAAAGCGATGGAGGCTCTCCTACGTTCTGTCCCGTCAGCGATGATCTCATCACTGGCGATCAAGGCGACGGCGCGGGAGGCATGGCAGTCTTTGAAGACGGTGCACGTCGGCAGCAATCGCGTCAAGAAAGCGAAGGCGCAGTCGCTGCACAAACAGTACGAACAGCTCGCATTCCGGGACGGTGAGGGCGTGGACTCTTTCGCCATGCGTCTCACTACTCTGTCGAGCGCTCTCGCCGCACTCGGCGACACAATCTCTGAGGACAAGCTCGTCCTCAAGATGCTGGCGGCGGTTCCCAAGAAGTACAGCCAGATCGCCCTGGCTATCGAGACCCTTTTGGATCTCGATGAACTCACCATTGAGGATCTAACGGGGAGGCTTAAAGCAGCGGAGATCAGGGACGAGATCGAGAGTGGCAATACCTCTGGCGGTAAGTTACTACTTACAGAGGAGGAGTGGGCTGCTTGCAAGAAACAGTAGAGGGGCGGCTCGTCCAGCAGGGGCGCCAAAAACGGCGGCCAGAAGAAGAAGTGGCACATCTCGGAGAGGGACTCGGGAGCGCGCGATCCCAAGCCGAGCGGCGAAAGGAGCGGCTCCGGTGCAACTCGCGACAAAAGTGCCGTTATTGCGGAAAACTTGGCCACTGGGCTCGTGAATGCCGCAAGAAGAAGAAGGATGAGGCCCTTTTCGCGCAGGTGGAGGAGGACGAACCGGCGCTTCTGATGGCGCAGGTGTGCACAATCGCCGAAATGCCCTACACCCACGCAGAGGCGACCGAGCAGGTGATGCTCAACGAGGAGTGCACCAAAGTAAAGCTTGGGGAGCGGGAGGACACCGATAATGTGACCTGGTACTGCGACACGGGAGCGTCTAACCATATGACGGGCGCGCGGGCAGTCTTCTCCGAACTCGACACCGGCGTGCGGGGCAGCATCAAATTTGGCGATGGCTCCGTCGTGGACATCCAAGGCCGGGGCACGGTGGTGTTCACGGGCCAAGGAAGAGAACATCGAGCCCTCACCAACGTCTACTACATTCCCCGGTTGCGTAGCAACATTGTCAGCATCGGACAATTGGACGAGACCGGCTGCTCCACGCTAATCGAGGATGGAGTGCTTCAAATCCGCGACAAACAGCGCCGCCTCCTTGCTAAGGTATCACGTACTTCAAATCGTCTATATATCCTTCCATTGCGGATCGCACAGCCGGTATGCCTCGCGGCACAGTGCTCGGACATGGCATGGCGCTGGCATACGCGCTACGGCCATCTACACTTCGACGTCCTTCGTCGCCTGAGCAGGGAAAAATGGTGGACGGCCTTCCGCACATTGATTATGTCGATCAGTTGTGCGACAGTTGTCTGGCCGGGAAGCAGCGACGCACTTCATTTCCCCGGCACGCCAACTATCGCGCCACCGACCCTCTCGACTTGGTGCACGCGGACTTGTGTGGTCCCATCTCACCGACGACACCTGACGGAAAGCGCTACTTCCTTCTCCTCGTCGACGACTACAGCAGGTTCATGTGGATCAAGCTGTTGAGATCCAAGGACGAGGCGAGCGAGGCGATCAAACGCATTCAGGTTACGGCGGAGGTCGAGTCGAAGTGCAAGCTTGGTGTACTACGCACAGACAGTGGCGGTGAGTTCACGTCGAACAATTTCAACGACTACTGCGAGCGCCACAGCATCAAGCGCCATCTCACCGCGCCTTACTCGCCTCAGCAAAATGGCGTCGTCGAGCGCCGGAATCAGACTATAGTAGCTATGGCTAGAAGCTTGCTCAAGGCGAAAAGCATGCCGGCAGCATTCTGGGGCGAGGCGGTGACCACGACGGTGTACCTGCTAAACATGGCGCCAACAGCCGCAGTGAAGGGAAAGACGCCATATGAGGCATGGCATGATAAGTGCCCCGATGTAAGTTTTTTACGTACTTTGGGTTGCATTGCTCATGTGAAGATGGTGCAGCCAAACTTGAAGAAACTTGACGATCGGAGCAAGCAAATGGTGTTTGTTGGCTACGAGGCGGGGTCCAAGGCTTACAGGGCCTACGATCCAGTCGGTCGTCGCTTGTATGTCATCCGCGACATCATCTTTGACGAGGCGGGGCAGTGGGACTGGACGCACACCGACATCGATGCCAGCCTCGTCGGGATCGGCGAGGCATTCACTGTTGAATTTTCCCACGAGCTCATTCCCGGCACGTTCATTTCGGCCCGGAATGGAGGTCCATCGCCAGAGGCTGTGGGCGCAGCCACACCCGCATCGACGCAAACGATGCCTCCACCCGAGCAGGCGGGAGCCGGTCACGCGTCCCCACCACCGGCCGTAACGCCCGCTCACACAACCGCGACATCAGCCGCGACGAATCCAGCGGTTTCGACGCCTGAGACGACGGGTACGGCTCTGATCCGATTCGTCTCACTGCCGTCAGGAGCGACACCCGATCCGCCAAACGAACCGCCGCGCTGATACCGCTATCTGCAAGACATCTATGAAGTTGAGTCGATGCACCACCACGACTCTGAGGACCTCCTCCTCGCAATGGATGACGAACCCTCTGTTTTTCAGAAGTGGAGCAACACGAGTGCTGGCGCCGAGCGATGCTGGATAAACTCGCATCCATTGAGGAGAACGACACTTGGCGGCAAGTAGACCTGCCCGCTGGTCACCGCCCCATTGAACTCAAATGGGTCTACAAGGCGAAGAAGGATGAGCACGGCGTCGTCATCAAGCACAAAGCCCGGCTCGTCGCGAAGGGGTATGTGCAGAGGCACGGGATCGACTACGATGAGGTTTTTGCGCCAGCAGCCAGACTTGAGTCCGTCAGGTTATTACTGGCGTTTGCCGGTCATACAGGTTGGGTTGTCCATCACATGGATGTGAAAACGACATTCTTGAATGGGGAGCTCGACGAAGAGGTCTACGTCACGCAGCCACCAGGTTTTGCAGCCGCCGACGAGGAGCAAAAAGTTTTTCGCCTACACAAGGCACTCTACGGCCTGAAGTAAGCACCGAGGGCCTGAAACACGAAGCTGGACAAGTGCATGTCCACACTCAGATTCAGCAGGAGTCCCTCGAAGCACGCCATCTACGGCGTGGCCATGGCGAGGCAAGGCTGCTCGTGGGTGTCTACGTCAACGACCTCATCATCACGGGAAACAATGCGGGCGAGATCGACAAGTTCAAGCGCGAGATGAGCAGCTCATTTAAGATGAGCGATCTCGGCTTGCTTTCCTTCTACCTTGGCATAAATGTACAGTAGAACACAGACGGTATCACAGTGAACCAGTCTGCGTACGCAGCCAAGATACTGGAGAAGAGTGGCATGGGCGACTGCAACCCTTGCCATGTACCTATGGAGCCACGTTTGAAGCTCAGCAAGGATAGTACTGCACCGCCGGCAGATGCCACGGAGTACCGAAGCATAGTAGGAAGCTTGCGATACCTCGTGCACACCCGACCAGACTTGTCATTCGCAGTCGGGTATGTGAGCCGCTTCATGGAGAAGCCAACGACTGAGCACCTAGCGGCGGTCAAACATATACTCCGGTATGTTGCTGGTACGCGAGGTTACGACTGCCGCTACGAACGAGGAATAGAGGAGCCCCGGCTGGTCGGCTACTGCGACAGCGACATGGCCGGGGATGTTGACGACCGCAAGAGCACAACAGGCGTACTATTCTTCCTCGGCAACAGCGCTATCAGTTGGCAATCACAAAAGCAGAAGGTGGTGGCACTATCATCCTGCGAAGCCGAGTATGTCGCAGCAACCACTGCCTCCTTCCAAGGCATCTGGCTCGCACGGCTGCTGGCGGACATGAAGGGCGACGATATCAGATGTGTAAAACTGCGCATCAACAACAAATCAGCAATCTCCCTCAGCAAAAATCTGATGTTTCATGATCGCAGCAAACACATCCAGACGAGGTACCACTTCATTCGTGACTGCATCAAGGATGGGACAGCTGAGGTAGAGTATGTCCGAACAGATGAGCAGCTCGCCGACATACTGACCAAGGCCCTGGGCCGGGTCAGGTTCCAGGAGCTTCGCTCCAAGATCGAGATGATCGTCATCAAGTAATCGCAAAAGTTTAGGGAGCGATTATTGGTGAAACTTTGTACTCATCACACCTGGTCATGTGGAGTACTATTCTAAAGGGGTGGTCCTATTCTAAAGGGGTGGTCCTATTCTAAAGAGGAAACCTTGGCCTTCCATGCTTGTAGGCATGGGAGTTATGTTTTAGTAGGCTTATAAAAGAAAAGGCATACATGTAGAAATTTTTCACACCAAGCAAATAAACTCTTCTATCATTTTGTGTGCTACTTTATCTTTTCGACAATTTCTTTTACATAGTTTGCAGCACAGAGACTGTCATTCAAACGCTCTTTTGGTGTATGGACTTTTTCTCGTAGCTTACAGACAAGTTGCCGAGTTTAAAAGCAAAAACTATTGCTAAAGTGCTAAAGAAGCACAGGAAAAACTCTCTATATTCTCAAAAAGTCAATAATAATCCTCCTCCTCCTCCATTTAGCCATCCAGGAGCTATTATATAGATTCTAGGGGCCTATGTCCATGTAACTGCCTATACGCAAGGTTAAAACTTAAAAGCCTACAATGATGCTAACTTGCTAGTATGTAAGGCTCAACGGAATGCTTTTAATTTCATTTCTTGAAAGAATTATGGACATAATGGCGCATTTATTAGGACAGTAACAACCTACTAAGATCGTGGATTGTTATTCCCTAGATTCCTGCTCATAGAGAGGGGAATAGGTTAAACAACTTGTAACTATTGTCCGCTTAGTGTAGTTAGCGTACGTCTTGTGGCACTGGATAGTCGTATGACGAGGGTAGGCCTATAGCGAGGCCCGTCTCGTTGGCTAAGAGCTCGCCAATGTATGGCGGGACTGGTATACTGGGTCAAAGCTCGCTTACACAGTGGAGCTAAACAATTTGATTTAAAATCTCTCTTGGATAGCGGAGCTAGCCGATTAGATTATTTTGCTTGCTTGTGTGTCAAAGCTAGCCTTATAAACTTTTCTAACTTTGCATGAATAGAAAAGTTTTCCTATTATGGGCGTCTTTAGCCCGTGCTAGGCTTGGATGGGTCCACTGGTGTCCAAATGACCATTCTACTCTTTTTGTACTTGTATGAGCTTTGTGATGTGCCAACCAGCTGATGGGTTGTCCAGAGATTGACTTTTTGATGTGTTAACAACTAGAGCACACCAAGATAGGTGTCGTATCCATGTAGTCATGTCCTTACCATACTCTAAATATAATATGACACTCTAAAATTGGCTTCATTGACACACATTGTCTTCATGGACACACATTGGAAACTCCAAAATACACTAGGACGTCAAGATAGGTTGTTGATATGGTATGTTGTGTGCCATATTTAAGTATAGTATAAGCACATGGGAATATCCTGAGGACATATCTGGGATGCCAGAATATATGTCACAGGATATTCCATTATGAGATTATTGTCATAATGATTGAGATCATTGTATTAATGACTGTAAGGCTATATAATGCCAATGAGACAATCAATAAATCAGTCAACTAATTTCAACATGGTATCAGAGCTAAGTTTCCACAAACCCTAGCCGTCACCAAGCTTCCACAAACCCACAGGAGGATTTCCTAGATCTCCTCCACCGAACTCTTCTATGCCCCCCCCTTTCTTCCCTTCTCCGCCCTTCGCAGGCCGCCCTTCGCTGTTGCTGCCCCGTCCCGCTACTGCTGCGGCTACTACTGCTGCTGCGGCTGCTGCTGCGACGACGGCTGTGACATGCGTGCTGCCGCCTCCTCCGCACCAGCACGAGACAACGCCTAATAGAGATGCCTAGATCTGAAAAAAGGGGGGACATATTCGGATCTAGGAGCAGACGACGAGGACGAGCGTGAGTCGTGGAGCGAACGTGACATGATTGGATAGATGACGCATCGATGGAGGAGATCATCAAGAAGCTAGATTCTGCAGAGGTGGCGACGTTGATGAAGTTGTTGACGATGTCGGCTGGTGAGAACACGACACGAACGTCGCTGGAGTTGAAGCTTTCCTCCATCGATCTGAAATTAGATGGACCAGCCACCTATCTGAGTTGGTCACGACGGGTGAGAAGAACCCTCACAGGAAAAAACATGAAGGGGTTCCTGATGGGAGAGACGACAGAGCCGGACGATGGCTAGACAGGACACGATGAGTGGAAGTCTACTCATATGGTGATCTATATCTGGCTTCTCAACTCCTTAGTCCAGTCTATTGCCGCCGCAGTAGACGGTATTGAGATGGTGAAAGATGTGTGGAAGAAGTTGAGAAGGACCTATGATGGTGTGGGGAACAACTTACGGGTCTTCCAGATAAAGGGGGAGATTGATGACACCGTACAGGGAGAGAAGACGGTGCAGGAGTATGCCACGGAGTTGGAGCGTCTGTGGTTGGATTATGATCACTCCCCAGATCGGGCGAGCTGCGGGGACCCTAAGTGTAAGGATAGACAGGTGTGTCTGTAGGAGAGGACGATGAAGTTCCTCAAAGGACTGACTGCAGCTTTCGCACAGAGGACGGCCCTACTTGTAGCCCAACCAAAGATCCTTGGCCTTGAGGAGGCTATCTCAGCCATGATCCAGGAGGAGACATGCATCAGGCTGCAAGCCGGGACAGGTGGTCCCCCCGAAGCAAAGTCAGCACTAGCGATCACCAGCTCAGGTAACACAGGATCTAAGGGAGAGCCCTGGCAGCATAACCGACAGTGCTACAACTGTGGAAAGATGGGTCATCATCGGTATGCTTGTACCAAACCACCTAGGGAGGGAGATTCAGGTGGTGGACGAGGACCGTTCGGCGGACGAGGATATAATGGAGGATGTGGTCGTGGTCGAGGGGGTAGACGAGGCGGCCGAGGAGGTTATCGGGCGAACCTCCTGATATCAGAAGGGAACAGAGAAGTTGATGGCACCTTTACTGTGGAGGACCAGGCACTGGGAGACATGAGGAGTAGAACAGAGGAGGCGTCCACCTCATTCTTTGTTAGGGGCAACGCTGCCATGTATGCCCATCCATCAGAAGGTACTGACGAATCACTTGCCCTTGCGTCTATCTCTTCCCTTAAATCATCAGACTGGATTATCGACTCGGGGGCATCTCGGCATGTGACAGAGAATGCTAGTGAGTTTTCTTCCTACACTCACCTAGCATCAGCAGACAGCATTCAGACAGCTGATGGCACTTTTCAGCCAGTGGTCGGTAAGGGTACTGTTAATTGTATAGGTTCAGTAAGATTATCCAATATTTTACATGCTCCATCCTTTCTAGTCAGTCTCTTGTCCATTAGTTCTATAATCCTCCAACTTAAATGCATTGTTTCTTTTGATATTCCTAAGGTGACCTTCCAGGAGAAAGGGACAGGATGAAGACTTGGGACTGGCACTTGGCATGAGGGACTGTGGTACCTAGATCGAGAAGGACTGGACTCAGCATTGGTATCTATGGCAGAGAAGGCTGGCATGAAAGGACTGTAGCAGAGGACTGAGGATACCTTGATACTCCATCATCGGAGGATGGAACATTCTTCCTTTGATACTCAAAGTAAGTTGTATCCAGAGATTTATGCAAAAACAAATAAAAAGAAATTAGTATGTGATGCGTGCGAGTTAGAAAAACTTACTAGGAGCTCATATGTTGGCACGGGTCATAGGAGCACTTTTGCTTTTGAGGTAGTACATTCTGATGTCTGGGGTCCATGTGCTACTAACACTATGAATGGTTATAAGTACTTTGTTTCTTTCATTGAGTGTGCCTCTCGTGTTACCTAGTTATATTTGATGAAAAATAAGAATGATGTACCTGCTTGTTTTCGGGATTTCCATAAGCATGTCCAGACTCAGTACAAAGTAGTTGTGAAGGTACTGAGGTCTGACAATGGAACAGAGTATACCAACAGGACGCTTGTAGAATACTTGTCAGCACACGGAATACAGCATCAGACCACCTGTGCATACACACCAACACAAAATGGAGTTGCAGAAAAGAAAAACAGATACCTCTCTGGAGGTCGCAAGAAGTATGATGATCGACATGAATGTCCCATAGAGTCTGTGGGGGTATACAGTGTTGACAGCAGCTCAACTCATCAACAGGATGCCCTCGAAGGTCCTCAGATGGAAGTCCCCATGTGAGGTATTGCAAGGCAATAATAGTGGGATACTCCCACTGAAGGTGTTTGAGTGTGTGTGTTTTATGAAGGACAACAGGCCATCGGTTGGGAAACTTGACCCTAGAGCGGTCAAATGCATCTTCGTAGGCTACTCGGCGACCCAGAAGGTGTATGTGTGCTGGAGTCCAGTAGAGAAGAAGAAGTTTGTCAGTATTGATATCCACTTTCGGGAGCATGAGCCATACTACCGCCAGGACGGAACTTCACACAACACGCCTAATACTGCCAGTATTAGGCGAGAGGGGGAGATGGAGAACTTGGTGGTAACCGATTTAGAAGTTTGGCATGGAGGCACGGAAAAGGGACAAGAAGGTGAAGGTGTTAGGCCTACGGCTCAGGGAGAGTTACTTACCTACAGCAGGAGAGAGAAGCAAACTGCAGGACCAGTACCGACAGTGCCAGTGCCAAGTCCCTTGCCTGCGTTCGTCCCAACTCCTGAGGCACCGACACCAACCCCCTTTCAGGTGATACCCCCTCCTTCACAAGATATCATTCCTCCTACTTCTACTCCTCCCACACCACTATCTGTACAGAGGACCACTCGCAGCAATGCAGGAAATCCTCTAAACAGATATGGTTGGGATATTGCTCAGTTTGTTTCTTATGACCATATCCCTTCTTCTCATGGAGCATTTATAGCATCTTTGGATAGTATTACTGTACCTAACAATTGGCAGGTTGCCAAGAACGATCCAAAATGGAAAGCGGCAATGCACGAGGAGTTGGGAGCTCTGGAGAAGAACCACACTTAGGAGCTTGTGAGACTGCCAGTGGGGAAGAGAGCAGTTGGATGCAAGTGGGTCTTTACCGTGAAGCAGAACCCAGATGGATAGGTTGAGCGCTACAAAGCTCGACTACTAGCCAAAGGATACAGTCAGACGTACGGCTAGTTGTGCTGATGACAGGAGGTCTACCTCGGGATATTGCATATTTGTAGGAGGTAACTTGGTCTCCTGGAGGAGTAAGAAGCAGTCTGTGGTGGCCAGATTGACAACTGAAGCAGAGTACAAAGCTATGGCCTTGGGAGTTGCAGAGCTGCTATGGTTGAAGAATATGCTGGTGGAGCTAAAGCTGGATCAAGGAGCCAAGATGAAGCTGTGGTGTGACAATCAATTAGCTATTAGTATTGCCAACAATCCAGTACAGCATGACATGACCAAACACATCGAGATTGATAGATTCTTCATCAAAGAGAAGTTGGATAGTGGATTACTGGAGCTTGGCCATGTTCCAACCAGGGATCAAGTAGCAGATGGACTAACCAAGGGACTCGCCTCAGTGAGCAAGATTAGAGGATGTGACAAGATGGGCTTAGTGAATATCTTTCACCTATTTTGAGGGGGAGTGTTGATATGGTATATTGGGTGTCATATTTAAGTATAGTATAAGCACATGGGAATATCCTGAGGACATATTTGGGATGCCAGAATATGTCACATGATATTCCATTATGAGATTATTGTCATAATGATTGAGATCATTGTATTAATGACTGTAAGGCTATATAATGCCAATGAGACAATCAATAAATCAATCAACTAATTTCAACATAGGTTGTGTCATTGTTGCTGCTTCCACGCACGTGCAATCATAATCCAACCTTTTCATCTATGGACACTCCAAAATACACCAGTAGGACACCACTTTAGGTCTCATGACAATATTGGTTGTATCGATTTTTCAACGATACAAATGTATCGTATCGATATCGAGAACATCAACACACACTAGCTATGACACACTAATATAGGTGTCATGGTGATGTAGCCATCTCCAAATTAAATTAACAGGACTAGACACACCAATATTGGCTTCGCATTTGTGTCTGTGCAACATTATCACTTAAAACTTAAATTTTACATAATCCAAACAACATCTAAACAAACTAAATTAAACTAATATATTAATTAAATTAACCCAAATTGAAACCTCATTAACTTATTCTTGATTTCATAACAAATCTCTAATTCATATATTTAACAAAATTCCAAATATCTAATTAACTAAAAATTAAGTAATAATTTAGGTTAGGGTTATACCTTTAAGGACTTTGAGGAGATCTTGGTCGTCGGACAAGTAGAGCTCGGCCTCGGGTTGGTGGTGGCAGTATGGTAACGGAAAGTTGGTGACGGTAGGTGGTCGTGCGATGACACGGTGGTGTTGTGCTGGTGTTGAAGAAAAAGAGGAGAGAAGGTGGGGGCTACTAGAAGAGGAGAGAGTATAGAGAGGAGGTAGGAATCGGGAGGTGTTGGTGGAGTTGGAGGAGGAGAGGGAGAGGGTTTCGGGCTCGGGCGCTGCTGGAAGAGGAGGATAGTGGGGGTAGGGGCCGGGGGATCGGTTGGGAGGATAAGCAAAGGGAGAGAGAGAGGCGTGGGGGCTAGACATAAATGGGTGCTGGTCGGCGGTGAGGCAGAGAGAGGAACGGTAAGGATTTGAGCAAGAAAGGAATTTGGTGGGGGAGGGGAGTAAAGAAATCAAATTTTTTGGGAATATTTTGATTTTTTTTCTACTTTCGATCAACGACACCGTTGCGAAGCCACATTAATTGGCGACATCAAGGCAACGTATTAGCAACGCAACCTAAATTGCAAATATGACGTGGCAAGTAATGACTTACGACGTATTTGCGATATATTAGTAACATAACCTAGATTCTATAATTTGCAATGCCGCACTTTGATGTACTTCGTATTGGGAACGAAACGCGAAAACCGTTTCCCAAACCAGAGAGCACTTGCGAGAGAACCGAGCAAAACGCACAAACCAAAAAATACCAAATACAAATCGCAGACACAGAGATCTTTACGTGAAAATTTCAGATAGAAAAAACTACGTGACGATCGGAGTCCAATCCTGAAGAACCTCCACTAATGGAATGAAGAGATTACACCCTCTACAAGCTCCTCACTGATCCAACATGGATCACCGCAACTCTTTGGAACAGAAAATAGATTAGAACCACGAAGAAAAAAGATAATGAGAAATACCCCAAATTGATCCCCTTTTTCGAAACGGCCTCCAATCCTTCTTTCTCCTCTCCAAAGTTGTAATGACACTCTTGCCATCTTTTTTTCTCTCTCTTTTGTTATATATTGCATGAGTCTTTTTATAAACCCTTGCATGAATTATGGTTTCCATATGGAAATCTATATAGAGAAGTCAAAAATATTTATGGAAATATAATTACATTCAATTATATATTTAATGGAAATCAAATCATAAATTAGCTTACCATAAATTGAAAATCCAATTATATGAAAAGTTAATATATGAAAGATCCAATCATAAATATATAATTAAAGTCAAAGATGAAAATCTAATATAATATTTGCTTACTATAAATATTCCAATACACGATGCTCAATACACTTTTCGAGCTTTTCTGACACACGGATGACGCTCGTCGCACTTTAGGGTATTCTCCACATAGGTTGGGAATTCCACCCACTCCAACAAATCTCCCTTTCACAACTATATGGAGAGGGTCGTCATCCCGACGATCTGCCTGCAGTACTCAAACTTTCCCTTGGAATAATTTTTGTGAACATGTCTGCTCCGTTATCTGTATGAACCTTTTCAAGCGCCGCTTCCTTCTTTTCCATAATATCCCGTATCCAATGATACCGGGTCTCAATGTGCTTGGACCGGCTATGAAATATTTCGTTCTTCACAAGGTGAATAACACTGACAATCGCAAAGCAAAAGATATTGCTCTTGCTTTAGCCAAATTTTTTGTAACAGCTTCTTCATCCACAACAACTCCTTGAAATCCTCTGTCGCCGCAATGTACTTTGCCTCTATCATCGACAAGGCAACACACTTCCGCAGTTGCAACTGCCACGATACTACTCCACCAGCAAACATCATCATATAGCCCGAAGTCGATCACCTCGTATCTATATCTCCAGCCATATTAGCGTCAGTATACCCAACCAGCTTCGGCTTGTCACCACCAAAAGAAAGTCTCCAATCGGCAGTGCCCTGAAGATACTGTAGAATCCACTTGACCCCACTCCAATATACCCTTCCAAGATTGGAAGTATACCTGCTAACTGTGTCAACTGTATAAGCGATGTCTGACTTAGTACATGTAGTACCCCGCTCCGCGTCGGTATTATGTATCAAGGTGAGTGGGCAGAACTTCGTTCTCTGATTCTTGCATGCCTTAATAATGAATCTAAGTTTTTGAATGCTTGTTTTCATAAAAGAATGAAAGAACCTGTCTTGCATGCTAATAAGAGAACTCACATAGCTTGTCTTTGAAACGAACTTGCCTGCTTAACTAAGAGACCCTGAAACGAATATCTAAGGCTAAGTGTTTGCATGAACATGTTCACTATCTCTTGTGATTCGAGAGAACCATATCGTGTGCTTGAATATGTCCAAAGATAAGGGGGCTTGCCCACAACAAAGTTATATGTTCTGATGGTTCGTCTCGTCTACATACTAGAGTTTATTTGATAGTGTTTTATGCATTCGCATCGGTCGGACAATGTCTATTGGTGGAAAGCAACCATGTATCACGGCTCCTACAGAGATAGTGGAAAGCAACACATGTGTCACGGCTGCCAATAGCATCAGATAAAGGGTCATTGGTTAGCTGGATCAACCGCTGCCGATCCTGAGTTACTCGGGGACCGCACTGCATATAAGATAGTCCATTGTGTTGGCTTGGATAGAGGACAGCCCCTAAGATATGCATTAGTTGCATTTGTCCATAGAGTTTTTGAGTATAGCTCACGAGACACGCTGCGCACACCCTAACAGAAAAATCGACTTGTCTTGCTTATATCGAATATGAACTCAGCTTTCAAAGTTATTTTCTAAAGAAAGTAATATGACTCTACATCGAACTGCATGTAACGAACATAGGTAAACTAGAAGATCACTAGTAATGTAATATTTTATAACATGATTTGTCACGTCCCAGTCCCAAAATACGTAGGACTAGTAATACGTAACACGCCAGCCGTATGTATACGAACTCCAATATATGGAAACCATATACACACGTACGCTGTACATGAATATCCAATCCACCAGTGGTAATATACTGTCAACAAGTCACACGCAATCTGTATCTCATCCACAGCACAAATAAATAAATAAATGGGGATAAATAACTGAATATCAAATAGGAAGTCTCAAAGTATGATAGTCGGATGGAAACAAATCCACTGCAAATCGACTATACGAAAACTACTAAATGAGAGAAGAGAATCAAAATATAAGATAAATGTCCAAAAAGAAATAGCAACTATGATCTCTAACAACTGCAATGAATCAAAGATACTCCAAAGGTAAGACCTCCTCAGTCTGATAAGAAGCGTCAGGTCCAGGTCCATACTCCTGCGGGTACTCCTGTCCGTCTATATCTGGAAAGGTATAAGGTCCTCAGAGGGACGTAACAAGATACAAATAAATATGCCAATAAAGTACTGAAAAGTAAACATCCAATGGGGTCGCCTAACTGTCTAAGTGAATGCAGTTTAAGAACAACTTTCCAACAAGTGGGCTATCTAGCTAAAATAGGATTGGCATGATTCTCTTGAAGATTCAGGAGCCTAAAAAGCATATCTTTTGAACGGCAGAGGCCGCCTGATAATATATAATATATAGGGTCATCACTGCCCGTATCTCCGGTGGAGCGTCCGAGTTATAAAAGAAAAGTGCAAAGGAGCCCAAATGCCTTACTTGTTGTTCTTTCCACCCCATGCTCTAAGCATGTCACATACATGACACGATGATACCTCTAATAACTGCCAGGTTTACTAGCATGCAAAGTTTCTATCGGCAGTTATCTCTATCCGTCGTACGACCTATATGTACCAGTGGCCAGCCGAGTACGCAAGTCCGTGTCCTACATGTGACTCACACTCGTATAAGAATAGTGTCATGGCCAATGAAACATAAAAATACCTCATGATAATGGGGTGGTCTCATAAAGTAGGTCCAATGCATATACATAATAAAAACATAATACGACGACACCGTTGTTACACCCAAGTTTTCTTGGACGCGCAGTTTATATAGCAGTTTAAAAAATATAAACTAAAATAAGAAGAAATAAGACATGCATGCATCATATGGAATATAAATAACAGTACAATGACAAGATATACTTGCCTGGCAAGCAATCTGTATAGTGTAAGCGTCCAAATGTCAAGGACACGGGATCAGGAACTACGGCCTCCGAACAAACGTCTCCGGATGCTGAAATAAATATCACCAACGTTTTCGAAATCAGCGAGATAGCTAGAAATTACTACCCTTTCGTCCAATTTGGACGGGCAAAACGATAATTTTGGATCAAAGCGGGGTCCACATATGGCCCACTTAACACCGAAAAGCGTGCCAAGGGTAAAGGTCTCTAAATAAGACAAACTATAGGTCAAACAAACTCTAAATGTCAGTACGAACTCAACGGTATATCCAATTTTGGATTTCGGTGAGCTAAACACAAATTCGTCCAAAAAGTCAACCGTGGGGCCCGCAAATAGACGGTTTGGTCAACTCTCAGAATTGTATGAAATTTGGGTCACAGGACCAGCGCGATACCACGAGTCCAGTGGCGTAAGTTTCGTCGTATTCTGACGAGCGTACACTAAATGGCGCGGAATTTTGCAAAAATTACGATACGGAAATTTTTTGCGGATACGGACTGATTCCGACGCGCACACGTGTCCGAATCAGTTTTCGTGAAAGTCCACACATCTGGACATACCATACACGTCTTTCGGTGCAACTGGTACGCGACGGGGCGGTCCCGTTTGGCGGGGCCCGCTCCGTATCGCAAATTCTGGAAGTTGAAAAAGTACGTTTTCATGATTTTCAATCTAATTTAATTCAGTATACAACAATAAATTAAATATTGTAATTGACAAAAATTAATCCCGGTTAGGTGGTCTTCGCATAGCAAGAAGAAAAACTAAATTCGGATCTCTGTGGTGGGAGATACGAGTCATTAAACATGGGTGGTTACCGCAGTTTTCTACGATCTAAAAGTTGTCGTTTTTCGCCAACTTTGTCTCAGTTTTTGCCTAGTGTTATGCGCTGTTCGAGATAAACTAATGCACAGTATTGGAAGGGGGATAGGTCGTGAACATACCGGTGAAGACGGGGTCGAGTTTGGTCGAGCGATGACACGGGAAATAAAGCATGAACAGAGGTAAGTCGCTGTTCAAACTGCTGTCGGCACACGGTTGATTCGATCGCGCGGTTGCTCCGGTGCTTCAGGCGGCTACTCCGGCGGCGCGGCGGTGGCTCTGGGTCGGCGGCGGCGCTCGCAGGGTCGAGATGGAGATTATAAGAGGCGTTAGGGTTTAGGGTTTGACTATGGGCATATATATATATATATATATATATATATATATATATATATATAGCGAGGGAGCGGGGGAGTAGCACAGGGGTATTCGCGGGTACTGGTTGGGGTGAGTAGTTGCTCCTACTGTGGGTTTCCTTCTTCGGATTGGGAGTTTATTAGGATTCCTAGTGGGTTAAATTTTATTTAAGGGAATTTGGGTTTTGGTTAATTCTTTTTTTTTCTTTTTTTTCCTTTTATTCTTTCTTATTCTTTTCTTTTCTAATTCCTTTAATAAACTTTATATATATATATATATATATATATATATATATATATATATATATATATATATATATATATATATATATATATATATAATTCTAGAAATTTATTTTAGTGCATACAATTAATCTATCAACTGTCCTCAAGGTCTCCTACATAAAAATAATTAAGGAAAAATTACGCGTTGCTCCATAAATCCTCTATTGCACAATTACCTAAAAATAAAAATTCAATAAATTTTATTTCTTCTAATTAGCTAATAATTACTATAAATCAATTAAATAATTAATTAAATACTTAATACGATTTTTAAAATTAGGGGTTTTATATTCTACCAAACTTATAAAAATTTCGTCATCGAAATTAAAACTAAGCCACGGTAGAAAGTCAAGGATGGTGTAAGATAGAAATTTACATAGTAAATTCATACCTTGGTCTACGAATAGGTTCGGAAAACATTTGCGCATGTCGTCCTCGCGCTCCCAAGTTGATTCTCCTGGCGCGACATGCTTCCATGCCACGCGAATCAAAGGAATAGACTGGTTCCTCAATACTTTCTCCCGACGATGAAGGATTTCCACGGGTTGCTCTTGGTATGACAAGCTCGGCCCAATGGTAATCTCAGAATGGTCGAGAACATGACTGCTATCTGCCATATATCGCCTAAGCTGTGACATGGAATACATCATGTACCCCCTCAAGTGAAGGTGGTTGCGCAAGTTGATATGCCACTTCTCCCACTCTCTCTAGCACGTCAAATGGTCCAATATATCTTGGACTCAACTTGCCATGCCCTCCAAATCGAATGGTGCCTCTAGTAGGTGATATCCTTAAGAAGATATGATCGCCCTCTTTGAACTCCAAGGGACGGCGATGAAGGTCTGCCGACTGCTTCTGTCTGTCTTGCACTCCTCACAAGTGCCCTTGTATCTTCTTCACTGTCTCAACGGTGTTGACCACCAACTTTGGTCCCAGAATCTAACGCTCTCCCACGTCACGCCAACACACAGGAGACCTACACTTTCTTCCATACAATGCTTCAAACGGAGCCATCTGGAACTCGTTTGATAACTATTGTTGTAAAAAACTCCACAAGATGTAGGTGGTCCTCCCATGATCCTCCAAAGTCTAACATACAAGCCCTCAACATATCCTTCAGTGTCTGAATAGTACACTCGGACTGCCCATCTGTCTGCGGTGATAAGATGTACTAAACTTCAGACGAGTCCCAAGACTCTCTTGCATGCTTCTCCAGAAGTGCGATATAAAACGCGAATTCCTGTCTGATATAATGCTGACCGGTATGTCGTGCAATCTCACGATCTGCCTCATGTATAAGTCAGCTAAAGCTTCTGTAGACTGTCTAACTCTAAAAGGGAAGAAATGGGCTGACTTGGTGAGTCAATCTACTATTACCCATACTGCATCTCTCCCAGTTGGACTCTTGGGAAAACCCGTGACGAAGTCCATGGTGATGTGCTCCCACTTCCACTCTGGAATCGGAAGTGGTTGCAATAATCCTGCTGTTCTCTGGTGCTCCGCCTTTACTTGCTGACATACTAGACATTTGGCTACAAAGCGAGCTCTCTCTCTTTTCATTCCATGCCACCAAAAGTGTTGTCGTAAGTCACGGTACATCTTGGTGCCTCTCGGATGAATAGAATATATCGAACTATGAGCTTCTGCCATCAGCTTCTTTTGAATCTCTCCATTGGGAACATAAAGACGATCACTACATTGTAATGTCCCGTCATCATGAATGCACAATCCTGTCTGTTCTCCGGCCTCTGCCCTTTCTTTCAATCTCAGGAATCTGGCGTCTGTAGACAAAGCTGCCTTGATCCTCTCTACTAGTGATGACTGTACTTGCAAATTGGCTAATATTCCATCTGTTCCGAGTAATATCACTTCTATGCCAAGCTCTTGCAAGTCCTCCAATAATTCTCTCTGCGTCGTCAAGAAGTAAGCTGCTGGTTTCCGGCTTAACGCGTCTGCTACAACGTTAGCCTTGCCTGGGTGATAATGTAGCTTTATCTCGAAATCCTTCATCAACTCAAGCCATCGGTGTTGCCTCATATTTAACTCCTTCTGCAAGAAGACATATTTGAGGCTTTTGTGGTCTGTATAGATCTCCACTCGTTCCCTATATAAGTAATGTCTCCATAGCTTTAGATCAAATACAACGGCTGCAAGTTCCAAGTCATGAGTTGGATAATTCTTCTCATGCACTCGTAACTGTCTAGATGCATATGCAATCACCTTGCCATGCTGCATCAACACGTATCCCAAGCCTTTCCCTGATGCGTCACTGTAAATCACATAGCCTCCTGATCCTGATGGAATAGTCAATACTGGTGTTATAGTTAGTCGCTTCTTCAACTCCTCGAAAGCAGCTTGACACTCGTCGGTCCATACAAACTCTTGATCCTTGCATGTCAATCGAGTCATAGGTGCTGCTGTCCTTGAGAAGTTCTCCACGAACCGTCGGTAATATCCCACAAGTCTAAGGAAACTCCTCACCTCCGATGCTGATTTAGGAACGAGCCATGTTTCGACTGCCGAAATTTTCTCTGGATCAACAGAAATACCATCTTCCGTAACGACATGCCCAAGAAACGAAACTCTGTCCAAAAAAAACTCATATTTACTGAGCTTTGCATATAACTGCTCTCTCCTCAAGGTCTCTAGAACAATCCGTAGGTGCTTCTCATGCTCCTCGTGGCTCTTCGAATAGACAAGTATGTCATCTATGAAGACGACCACAAACTGATCCAAATACTGATAGAAGACTCGATTCATTAAGTCCATAAAGATAGTTGGAGCATTGGTCAACCCAAATGGCATGACCAGAAACTCGTAGTGTCCATATCTTGTTCTGAATGCGGTCTTCGGGATATCCTGCTTCCGTACCTTCACCTGGTGATATCCCAATCTCAAGTCTATCTTTGAGAACACCTTTGCTCCACTAAGCTGATCAAATAAGTCATCAATGTGCGGCAACGGGTATTTATTCTTCATGGTCACTGCATTTAAGGCTCTATAGTCAATGCACATACGCACTGACCCATCCTTCTTTGGTACAAACAACACTGGTGCTCCCCAGGGTGATGCACTCGGTCAGATGAAACCTTTCTCTTCTAGTTCTTTCAACTATGCCTTCAGCTCATCTATCTTCTTCTTCGCCAATCTATAAACATGAGATGCTATAGGTGCTGCTCCTGATGTCAATTCAATTAAGAACTCTACGTCTCTGTCTGGTGGTAGGCCTGGCAATTCCTCTGAAAAAATATCTTGAAACTCTGAAATGATGGGGTGATAAATAACATCGTCCATTGCAAGCTGCACACCATCAAGGGCTTCTGTGGATCCTCGTGCAAACTCCTCGAAAGCAGCTTGACACTCGTCGGTCCATACAAACTCTTGATCCTTGCATGTCAATCGAGTCATAGGTGCTGCTGTCCTTGAGAAGTTCTCCACGAACCGTCGGTAATATCCCACAAGTCCAAGGAAACTCCTCACCTCCGATGCTGATTTAGGAACGAGCCATGTTTCGACTGCCGAAATTTTCTCTGGATCAACAGAAATACCATCTTCCGTAACGACATGCCCAAGAAACGAAACTCTGTCCAAAAAAAACTCATATTTACTGAGCTTTGCATATAACTGCTCTCTCCTCAAGGTCTCTAGAACAATCCGTAGGTGCTTCTCATGCTCCTCGTGGCTCTTCGAATTGTCACTACCACTTTTCCATATAAGGGCAATTCTGTAATTTAACAATTTAAATAATTATGTATTAAATTATTTGCTGAGTTTTATAACTATTATATTATTATTAGGGATATTTGATTTTAGGTCAACCCTAGAATGCTTTAGGACCAAACCCTAATGTGTAAATCCTATTCTAGCATAACCCTAGAATTTTAAATTAGGATGGAACCCTCTAAACCCTAGACTGACTTAACTTGAGTCTATTAGGTTCTACATGAGAGGGCCAGAGGTTTAAACCTAAAGCTGTGCAAGGAAACCCTAGAAACTAGGTTTATATATAAAAGGAAACCTCTCATTCTTCATGTAGAAAGGAAACCCTAGCCTCCTTCTTAAAACCATTCCCTCACCCAAGACTCAGAAGCAAACCCTAGGGATCCCATTCTTCTCCTCCAAAGCAAGGAACGTGGGTCAGGAAGCCTTGGAGAAACCATCTCAATAGGTAAACCCTAATTTGATTCTTTATTTCTGTTCTCTGATGATCCATGGCCATTAGGAACCCACCCTTGCTGTGTATTTCGATTTTTAGGGTTTTGTTTTGGGTTTTGGTGACCAACATTTGGTTTTCCCCTAATTTCGTAAACCCTAACCCTAGGTGTTGAAGGTAGACTGATTTCATCTCATAGGGGGTGAGTTGAACTCGATTTCTTGGGAGTTTGATTTGAGGATTGATGGATTTGTATGTAATTCGTTTCTGCACTTCTTGTGCTTGATGATATGATTAGTAGGATGTTAGCTTTTAGATCTATGTTGATCTTGTTTTGTTTTGATGTATATACATATATAGATGTGCATACGTTGGAGATGTGTTTGATGAAATGTTCTTAGGGTCTTTTTCTATTCCTGTATTTTTGACATATGATGGCACTGGGAACAGGTTGTGTTCGATTGGGGGGAAGTCAGTGTGCAGTCGGCATTGGAGAGGTGTACTGTGCACAGAAGGGAAATGGGTGGCTGTGTATTTGAGGAGTAAATTCTCTGTGTTTGGGTAGGATAATGTGTGAACCTAGACAGGTCTATGTGCAGCAATTTTATACTGTGTGTCCCTGTGTGTGGAGTATCAGTAGGTGTAGTTTGGGGTGTGGCTGTGCAGTTTCAGTTTGTATACTGTGTTCAGTATAAATTTCAGTTAATTCCTGTGTGTATCCTAGTTAATTCCAGATTTCTCAACCTATGTGTGTAGTAGTATGTGAGGGGGGTACCCAGGTAAGTTTTATGCATTGTGTGTTTGTGATATCTGAGAATGTGTGTGTGTCTAGGTATAAAGTATCAGTGTAACTGTGTTGTATCTTCAGTAAGTGCCAGTGTGTGTATCAATCTATATACATATGTGTTCTCAGTGAAAGGGGAAACATCAGCCTACATAGTGTATCAGTCACCCATTGCATATTATGTGCAGAGTTGAGTAGATGTGTTGGTTAGTAGCAGTCAGTGAGGAGAACCTGTGTATTTGAGCAGTGAGTGTGAGAAATTCTGTGTATGTGTATGAGCAAATGAACTAATGTGTGTTTTGGATCAGTGAGGGTGCTAGATACCCCTGTATCTATGTGACTGGGTTGGGGAAATTCCCTGTGGAACAGTAGGTATGAGGTAGAACCTGTGTCCAGTGGCAGCATGTATGAAATCTGAGGGTGCATAAATCTGTGTGAGTGTGTTTTTGTATCAGTCTATGTTAGAGAGTGTGGTTGTTGTTCATGTGGGTGGCTGTGAACTAAGGTGAAAAACTGTGTAGGTGTGGATGTAGTTCACTGTGATGGGTTTTAAATGAGTGTATCAGTCTAATATAGGATGTGTGGGATTTGGGAAATTCCAGATTTTCAGTGTGTAGGTATGTGTTTATGTGCCTGTGTGTTTACCTATGTATGTGGGGGTGTGTGTGCCCAGGTTGTATCCTCCATTTCCTGTGTATGTGTGTGGAGGTCTAGGTGTGGCAGTGTATTGATCTCAGTGTGCAGGATATAGGGGTGTATTACCTCCATGAGGAATCAGTGTAAGTTATTAGGAGTGAGCAGAATTCATTATGTGCAGAATTCTGGGTGTATATGTCTGTGTGTGTAAGGATTTAGGATACCTGTGTAGTTAACTGTGCCAGTTTATGAGGGTTAATATGAGCAGTCTAGTATTATGTTGTGTGTGTCTATACTGTGTGTGTGTGTATGCTGTTAGTTTAGTGTGTCTAGTGTGTAGAATTTCAGTAGTTATCAGTGTGCAGGGGAGGGAAATCTGTGAGTTTAGAACTCAATGATCAATGTGTGTGGAAGTATATGTGTGACAGTGGATCAACCTCAGTGTGCAGGTGTAGGGGTGTAGCAGTAGGCCTAGAAAATTAGTAGATGTGTCTCAGAAATTCCCAGGCCTAAGGTATAATGTATAGTGTGTAGTCTTGAGTAGCAGTGGGGAGTTCTGTTGTGAAATTCAGTGATCAATGTGTGAGTACTGTGGGTTAATGGTATTAAGTATATGAGTAAGGTATAAGTTAAGTCACTAATTAAACACTATCCTATAGATAAATTGGGCAGTATATTTATAAGTCATATATATATTATTACGACTCACTATATAGTCTATATAGCTATATGATACCTAGTATCTAGATACTCATGAGATGGACCTAGAAACCTAGTCACAACCTAGTTTTAACTAGTATTAGTAAAATAGCTAGTATGAGCCTAGAAGCAAGGTATTAACTAGTTTTGACCAAAAACCTAGAATTGACTTGGTTGGACCTAGTATTGACCAGAAAACCTTAGACATGACCTAGAAACCTCGTTTTTAAATTGTTAAGCATGTTATTCTTTTAATTCAATATCTGACATTGAAATTCCATAAATAGGTCATTGTGATTCCATTTTGGACCTCGATCCTCACATTTTGCTCAGGACCACAGGCGAGTACATTCTCTGACAGTTTTCATGGTTGATTACTTCTATAAATTGTAGTGTATTTCATACTTGATTCCGACACTATGGATACACGGGTTAGCACCCTAGATCCCCATCATGAGGAGTCGTGATTGGAATCCATCGTGCTGGCTGGGGGATGGGGAACTATTAGTAGATTATGTGATCATATCCACACTTACCATGCATCATAGCTCACCCCACATCTCACGTCGGGTGCGGCCTGACCATCATCATGCATCATAGCTGTTATATATGATTAGCCTGACCATTATCATGCATCATAGCTAACCATATGGTTAGCCTGACCTTCAAGAATCATAGCTAATCATATATAACCAGCCTGATCCAGTCCCAAGCCGATCACATGATAAACTAATATTTCGACCACTTAGCTAGATGTTTTATCTCTATTCAGATTTACCTGTTCTAGCATTCACTAATTATTGCTCATTGCTAGTTGCTCTTTTGTCTATTTCATTTTCTCCAGTACTCCACATGTTCAGTTTTTATTTCCATCTTGTATCTCTTACACTGTTTATAGATTTTGTCAATTTAATGAAACTGCTGTTAGTATTTGTGCTTCGCTCCAATCCTGACTGGATAACAACATTTTTCAGAGGACCTGGAGGACTTTTGCCCTACTCATTACGGTCCAGGAATAGAGGAGGATTTCACCCCAGAAATCCCAGAGGAGGTGCCTATCCTAGAGGAGAACATGCCTGCCCATGCTTAGATTATTTTTCTGCATTTATTGTTTTAGACTGAGACTGAGACTGGGATGTATTTATTTTTTTGTGACTTGTGAGGTCATTTGGACCAGGATTTGAGTTAGATTTATTGTGGTTGGTTTTAAATAGAACTCCTTTCAATTCTCATCGTGCCATTATGTTTATAGTTGTGATTGAGTATATTATAGAAATGTGATTTTTATCATTGTCCTCCGTACGGAATTGAGACTATTGACAGGATATACTATGTTGTGACCTAGACAGCGTTCTACCGCCGATGCTGCGGCGTAGGCTGGACGTACCCACGACTCATGCCCAAATTCCGGGTGCGGGTCGTGACACGTTTTTAGTGGTGGCCCATGCAGGTCTAGTCTGTGGTCTCTAGTCATAGTCTTAGACTGTTTTAGGAAATAGGAATTAGGCCAAGAATATACTCAATCACAATTAGGGAATTCTGATTCTTATGATACTATTCTTAATGATTAATTCCTTTAGAAATTTTCTGTCCTTCCTTGATATCATATCTATTGCCTTAATTGAATCTTTCGATCTGTCTTCAGGATGCCGCCAAGAAGATCCCAGAGACTTGGAGCAGCAGATTCAGAGAGGTCTGCCACCTCTCGCGCTGCCGGACAGACATCAGCAGCACCTCCTACATCTCCAGGACAGGTGGGAGTGTCTGCAGCATTCGGGGGTCCTCCACCACCAGTTCAGAGGGTCCCCACAGCTACGACGGCACCACCACCTCCACCACCACCAGCTCAGCAACCAGGAGGTGTGCCCGTCGATGGGGCCCAGATGTTCGCTTTGATACAGGGCATGGTCGATGCCCAAAGGACGTCGGCAGAGGCCCAGAGAGTGCAGGCTGAGGCACATCAGGCCCAGACAGAGATGATGAGGGTGAACATGGAAAATGCTCACCAAGTGGCTCTCCAAGCTGTGGAGAGAGTCACTCAGCAGCAGCAACAACCTGGTCAGCAACAACCGAGGCCGGGCACCATTGTGGACTTCAAGAGGATGATGCCTCGGGAGTTCAAGGGGACAGAAGGGATACTCTACGCCGATGATTGGCTAGAGGACATCGAGAGGAACTTGCGTTTGGCGCAGATTCCAGAGGCGCTCCAGATCGAGGCCGCTGGCAGCCAGATGTTCGACATTGCCTTGACGTGGTTTCGCACGGAGCCGAGACTCTTGCGCGGGGGACTCACTTGGGAAGCTTTCAAGGAGCTCTTCAAAGAAAAGTTCTTTCCTGATGTCGCCCTGGGAGCTTTGGAGAGTCAGTTCCATGACTTAGCCCAGGGGAGCTCGTCCGTCGACGAGTATGCCGCGGAGTTTTCCCGCCTGAGCCGCTTTGCGCCGTCGATGATTAGAGATCCGGGGGACAGGGCCCGGAAATTCAGAAAGGGGCTGACAAGAGAGATCAAGTCTCGCACGTCGGGACGTCGCACAGCTACCTATGAGGGCATATTGATGGATGCCCAAGTAGCCGAGGATGACTTGGACCTCAGACCCAAGAGGGGACGCGATGTTTCCGGAGGGGCAAACAGTAGTACGGGAACAGGCAAGCGTCCACACTTTCAGCAGCAGCAGAGGCCCTTTCAGCAGCAGCATCAGGCACCAGCCCGAGGGCAGATCCAGCAGCAACAGAGACAGAACCAGCCTGCCATCCAGTGTGCGTACTGCGGGAAGACAGGACATACCAGGGAGAACTGCAGGAAGAGGTTAGGCTCATGTTTGTACTGCGGATCGACGACACACCAGCTGAAGGATTGCCCTACCATTCGGACTCGTCCAGGTCAGGGTGGAGCAGCCGCCCAGAGAGGACCAGGCAGGGTACCTACCGTACCAGGAGGCCAACAACAGAGGGGACCACTTCCACCGCAAAATCAGAAGTTCGCCCAGCATCAGCAGCAGAGAGGTGCACCCCAGGGGCGAGCATACGCCATGGCAGTCGAGGAAATCGAGCCAGCAGGAGACTTGATCACAGGTTCGGTTCTTCTCGATTGTATTCCTGCATTTACCTTATTTGACTCTGGCGCTTCCCATAGTTTTGTGTCTGTATCATATGCACTTCGACATCATTTAGACACAGAACCATTAGCTCGGACTTGCAAGATCATGACTGGTGGAGGTATTATCCTAGTCCGTGATCACTGCAAGGACCGGAGAGTATCAGTAGGAGGCCGAGACTTGAGCGTGAGCTTGCTTGTTATGCCACTTCCGGGGTATGATATTGTACTCGGAATGGACTGGTTGAGTAGGCATCATGCTACTATAGATTGTTATAGAGGCAGAGTATTGTTTAGACCACCAGGAGAGCCGGAGTTCGAGGTCGTCAGAGGAACAGCGGAACAGAGAGGGAGCACATTTTGCGGAGCCAGGACGGAAGAAGAGGAGTTGCCACATCCTCTGATAGCGGAGTTCCTGGATGTATTTCCAGAAGAGTTGCCAGGCTTGCCGCCAGACAGGGATGTTGAATTCTCTATAGACTTGGTTCCAGGAGCGGAGCCCATTTCACAACATGTCTATAGAGTCAACAACAGCGAGCTGGCAGAACTGAAGAAGCAAGTTGAGGAGCTGCAGGACAAAGGCTTCATCAAATCCAGTTCATCGCCATGGGGAGCTCCGGTATTGTTCGTACCGAAGAAGGACGGCACGGTGCGCATGTGTATTGATTATAGAGCTTTGAACAATATCACTATCAAGAATAAGTACCCGCTACCGAGGATAGATGATCTTTTCGACCAGTTGAGCGGGGCGAGGGTGTTTTCGAAGATTGATTTGAGGTCAGGCTATCATCAGGTGAAGGTGAAGAAAGAAGACACGCCGAAGACAGCCTTTCGGACCAGATACGGCCAGTTTGAGTTCATGGTGATGCCATTTGGTTTAACCAATGCACCGGCAGTATTCATGAACTTGATGAACAAGGTGTTCCACCAGGACCTTGACAAGTTCGTGGTGGTGTTCATCGACGATATTCTTGTGTATTCCAAGACCCCGGAGGAGCACGAAGAGCACCTGAGATTGGTCTTAGAGACTCTCAGGAGGGAGAAGCTGTACGGGAAACTCTCTAAGTGTGAATTCTTCCTTGACAAGGTTGAATTTCTTGGGCATGTGGTATCGGGTGACGGAATCTCGGTTAATCCACAGAAGATCGAGGCAGTGGAGTCATGGGCTACCCCCAGTTCGGTAGCTGAGATCAGGAGTTTCCTCGGGCTTGCAGGATACTACAGGAGGTTTGTACAAGACTTCTCCAAGATTGCAGCGCCAATGACCAGACTGACTAGGAAGGACGTGGATTTTGTTTGGACAGAGGAGTGCCAGGCTGCATTTGATGAGCTGAAGAAGAGGTTGACGACAGCTCCAATTTTGACGTTGCCATCAGGGACAGGTGGTTTTACCATCTACAGTGATGCTTCAGGGAAGGGTCTGGGATGTGTTCTTCAACAGCACGGGAAGGTAATTGCCTATGCTTCCAGGCAGTTACGCCCTCATGAAAAGAATTATCCCACCCACGATTTAGAGTTGGCAGCAGTTATCTTCGCTCTAAAGCTGTGGAAACATTACCTGTACGGAGAGCGTGTGGAAATCTTCACAGACCACAAGAGCTTGAAGTACGTATTCACACAGAAGGAGCTGAACATGAGGCAGAGGAGGTGGTTAGAGTTGATGAAGGACTTTGACATCTCATTGCAGTACCATCCAGGGAAGGCTAACGTAGTCGCCGATGCCTTGAGCAGGTATCCGATGGCTATGAACTTGACAACAGACAGGCATTTGTTGGCTGATTTAGAGAGCTTGGAGATTGAGGTGTTAGTTCCCGGTACCGAGATTCAGATGTGGGGATTACAGATACAGTCCGGACTGATGGACAGGATCAGAGCTGCGCAGTACGATGATGAGACTCTGAGGAGTATCAGAGCCCAAGTTCAGATGGGATTGTCGGACGATTTCACTATCGCAGATGACGGTTCCTTACGGCACGGCACAAGGATATGTGTGCCTAGCGGGGAGCTGCGCGAGGAGGTTTTGCAGGAGGCACACCGCTCTCAGTACTCAATGCATCCCGGTGCCAACAAGATGTATCGAGACTTAAGGGAGCACGTATGGTGGTACGGAATGAAGCGCGAGGTAGCACGCTTCGTATCTCGGTGTCTAGTGTGCCAGCAGGTAAAGGCAGACCGGCAGAGGCCAGGAGGTTTGCTTCAACCTTTACCAATTCCAGAATGGAAGTGGGAGCACGTGACCATGGATTTCGTTTCAGGGCTCCCCCGTTCTCCAGGAGGGAAGGACGCGATTTGGGTCATCGTGGACAGGTTGACCAAATCAGCCCATTTCTTACCTTTTAAAGTGGGCACGTCGACAGAGAAGCTAGCAGAGATGTACGTGCGACAGATTGTTAGGATTCATGGAGTTCCTGTGAGCATCGTCTCAGATCGGGATAGTCGTTTCACTTCCCACTTCTGGAGGAGTCTGCAGGCTAGCTTGGGCACCCAGCTCAAGTTCAGTACCGCGTATCACCCCCAGACAGACGGGCAGTCTGAAAGGACTATTCAGACTCTCGAGGATATGCTACGCACTTGTGTTCTAGATCTCGGAGGTTCTTGGGAGGATCATCTGCACCTGGTAGAGTTTGCTTACAATAACAGCTACCAGGCCAGCATCGAGATGTCACCGTTTGAGGCTCTTTATGGACGGAGGTGTCGTACACCGCTATCGTGGGACGACGTTGGAGAGAGAGCCTTGCTAGGACCAGAAATGGTCGTGGATGCAGCAGAAAAGGTGAAACTCATCAGAGACAGACTGCGAGTGGCGCAGGACAGACAACGGCATTGGGCCGACAGCCACCGTAGACCCCTTGAGTTTCAGGTATAGATTGTTGTTTTTCTGGTTGTGTTGTTTGTCTGTTTTAGACTGCATGTTGAGACTGTTTTGTGTTAGGTTGGCGATCTAGTATTCCTACGGATTTCTCCGACGCGTGGAACGATTCGTTTTGGCAGAGGCGGGAAGCTTAGCCCGCGCTACATCGGACCCTTCAGTATTCTGGCGAGGGTAGGTGCAGTGGCATATAGACTGGACTTGCCGCCTGCATTGGAGGGAGTGCATAATGTGTTCCACGTGTCACAGCTGAGGCGGTACGTGGCAGACCCTAGTCACGTACTTGATCACTCGGAGATTGAGGTTGGTCCGACGCTCAGCTACCCTGAGCAGCCAGTAGAGATCTTGGACCGCAGAGAGAAGGTGTTGCGGAACCAAACTATTCCTTTGGTTCGTGTTGCATGGAGACATCACTCTCCAGGGGAGTCGACCTGGGAGAGGGAAGACGAAATGCGCGAGCAATACCCGTATCTCTTCTAGACTTGAGGTATATTCCTTTTCTGATTTCGCTCTTGTTGTAGTTCAGTCCAATTTCGAGGACGAAATTTCTTTTAGGAGGGTAGACTTGTCACTACCACTTTTCCATATAAGGGCAATTCTGTAATTTAACAATTTAAATAATTATGTATTAAATTATTTGCTGAGTTTTATAACTATTATATTATTATTAGGGATATTTGATTTTAGGTCAACCCTAGAATGCTTTAGGACCAAACCCTAATGTGTAAATCCTATTCTAGCATAACCCTAGAATTTTAAATTAGGATGGAACCCTCTAAACCCTAGACTGACTTAACTTGAGTCTATTAGGTTCTACATGAGAGGGCCAGAGGTTTAAACCTAAAGCTGTGCAAGGAAACCCTAGAAACTAGGTTTATATATAAAAGGAAACCTCTCATTCTTCATGTAGAAAGGAAACCCTAGCCTCCTTCTTAAAACCATTCCCTCACCCAAGACTCAGAAGCAAACCCTAGGGATCCCATTCTTCTCCTCCAAAGCAAGGAACGTGGGTCAGGAAGCCTTGGAGAAACCATCTCAATAGGTAAACCCTAATTTGATTCTTTATTTCTGTTCTCTGATGATCCATGGCCATTAGGAACCCACCCTTGCTGTGTATTTCGATTTTTAGGGTTTTGTTTTGGGTTTTGGTGACCAACATTTGGTTTTCCCCTAATTTCGTAAACCCTAACCCTAGGTGTTGAAGGTAGACTGATTTCATCTCATAGGGGGTGAGTTGAACTCGATTTCTTGGGAGTTTGATTTGAGGATTGATGGATTTGTATGTAATTCGTTTCTGCACTTCTTGTGCTTGATGATATGATTAGTAGGATGTTAGCTTTTAGATCTATGTTGATCTTGTTTTGTTTTGATGTATATACATATATAGATGTGCATACGTTGGAGATGTGTTTGATGAAATGTTCTTAGGGTCTTTTTCTATTCCTGTATTTTTGACATATGATGGCACTGGGAACAGGTTGTGTTCGATTGGGGGGAAGTCAGTGTGCAGTC
Organism: Iris macrosiphon; assembly: GCA_036927795.1. Classification (NCBI taxonomy): domain Eukaryota; kingdom Viridiplantae; phylum Streptophyta; class Magnoliopsida; order Asparagales; family Iridaceae; genus Iris; species Iris macrosiphon. The sequence goes on from JAYESA010000005.1 coordinate 61,309,930, forward strand.
GGCATTGGAGAGGTGTACTGTGCACAGAAGGGAAATGGGTGGCTGTGTATTTGAGGAGTAAATTCTCTGTGTTTGGGTAGGATAATGTGTGAACCTAGACAGGTCTATGTGCAGCAATTTTATACTGTGTGTCCCTGTGTGTGGAGTATCAGTAGGTGTAGTTTGGGGTGTGGCTGTGCAGTTTCAGTTTGTATACTGTGTTCAGTATAAATTTCAGTTAATTCCTGTGTGTATCCTAGTTAATTCCAGATTTCTCAACCTATGTGTGTAGTAGTATGTGAGGGGGGTACCCAGGTAAGTTTTATGCATTGTGTGTTTGTGATATCTGAGAATGTGTGTGTGTCTAGGTATAAAGTATCAGTGTAACTGTGTTGTATCTTCAGTAAGTGCCAGTGTGTGTATCAATCTATATACATATGTGTTCTCAGTGAAAGGGGAAACATCAGCCTACATAGTGTATCAGTCACCCATTGCATATTATGTGCAGAGTTGAGTAGATGTGTTGGTTAGTAGCAGTCAGTGAGGAGAACCTGTGTATTTGAGCAGTGAGTGTGAGAAATTCTGTGTATGTGTATGAGCAAATGAACTAATGTGTGTTTTGGATCAGTGAGGGTGCTAGATACCCCTGTATCTATGTGACTGGGTTGGGGAAATTCCCTGTGGAACAGTAGGTATGAGGTAGAACCTGTGTCCAGTGGCAGCATGTATGAAATCTGAGGGTGCATAAATCTGTGTGAGTGTGTTTTTGTATCAGTCTATGTTAGAGAGTGTGGTTGTTGTTCATGTGGGTGGCTGTGAACTAAGGTGAAAAACTGTGTAGGTGTGGATGTAGTTCACTGTGATGGGTTTTAAATGAGTGTATCAGTCTAATATAGGATGTGTGGGATTTGGGAAATTCCAGATTTTCAGTGTGTAGGTATGTGTTTATGTGCCTGTGTGTTTACCTATGTATGTGGGGGTGTGTGTGCCCAGGTTGTATCCTCCATTTCCTGTGTATGTGTGTGGAGGTCTAGGTGTGGCAGTGTATTGATCTCAGTGTGCAGGATATAGGGGTGTATTACCTCCATGAGGAATCAGTGTAAGTTATTAGGAGTGAGCAGAATTCATTATGTGCAGAATTCTGGGTGTATATGTCTGTGTGTGTAAGGATTTAGGATACCTGTGTAGTTAACTGTGCCAGTTTATGAGGGTTAATATGAGCAGTCTAGTATTATGTTGTGTGTGTCTATACTGTGTGTGTGTGTATGCTGTTAGTTTAGTGTGTCTAGTGTGTAGAATTTCAGTAGTTATCAGTGTGCAGGGGAGGGAAATCTGTGAGTTTAGAACTCAATGATCAATGTGTGTGGAAGTATATGTGTGACAGTGGATCAACCTCAGTGTGCAGGTGTAGGGGTGTAGCAGTAGGCCTAGAAAATTAGTAGATGTGTCTCAGAAATTCCCAGGCCTAAGGTATAATGTATAGTGTGTAGTCTTGAGTAGCAGTGGGGAGTTCTGTTGTGAAATTCAGTGATCAATGTGTGAGTACTGTGGGTTAATGGTATTAAGTATATGAGTAAGGTATAAGTTAAGTCACTAATTAAACACTATCCTATAGATAAATTGGGCAGTATATTTATAAGTCATATATATATTATTACGACTCACTATATAGTCTATATAGCTATATGATACCTAGTATCTAGATACTCATGAGATGGACCTAGAAACCTAGTCACAACCTAGTTTTAACTAGTATTAGTAAAATAGCTAGTATGAGCCTAGAAGCAAGGTATTAACTAGTTTTGACCAAAAACCTAGAATTGACTTGGTTGGACCTAGTATTGACCAGAAAACCTTAGACATGACCTAGAAACCTCGTTTTTAAATTGTTAAGCATGTTATTCTTTTAATTCAATATCTGACATTGAAATTCCATAAATAGGTCATTGTGATTCCATTTTGGACCTCGATCCTCACATTTTGCTCAGGACCACAGGCGAGTACATTCTCTGACAGTTTTCATGGTTGATTACTTCTATAAATTGTAGTGTATTTCATACTTGATTCCGACACTATGGATACACGGGTTAGCACCCTAGATCCCCATCATGAGGAGTCGTGATTGGAATCCATCGTGCTGGCTGGGGGATGGGGAACTATTAGTAGATTATGTGATCATATCCACACTTACCATGCATCATAGCTCACCCCACATCTCACGTCGGGTGCGGCCTGACCATCATCATGCATCATAGCTGTTATATATGATTAGCCTGACCATTATCATGCATCATAGCTAACCATATGGTTAGCCTGACCTTCAAGAATCATAGCTAATCATATATAACCAGCCTGATCCAGTCCCAAGCCGATCACATGATAAACTAATATTTCGACCACTTAGCTAGATGTTTTATCTCTATTCAGATTTACCTGTTCTAGCATTCACTAATTATTGCTCATTGCTAGTTGCTCTTTTGTCTATTTCATTTTCTCCAGTACTCCACATGTTCAGTTTTTATTTCCATCTTGTATCTCTTACACTGTTTATAGATTTTGTCAATTTAATGAAACTGCTGTTAGTATTTGTGCTTCGCTCCAATCCTGACTGGATAACAACATTTTTCAGAGGACCTGGAGGACTTTTGCCCTACTCATTACGGTCCAGGAATAGAGGAGGATTTCACCCCAGAAATCCCAGAGGAGGTGCCTATCCTAGAGGAGAACATGCCTGCCCATGCTTAGATTATTTTTCTGCATTTATTGTTTTAGACTGAGACTGAGACTGGGATGTATTTATTTTTTTGTGACTTGTGAGGTCATTTGGACCAGGATTTGAGTTAGATTTATTGTGGTTGGTTTTAAATAGAACTCCTTTCAATTCTCATCGTGCCATTATGTTTATAGTTGTGATTGAGTATATTATAGAAATGTGATTTTTATCATTGTCCTCCGTACGGAATTGAGACTATTGACAGGATATACTATGTTGTGACCTAGACAGCGTTCTACCGCCGATGCTGCGGCGTAGGCTGGACGTACCCACGACTCATGCCCAAATTCCGGGTGCGGGTCGTGACACGAATAGACAAGTATGTCATCTATGAAGACGACCACAAACTGATCCAAATACTGATAGAAGACTCGATTCATTAAGTCCATAAAGATAGTTGGAGCATTGGTCAACCCAAATGGCATGACCAGAAACTCGTAGTGTCCATATCTTGTTCTGAATGCGGTCTTCGGGATATCCTGCTTCCGTACCTTCACCTGGTGATATCCCAATCTCAAGTCTATCTTTGAGAACACCTTTGCTCCACTAAGCTGATCAAATAAGTCATCAATGTGCGGCAACGGGTATTTATTCTTCATGGTCACTGCATTTAAGGCTCTATAGTCAATGCACATACGCACTGACCCATCCTTCTTTGGTACAAACAACACTGGTGCTCCCCAGGGTGATGCACTCGGTCAGATGAAACCTTTCTCTTCTAGTTCTTTCAACTATGCCTTCAGCTCATCTATCTTCTTCTTCGCCAATCTATAAACATGAGATGCTATAGGTGCTGCTCCTGATGTCAATTCAATTAAGAACTCTACGTCTCTGTCTGGTGGTAGGCCTGGCAATTCCTCTGAAAAAATATCTTGAAACTCTGAAATGATGGGGTGATAAATAACATCGTCCATTGCAAGCTGCACACCATCAAGGGCTTCTGTGGATCCTCGTGCAAACTCAAGTTCAGGCTGGCCTGGTACCTTAAAAAGAATGCTTTCTCCAAAATAGTCGAAGATAGCGTGGTACTTGCTTAGCAAGTCCATTCCAAGCACAATATCAAACGTTGGCATAGGAAGGACTAAGAGTCGGGCACTCCTCTCTCTGCCACGGATTACTGCAGGACACGATCTACAAATCTGACTAACAGGTACAACTCCTCCTCCGGTGAGAATTCTAACACAACTAGGTAAAGGTGTAGTGGCAATATTATGTTTGGCAATAAAACTAGAAGATATGAACGAGTGGGTGTCTCCCGTATCAAATAATGTTACAGCAGGAAAAGTAAAAGCAAGAGTAATACCTGCTATGACATCAATCTCTTGATCCATGTCATCCACTTCTAGTGCAAAAGCTTGTCCATTCCTCTGCGGCTGTCCATGACTGGCCCTCGTGAACTGATCCTCCTGAGTAGGTAGCAGTGGTCATCGCTGAAATCCTCCTACTGCTGGGGGTCGAGGTGCTCCTTGTCTAGTCATCTACTGAGCTGACTTTGGTGCTGGAAGCGCTAGCCTCTGTACTGGCGGTGGAAGTGTCAATGTCTGCTACATTGGACAGTCTCTCGCCAAATGCTGTCCGGAACCACATCGCATACATTGTCCCAAGCGGTTCCGACAGTCTCTCATAATATGTTCGCGTCTTCCACAATAATTATATTGGGGCTTCTCCAGAATCTGGTACGGTCCTGCTTTGTGCTGGTACTGCTGTTGCTGTGCCAGAGGACGTCTGATAGGTCCTCCTTGTTGTGTCCTTGCTGGTCCTTGTTGTGTCCTCAGTTGACCTCCTTTTCTCCTGTTGATGGTCTCTTGTAATCTAGCTTCTGTCAATAATTCGGCATAAGAGATCTGGTACTGGGAGCTAGTGTAGTGTTGGAGCTCCTGAGTCAGCCCGCGGTGAAACCTCTTAGCCTTGGCCAAGTCATTCGGTATCAGGGCAGTGCCATATTTACTGAGGCGACTAAACTCTGCATCATACTCGTCAACTGTTCTATTTTTCTGCTCCAGATGAAGAAACTGATCATACAATGCATCCCTTACGGTATCCGGGAAGTACTTCCTCTCAAAGCACTCCAAGAATTATTTCCAAGTCTGATATGTACCCAACTGGCGCTATATTGATTCCCACCAGTGATGGGCATTACCATCTAGTAACGTCCTTACGCCTGTCATCCATAGATCTGTAGGTAGCTGCGATGCTTCTCATAACTTCTGAGTGTGGGTAATCCAGTTTGTAGTTTCCTCTGGGCTCTCAGTGCCTTTGTATGGCTTCGGACCCATCTGTATAAAGTCCTTTACTGAACCAACTCTAGCTCGAGGTACTGGAACTAGTGCTTGAGCTGGTACAGTAGCCTGTGCTGCCATTCTCTCAAGTGCTGCCAGAAATTTTTGCCTCTGCTCTGCTGCTTGCTGCCTCTGCTCTGCAGCTAGTACGGCTGCCTGTTGTCTCTATTCCTGTATTATCATTTGGAAGAATTGGAACAACTGTGTCTGGCCATCCTGCGGTGTCGATGAAGCTAGAAGGTTCCCATTAGGTGAAGCGGGAAGATCAGATGGAAATGGATTGTGAGTCTGTCCATCTGGCCCCGGAAGTCTAGGAATCGTTGAGGCCTCTCCTTGTGTCTGGCCATTGACTCCAAAAGGTGTTTCGCCATTGGCGGCAGTACATCCATTATGCATATCCATCTCTCTGCAGGTGGTGTACGAAACGATTAGAAGAAGTACATGAATCAAACAGGATGCAAGCATTAAATATGATAGTTGAAAGGAAGGATGAGTTTTAGTCAAGCGTGGATGAGATCCTATACTCTATTCCTATACGCAGGCTTGTTCGGTACAGTGACGTAACCGAGACAATATATTCTCGACCTGCATGGGCCACCACTAAAAACATGTCACGCCCCAGTCCCAAAATACATAGGACTAGAAATACGTAACACGCCAGTCATATGTATACGAACTCCAATATATAGAAACCATATAGACACGTACGCTGTACATGAATATCCAATCCATCAGTGGTAATATACTGTCAACAAGTCACACGCAAATCTCATCCACAGCACAAATAAATAAATAAATAGGAATAAATAACTGAATATCAAATAGGAAGTCTCAAAGTATGATAGTCAGATGGAAATAAATCCACTACAAACTGACTATACGAAAACTACTAAATGAGAGAAGAGAATCAAAATCTAACATAAGATAAATGTCCAAAAAGAAATAGCAACTATAATCTCTAACAGCTGCAATGAATCAAAGATACTCCGAAGGTAAGACCTCCTCAGTCTGATAAGAAGCGTCAGGTCCAGGTCCATACTCCTACGGATACTCCTACCCGTCTATATCTAGAAAGATACCAGGTCCTCAGAGGGACGTAACAAGATATATATAAACATGCCAATAAAGTACTGAAAAGTAAATATCCAATAGGGTCGCCTAACTGTCTAAGTGAATGCAGTTTAAGAACAACTTTCAAACAAGTGGGCTATCTGGCTAAAATGGGATTTGCATGATTCTCTTGGTTATTCAGGGGCCTAAAAAGAATGTCGTCTTTTAAACGGCAGAGGCCGCCTGATAATATATAATATATAGGGTCATCACCGTCCGTATCTCCGGTGGAGCGTCCGGGTTACAAAAGAAAAGTGCAAAGGAGCCCAAATGCCTTACTTGTTGTTCTTCCTACCCCATGCTATAAGCATGTCACATCCATGATATGATGATACCTCTAATAACTGCCAGGTCTACTAGCATGCAAAGTTTCTATCGGCAGTTATCCCTATCCGTCGCACGACCTACACGTACCAGTGGCCAGCCGGGTACGCAAGTCCGTGTCCTACATGTGACTCAACACTCGTGTAAGAACAGTGTCATGGCCAATGAAACATAAGAATGCCTCATGATAATGGGGTGGTCTCATAAAGTAGGTCCAATGTATATACATAATAAAAACATAATACGACGACACCGTCGTTGCACCCAAGTTTACTTGGACGCACAGTTTATATAGTAGTTTAAAAAATATGAACTAAAACAAGCAGAAATAAGATATGCATACATCATATGGAATATAAACAATATTACAATGACAAGGTATACTTGCCTGGCAAGCAATCTGTATAGTGTAAGCGTCCAAAAATCAAGGACACGGGATCAGGAACTACGGCCTCCGAACAAGCATCTCTGGATGCAGAAATAAATATCACCAACGTTTCCGGAATCAGCGAGATAGCTAGAAATCACTACCCTTTCGTCTAATTTGGACAGGGGCAAAACAGTAATTTTGGGTCAAAGCGGGGTCCACATGTGGCCCACTTTGCACCGAAAAGCGTGCCAAGGGTATATGTCTCTAAATGGGACAAATTATAGGTCAAATAAACTCTAAATGTCAGTACGAACTCAACGGTATGTCCAATTTTGGATTCCGATGAGCCGAACACAAATTCGCCCAAAAAGTCAACCGTAGGGCCCGCAAATAGGCGGTTTGGTCAACTGTTTTAGAATTGCATAAAATTTGGGTCACAGGACTAGCGCGATATCACGAGTCCAATGGCATAAGTTTTGTCGCATTTTGATGAGCATATACTAAATGGCGCGGGGTTTTGCAAAAATCATAATTCGGAAAATTTTCGCGGATACGGGCTGATTCCGACGCGAACACGCGACCGAATCAGTTTTCGCGAAAGCTCTCACGTCTGGACCTACCATACCCGTCTTTCGGTGCAACTGGTACGCGACGGGGCGGCCCCGTTTGGCGAGACGCGCTCCATATCGCAAATTTCGGAAGTTGAAAAAGTAGGTTTTCATGATTTCTAATCTGATTTAATTCAGCACAGCAATAAATAAAATATTATAATTGACAGAAATTAATCTCGGTTAGGTGGTCTTCTCATAGCAAGAAGAAAAACTAAATTCAGATCTCTGTGGTGGGAGATACGAGTCCTTAAACATGGGTGATTACCGCAGTTTGCTGCGATTTAAAGTTATCGTTTTTTGCCAACTTTGTCTCGGTTTTTGCCTAGGGTTACGAGCTGTTCGAGATAAACTAATGCACAATATTGGAAGGAGAATAGGTCATGAACATACCGATGAAGACGGGGTCGAGTTTGGTCGAACGATGGTGCGGAAAACGAAGCCTGAACAGAGGTAAGTCGTTCAAACTGCTATCGCGGCGCGCGCGGTTGATGCGGTCGCGCGGTCGCTCAGGTGCTGCGGGCGGCTACTCCGGCGGAGCAGCGGTAGCTCTGGGTCAGCGGCGGCGCTCGCAGGGTCGAGATAGAGATATAAGAGGCGTTAGGGTTTAGTGTTTGACTATATATATATATATATATATATATATATATATATATATATATATATATATATAGCGACGGAGCAGGGTAGTAGCACAGGGGTATTCGCGGGTACGGGTTGGGGTGAGTAATTGCTGCTACTGTGGGTTTCCTTCTTCGGGTTGGGGGTTTGTTAGGATTCCGAGTGGGTTAAATTTTATTTAAGGGAATTTAGGTTTTGGTTAATTCTTTTTTTTTCTTTTATTGTTTCTTATTCTTTTCTTTTCTAATTCCTTTAATAAACTTTATATATATATATATATATATATATATATATATATATATATATATATATATATATATATATATATATAATTCTAGAAATTTATTTTTGTGCATACAATTAATCTATCAACTGTCCTCAAGGTCTCCTACATAAAAATAATTAAGAAAAAATTATGCGTTGCTCCATAAATTCTCTATTGCACAATTACCTAAAAATAAAAATTCAATAAATTATATTTCTTCTAATTAGATAATAATTACTATAAATCAATCAAATAATTTATTAAATACTTAATACGGTTTTTAAAATTAGGGGTTTTACATGATTACTTAGTGTTGGTTTTAGTGAATGTTTGCTTCTGTTCAGTTGTTTATACTCACCAGTACTTATAAAAGTGCTTACCCACCAACAATTTACTTGCTTGCAGGTACTGGATCGTCCGAGGGAGCGATAGGCGTGCCTCATCCCCAAGACCCGAAAATCTGTGTTTCGATTGCCTCGAGCTGCCTTCGTATAGATGGGCATAATGTATGGAACGATGTCTTTGTAAACAGAGAACCCAGTCAACTCGATTTCCCCCAAATATTCAGATGCATAAATGCTTACAACAATGTTCCTCCGCTGCCTACTCGATAGATGCGATGATAGCCAAAACTTTAACGATGTCGCCTTGTGCGGGCGCAACCCCAGGCCCGCACGGCATCACGTCCCGGTATCAAACGGCTATACATGCTCCGTCGAGAGCGCCGAGGTGCGGTGATTCGTGTCCGGTCCGGCGGGTGGGACGGTGGTCGGGCAGCCCTCGGGGCCGGGGCATGACAGAATGGTATCAGAGCAGATTTGATTCTTTGCCCAAATCTGTTGCTATGACTCTGAGATATGCTCGATATGGTATTGCAATATAGCGTTCCATACAATAAGTCCATAGATATTCTCAAAGTTGTGCAAACGTTTTTTGGATTTGACTTGTGGCTTGAGAGTTACGCTTGTGCTTGTGTTTCGTTTGAGTACGGCGAGGGATGAGGACTATCGATGCTCGGAATATCGATAAGTTTATCCTTTAAGTTTCGAGGACAAAAAATTTTGTTGGTGGGTAAGTATGTAGTGTCCCGCTCCACGTCGGTACTATGTATCAAGGTGAGTGGGAAGAACTTCGTTCTCTGATTCTTGCACGCCTTAATAATGAATCTAAGTTTTTGAATGCTTGTTTTCATAAAAGAATGATAGAACCTACCTTGCATGCTAATAAGAGAACTCACATAGCTTGTCTTTGAAACGAACTTGCCTGCTTAACTAAGAGACCCTGAAATAATTGTGTAAGGCTAAATGTTTGCATGAACATGTTCACTATCACTTGGGCTTCGAGAGAACCATATCGTGTGCTTGAATGTGTTCAAAGATAAGGAGGCTTGCCCGCAACAAAGATATATGTTCTGATGGTTCGTCTGGTCTGCATAATAGAGTTTATTTGATGGTGTTTCATGCATTCGCATCGGTCGGACAATGGCTATTGGTGGAAAGCAACCATGTGTCACGACTGCTACAGAGATAGTGGAAAGCAACACATGTGTCATGGCTGCCAATAGCATTAGAGAAAGAGTCATTGGTTAGCTGGATCAACCGCTGCCGATCCTGAGTTACTCGGGGACCGCACTGCATATAAGATAGTCCATTGTGTTGGCTTGGATAGAGGACTGCCCCTAAGATATGCATTAGTTGCATTTGTCCCTAGAGTCTTTGAGTATAGCTCACGAGACATGTTGCGCACACCCTAACAGAACAATCGGCTTGTCTTGCTTGCTTATATCGAATATGAACTCTGCTTTCAAAGTTATTTTCTAAAGAAAGTAATATGACTACTATCGAACTACATGTAGCGAACATAGGTAAAACTAGAAAGATCACTAGTAATATAATATTTTATAACATGATTACTTAGTGTTGGTTTTAGTGAATGTTTGCTTCTATTATGTTGTTTATACTCGCTAGTATTTATAAAAGTGCTGACCCACTAACAGTTTACTTGCTTGCAGGTACTGGATCGTCCGAGGGAGCGATAGGCGTGCCTCATCCCCAAGACCAGAAAATCTGCGTTTCGATTGCCTCGAGCTGCCTTCGTATAGAGGGGCATAATTTATGGAACGATACCTTTATAAACAGAGAACCCAGTCAACTCAATTTGCCCCGAATACTCAAATGTATAAATGCTTGCAACAATGTCCCTCCGCTGCCTATTCGATAGATGCGATGATAGTCAAAACTTTAAGGATGTTGCCTTGTGTTGGCGCAACCCCAGGCCCGCACGGTATCACATCCCGGTATTAAACGGCCATACGCGCCCCGTCGGGAGCGCCAAGGTGCGGTGATTCGCATTCGGTCCGGCGGGGAGGGTGGTGGTCGGGCGGCCCTCGGGGCCGGGGTGTGACAGTACACACCATAGCATACATAAAACTCTCTACAACTGAGGCATATGGAATCCGCTCCATATCTTCCTTCTCGTCCTCGGTAGATGGACATTGCTACTCAGTGAAATTAAAGTGAGCCGCAAGGGGGTTACTCACTTTCTTTGACCCGTCCATCCCGAAATACTGAAGTACCTGGTGAATGTACTTCTTTTGGGACAAGTGTAGCAGATTGGACTCTCTCTCTCGGCTGATCTCTATCCCAAGAATAGTCTTTGCTGCACCCAAATCCTTCATAGAGAAAGCCGTACCCAGTTGGCGCTTCAACTCCGCTATCCTAGTGGCATTCCGACCCACCAGTAGCATGTCATCAACAGAGCAGTAAAATAATAAAATCATCCTCGGCAAAATACCTCACAAATACACAGTGGTCCGACGTCGTCCGTGCATAACTATGCTCCCCCATAAACAACTCAAACTTCCTGTACCACTGCCTCGGAGCCTGCTTCAGATCATACAAGCTCTTCCTCAACTGACAGACTAAGTGTGACTTGCCCTTCTCACAGAATCCCTCTAGCTTCTACATGTACAACTTCTCCTCAAGATCACCGTGGAGGAATGCCGTCTTCACATCCATTTGCTCGACCTCCAAGTTGAAATTGGCTGCCAATGCTAGCATCACCCGAAGAGACGACTGACGAAAAGATCTCATCATAATCTATTCCTTTTCGCTGACCGTAGCCTTTAACTACCAGCCTCGCTTTGTATCAAGGGCGAGTAGCATCATCTGTCTGCTTTACTCTGAACACCCATCGATTCTTCAAAGCCTTCTTGTCCTTTGGAAATTATACCAAATCATAAGTAGAATTGGCCTCCAAGGAACTCATCTCCTCCTGCATGGCCTCCATCCACTCCTTCCTGTGTTCGTCTTCCATAACCTCTGTAAAACTTTTAGGTTCTCCACCGTCAGTCAGTAGCATATACTCATTCGGTGAGTATCTCGTAGATGGTCGACACTCTCTATCGCTCCTCCTCAATGGAACCATTGGTGCTGGCTGTATACCAACAACCTCCTCCTCAGAAACTGTCTCCTCGGCATGTTCATCCTTCTGAAGATCACCCTGACCACCATCAGCAGGCTGATGATCAAGGTTGGGAGCAATTTCATGGACTGGCTCTCTCATAATTGGATCCTCTGCGATGTCCTCTGGAAACTACTCGAAGCGAAATGACTCTAACTCAGATAATTCCTCAACCTCAGAAGGCATCTCAGAATCCTGAGTGTTAGTCATGGTATGATCCTCGACGAATACCACGTCCCTGATTCTGTAGAGCTTTTTTTTCACTGGGTCGTAGAGTCTATAGCCAAACTCATCCCGACCGTAACCAACAAAGACGCACCGTCTCATCTTCGGCTCAAGTTTGGATCTCTCGTCCTTCGGTACATGCACGAAGACCTTGCAACCAAACACTCGCAGGTGATTGTATGACGGCTCTTTACCGCACCACACTTTGTCAGGCACATCACCCTGCAAAGGAGCACTAGGAGATAAATTAGTAATATAAGCAGCTGTATAAAGAGCCTCACCCCAATAGCTGTTCGACAAATTTGCTTCTGACAACAAACACCGTACCATGTACCGAAGGTGTCTTTAGCGGAGTCTTCTGGCATCGTATTCCTTGCTCTATGCAGTATGCATCAAAGAGACCGATATATTTGCCGTCATTGTCCGACCGAACACATGGCAACTTCTTGTCCGTTTTTCTTTCAACAGAGGCCTGAAATAACTTGAAAGTGGGCAACACATGATCCTTGGTCTTTAAGGCATAAATCCAAACCTTCCTGAAATAATTATCAATAAAAGTTACAAAGTAAGATGCACCACCAATGGATTTTACCTTCATAGGACCGCAGACATCCGAGTGAATCAACTCGAGGAACACCGGCTTCCTTGAACTTGGGTGACTTTAGAAACACCCTATTTTGCTTTCCTGCCAAACAGTGCGTGCACCTCTCCAGCTTTGTAGACTTGAGTCCTGGAATCACCTTCCTGTTCACCAAGTAGCTTATTCCCTTCTCGCTGATGTGGCTGAGCCGCCAGTGCCACAACTCGGTAGGCGCATCAGTAGCTGCGTTCACCTCATATGTCCCCTGTGCACCCCCTTCCATATAGTAGAGTCCAGACCTCTTGCTTTCTCTGGCAATTACCATCGAACCTCTGGAAAGCTTTCACTGACTATTCCCGAAGAGATTAAAGAAACCCTCGTCATCCAACCTTCTAACCGACACTAGGTTGAAACGGATATCAGGGACACGACGAACATATTTCAGAACAAGAACTACACCTGTCTTTGTCCTCAAATGCACATCTCCAATGGCAACTGCTTTCGACACATCTCTATTTACCATCTTCAACACTCCACAGTCGTCTATTGTGTAAGTATCAAATAGTGCCCTGTTGTGAGATACGTGCGGTGAAGCACCGGAGTCCACCAACCAAGAGTTGTCATCGCAGGCGAGGTTCATAACTACCGCATCACCTACAATGATAAGATCGCCACTATGTGCCGAGGCCGCCGTTGTAGTGTTCTCGCCTTGCTTCTCCTTGTCGTCCTTCTTCTCTCTCTTCCAAGCGAAACAGTTCTGCTTGATGTGACCCTTCTTGCCACAATGGTAACACTCCGAATCCTCGTACCGACCCTTGGAGCTTCCTCTGCTTTTGTCTCTGCCACTGCTTGGACCCCTATTTTTACCCCTTCCACGGCTTTCTGAAACAAGCACCTCTGAGTGAGATGTGGATGAAGTTTCCTGAGAACGTCTCCGCATCTCTTCATTCAATACCCCGCTCTTGGCAAACTCCAGACTAACTACGCCTTTTGGAATAGAAGCGATTATAGACACTCGTACGGTCTCCCACGAGTCTAGCAATGTACACAACAGCCATAGTCCTTGAACCTCGTCGTCGAACTTGACTCCCATCGAGGATAGCTGGTCAACCACGTCCTGGAACTCACTCAAATGATCTGTAATGGACGCCCCATCTTTGTACCATAGACCCATCATCATCCGGATCAGGAACAATTTATTTATCCCGATTTTCTTCCGGTTTTCTTCGCATACAAAGATTCCAGCTTATCCCACAGTGTCCTCGCGTGCTCAATACTGACAACGTGGCTGTACAGGTTCTCGTCAATAAACTGCCTGATGTACCCACACACCTGTATATCCTCGAACTTTCAGTCCTCTTCGGATTTGTCACTGGGCCTCTCGGAAGCAAATACCGACAGATGCAACTTTTGACAAATAACAGATCCTTTATCTTGCTCCTCCAGTGTTGATAGTTGGTACCGTTCAGGTTTACCATGTGCACCGGCTTTGCGTCCATCTCTCCTTCCTGGTTTGTCTGTCAACTCCTGACACCTTCTGAAATTTCAGAACCTGGCTCTGATACCACACTGTTGGAAACAAAATGCGAAAACTGTTCCCCAAACCAGAGAGTACCTGCGAGAGAACCGAGCAAAACAAACAAATCAAAAAACATTAAACACAAATCGCAGACACAAAAATTTTTACGTGGAAAACCCAGATGGAAAAAAGTACGGGACGATCAGAGTCTAACCCTGAAGAACCTCCACTAATGGAATAAAGAGATTACACCCTCTACAAGCTCCTCACCGATCCAACACAGATCACCGCAACTCTTTGGAACATAAAATAGATTACAACCACAAAGAAAAAAGACAATGAAAATTACCCCAAATTGATCTTCTTCTCCGAAACGGCCTCCAATCATTCTTTCTCCTCTCCAAAGTTGCAATGACACTCTTGCCACCTTTTTTTTCTCTTTTTTGTATATTGCATGAGCCTTTTTATAAATCCTTGCATGAATTAGGATTTTCATATGAAAATCTATATATGGAAGCAAAAAATATTTATGGAAATCTAATTACATTCAATCATATATTTAATGGAAATCAAATCATAAATTAGCTTACCATAAATTGGAAATCCAATTATATGGAAAGTTAATATATGAAAAATCCAATCATAAATATATAATTAAAGTCAAAGATGAAAATCCAATATAATATTTATTTATCATAAATGTTCCAATACACGACGCTATATGCACTTTTCGAGCTTTTCCGACACACGGATGGCGCTCGTCGCACTCCGGGGTATTCTCCACATAGGTTGGGAACCCCACCCACTCCAACACTTTGCGTGTTTTTACTGTGTTTACTATGATGCCATATTGAAATTTGGTGACATCCTAGCGACTTTAACCGACATCTCTAAGACGTCGTCCCTATCGAAGGCCTCATATCAAAGACTAAGTGAAGTTGCTGGTGCAATGTAAATAGCGACCTCATTTATCGGCATCGCTAAAGACATTGCCATCCCCGTAGTTTTTGGTAGTGGTGGAGCTTTGATCAAATTTACTACTATACATCCAACCCAAATTTGACTTATGATTCTTCCCAAAAAATATTATGTGTTAGTAGAGGAGTAGGATGAGTTTGGTTTGACTACAAAAATACACTGTTTTAGCGACGGAATTATCTGTTGAAGTGCTGAAGTTAGTAGAGGAGTAGGATGAATTCATATATTAATAGGGATAGTTCGCAAATACGTTGAAGTGTTGAAGTTGGTGGTCGTACTAATCTATTGTTATAAATATGACTTCTCTCTCTTGTAATTTAACCCTCTTAAAATACTGAAATAATTTGTGCTGTGTCCGTGAACATAGGAGAAAAGTTAGCACGCTAAATCTTGTGTCATTGTAATTCTTCTCCGTACCTTCGGTTGTACCTTCGGTTGTTCCAAATTGTTCAACATAAGAGTATTTTGTTCTTGAATCTCCCTTTGCAATTCTAAAATCAAAGAAAGCTGAATGGCAAACTATCTGATCTTTATGAGCTTCCACTGTTCAATACATCTAATACGCAATATGCTTGCAGTTAAGTAAGTTACCAGTTAAGCTATCCCGGTCCAAGATATTTGGGAACTCCGAAAGAAGAGAACTTTGCGTTGCTGTGATTGAAGCTGGAGCCAACAAGATGCTGATTGTAGCCACTAGCCACCTCAAATGCCCGATTGAAGCTGAAGCCAACAAGAAGCTGATGAACAAGGCAGAGCGAGTGGCTCAAGCAAAAGAAGCTCTCAGCCTCCTCGATATCGCAGATAACGTTGTATTCGGTGGTGACATGAACTGGGATGAGATGCCTGATGCTGACGGGCCTTTCCCTCTACTTGATGGTTGGTATGATCCCTGGTCAATCCTAGTGCCCCGAGAAAATGGATGGACTTATGATGTCAAGTCCAATGGTATGCTGAGGGGCATCCGGCCGTTACAGACGTTACAGAAGAGACTAGATAGGTTCGCTTGCAAACTGAGGGATTTCAAGCCTGTTAGCATTAAAATGGTGGGCATGGAGGCAATACCGGACATTTCGTTGTGCAACAAAGGGAAAGTGGTCCCTGTTTTGCCTAGTGATCACTATGGCTTGCTCCTGACAATCAGCCCTGTGTAGTGAATATGGCGAGTATGGTGCCAATAAGTCTCAAGTTAATGTCTGGTGTCTGAATGTGGTAGAAATAAGTTCTGCTGCTAGTTTAAATGCTACGTACATTTGTCATGCATCTATTTCGGTTTATTATGTGTGTGTAATATTACAACATGCTGCTACATAATATGACTACTAATCTTATCATCATCAGCTTAATTTCTGGTATATTCTCAAGCACTAATCAAGTGGATATTTGTCACACCTTGTTCCAGATTTTGTATACCTGTATTTTTGGTATTTAATTCTCTTATTTCATGGTGTTGGGTAGTTTTGGTGTATGTATATATTATATTATATTATATTATATATTGTATCTTGGATTTTGTCCTGTAGCGGAGACTATCCGAAACCAGTAATAGACCTGTGGCTGTGTCACTAACTCATGCTAGGACCCGTATTTAGATTTGAACCATGGTTTGGTCATTTTGGTTAACCCCTTGAGCCCATGAACCAAACCTTTCAACTTTTGCCTTTAGTATATATATATATATATATATATATATATATATATATATGAGTTTTTCTCTCTCTCTTCTCTCTCTCTCTCTTTTTCTTTTTCTTTTTCTTCTTCTTCTTTCTTCTTCTTCTTCTTCACTTTCTTTCTTCTTTGCTCCCTTCTCCCTCACCCCCGTGCACCTCCCCTAGTCGAAACCTAGCACTTGACCTAGCTAGGAAGAGGTCGTTGGACTTTTAGACAAGTACATCTTGCTCAATGGTGAAGCCTTGATTTTCGAATATATATATATATATATATATATATATATATATATATATATATATATTGTTTTTAAAAAAATGTATTTGATAGAAAATATTTTCATTGAGTTGCTGATCATATTTAGTTCTTGGAGTTTTGGATTTTGATGAGTATATCTGAGTAGATCTGAATTTGAAGTTTAGGATTTTCATGGATTTTATGTATTTTTTGTGGTTTTGATCTACTAAAACATGGTATAAACAATTTTTGTGGTGGATGGAGCACTTCATTTTGAGCATTTTGGCTTTTGATTCACTTGATTCAGAGTTAAAATGAAGTTTTTATGAAGAAAATAATTTTTAGATTTTTTGGAGTTTCCGCCATGGCTGAACATGTTGTTTGTAGAAGTCGGATTTCTCATGCGGCCAACATCATATGCGGCCGAGAGTTCTATGCGGCCTGACCTCCATGTGATCTGGACACTTCGTCGCATAGCCAACCAGCATGCGTCCATCTTGTTTGATGCATGACTGTTTATCACACAAAGTGTTTTGAAAATATGTCCTTGAACTCCTTCTGTATTCACTCGCTAAACCAATGAGAAATTCGCTAAAGTACAAAAGAAACACCCATGCGGCCGAGAGAGCATGCGACAAGCGGACTTATACGGAAGTGCCCCCTATGCGCCTCTTTTTCTTGTGGACGCATAACTCTACTTCGCCCTTGCACATTTGTATAATTTTTGTCATTATCTCCCTGACACTTTATGGGATGTCACATCTATCACTTTTATTCACTTCTCTGACATGCATTAATGATCCATCACTCAGCACTTGCCCCTAAAAGTGAGTCCATGCGGCCAGTGGGTTCATGGGCCAGTGAGTCCATGCGACCAGTGGGCGTATGCGGCCAAGAATCCTTGTGCGCATTTTGTGTTTCTTTTAATTATGTTCATTTAATAATTTTTTTTGTGATAATTGCTGTGTGCTTCCTTATGTTGATACAAGTTTATGTTACCAGACAAGTTTTGATATAGTTTACGAAACAAGTTTATGTACAAGTTCACAATCCTCACGATACCGTGGAATTGTTTGTGTATGAAAATCTATTGCATTTGGCATCGGGCAATCGAGTGTGAGTATTGCCCAATGTATCGCATGTCGCGAATACGATATCTCGTAAAAAGCTCATACTCTTGACTCATCATTTTAGGGAGTTCTCAAATGTGCACGACTCGAGAACTTGAAATAATTTAGCAATGATTAAACAAGATAAGATTTACCTAGATCATTGGGAGGAAAGAATATTGCGCTACTGGCTAACCCGGTCTCTAAGGACCCCATGCCGCATGGACCAACCCTGCTAGGCAAGGGCTCCATGACTAACCAGTTTACACGTGCTGCGGCACTTACAAGACAAGTTTATATACAACTTTATGTTTATAAAGCAAGTTTATGTTCACAAGTTTAAGTTTATGATTACAAGTTCAATTTCTGTTTATAACAAAGTAACAAGTTATGTTGTAGTGATGTTGAATGTGCATTTAAGTTTACTCGACAAGTGTACCCTTGGCCATCCTGGTTGACTATAGTGCCGGTGGTAGCAATATTCTTCAAAACATGCATTTGTTAGTAACTAGGTTTGTGATAACCCTAGTTAGTTAATTATAGCAAGCCGTAGGCATGGTTGGCCGTGCAATGAATGTTTGTCTATTTGTTAAGCTCGTCCTTTTAATTCATTCTTTCGGCGCGTGGTTAGGGTGCTAAGTTTTGCTCGTGTGAAGGTCTGCAATTCCGGTCTTTGTTTGGTTTAAGGGTTGTGGTCTCGATCCAGAGTAGTTCCTGTGCCCTCTTGCCGCTTGTCGCCTTACTTTTCTTTATAGCACTTGTTATCAGTTCTTCCAGTTTTATTCTTAAGACAAGTACATTGGTACCATACAAATCTCGATCCGTATTATTTGTCTCTTTTTGCTGCATGTTGTGATGTGTTTGGTCTATCACCTTGAGCTCCTTTGTGGTACTTGTTGCTTGGGGTTCTGACCCCACTAGTTTTGTATGTCAGATTATCCCGAGGAGAACCAGGATCCACCGTACTTCTAGAAAGATGGCTCGCACTCGTAGGGCTGCGGCCGAAGCTCGCGAGTGAGTTTCCTTCCTCCACACCTCGTAGTGTTATTTTATTTTGTGGTATTTTAGCAAGAGGCAGTGTTAGTCCCTTATTTTGAGATCACTTCTCTGACTTCGGTCAACATGATGTATATATTAGACCATGGCTGGTATATTTGATCATGTATAATTATTTTCTGCTAGTACAACATTTTGTATTTACTAGCTCCATGATCATATGTGATATGTAATTTGGGACGCATTTTTATTTTCATATATGATATACTCTTTTACTTGTATTGATGGATTGAGATAGTAGGATTTGTCGGCCTTAGGACTGACGTCATAGCATGCTAGAATTCACCCATTTGTCTTCTAGAAAATTTTAGCATATTGCGGCTTACTTCGATATTTTGTAAGGTGTAATTGGCCATGTCAATTTTTATATTTATCCAGTATTCTGAAATCGAAACGTGACAATATTGCTTAAAACTCTATAGTGCAACTTCATTATTACCATGTTGTACGTGTTATGAGGGAGCTTGAAGCTCATTAGACGTAGCAGTCTGCAGAAAACACAGAAGAGTTGGGCTAAGGGAAGTAAACAGGTTGAGTCTTTATGGAGGATGGCTATCACTATGATCGGATGACAAGATCTCATCACCAAGAAGGCGGATAAGGTGCGTGGTAATGCGTGGGCAAAGCATGTGGTACAGAATACAGATATAGCTGGATATTTTCTGAAAAAAAAAGCCGATACCCATCAATAACGACACCCTAACAAAGTAGAAAGCAAAAGTATAATATCAGTAACAACACCCTAACGAGGTTTGACAACAAATATACGGGTGACCGACAACAATCCCATACGGGTGACCGACAACAAATATACGGGTGTCGTTATTGATGGGTATCGGCAGTTACACAACTTCAAGCTATACTAGTTGTTGGGAAACAGCAGCACAATGAAGCTAGACTAGTTAGCTCTATACTTATTATTGTAGAACTAAAACCTATATTATAAGTTGTGAAACTCATTTGTTAATTGTCATGGATGATCCTATGGGAAAGTCCGAAGTGGTAGATAACATAATGCTTAATAAAGGTGATCTTGACTTCGGTAAGCGGTATACCTTCCGTCTATTTATAGAAGTAATCGGTTATGGCAAGAATGAACCGATGTCTCCTGGTTGATGATGGGCTGATTGGACAAATAACATCCATACCTCATGCTTCAAATGGCCATGACGCAGTCGTTGGGTGCAGAAACTCTGAAGGCCGATGGATAAAGTCAGCATAAATTTGACACATCCTATATTTTCTAGCATACTATACGACATCTGACACCAAAGTGGTCCAATAGTAACCCATGCGTCGAAGACGACCCTATAATTTAGGACTTGGCTGATGGGCTCCGCAAGTACCATCGTGAGCTTTACGGAGTTCTTGTTTTGCCTCTGCGTCCGATAAATATCGCAGTAGGAGTTCGTCATACGAACGAAGATACGACATTTTAGTAGCCGTATCATAGAAGAATCTGAGGGAGTATCTCTTAACAGAACTGGCTTCCTTCGGATCATCGGACAGAATACCATAAACAACATAGTCTATGAAGGGGAACCGCCAGTCTTTAATATCGATATCTATCTCTACGGCATAGCTCTGACAATTGTGCAAGTTATTCTTGACACAGACCAGTTCTTGACCAATCACTGTGATTGAATGTTGGGTTTAATGGAAACAACCAGAGAAACCGCAAGACTGGCAAGAGCATTCGCCTCGATGTTCTGTAACCGGGGTACGTGCTCTATGAAGAAACCGATAAAGGTTAAAATTATATCAATTGTCGCTTGATAATGGAGATCAGGTCTTCGTGCCGGACCTTGTACTCCCCTCGGACTTGGATGACTATTAGCTTAGAATCATCGTAAGCTTTTAAATAGTCTACCCCCAGCTGTTTAGCTAACTAAAGACCAATGATAAGAGCATTATGTTCTGCCACATTATTGGAGAATGGTTCCATGAGAGAATATGCACGATGGATGACTAAATTATCGGGGAGACAAGCACTATCCCCACTCCTGCGATGATATTGCCCTTGGGTCCTGTTCTTGAAGCATCATCGAAGAACATTCGCCAAATAGATTCCTTCATTATTGTGTTAGACTCTAACACTTCGTCTGAAATATCGTTGTATCTGTGTTTGGCAAGACATTCTTTTTTCACAGGGTTGTATCTGTGTTTGGCACCAATAATCATCCTGCTGAGATAATAGATTGCCTGCTCATGGCCCGCATCACTCTTCTAAGCAAAAAGTGCACCAAGAGAATGGTCCATCGTACGAACATAAAGTAGGCGTGGTTTCCCCACAATTGGAGCCACCAAAATTAGAGGATTCGTAAGGTACTCTTTGATATCATCAAATGCACACTGGCATTCTTCAGTCCAGATGAAAGAAACTCCTTTCTTCATTAGTTGGGTGAACAGTTGGCACAGTCCGGAGAGATTAGATATGAATCTCATAATGTATGCTAATCTTCCTTGAAGACCATGAAGCTCTTTAAGATTCTTCGGAGGGCGCATGTCAAGGATAGATTTTGTCTTCTTAGGGTCTAGATGGATGCCCTTTGAATTCATGACAAAACCAAGAAACTTGCTGCTAGAGACTCCTATGAAAGACTTGGTTGGATTCATCTTGAGTTGGTGTGCACGTATTAGTTCGAATACCATTCTTAAGTCATGGAGGTGATCGTGCTTGAGATGAATTTTGACAGCGATGTCATCAACATAGCACTCCACCATTTTTAGAAAATTCTCGCGAATAATTATGCTTATAGCTCGTTGGTATGTCGCACCTGCATTTTTCAGACCAAAGGACATTACCGTGTAGCAGTGTACCCCCAACAGTGTTTGAAATAATTTGTGAATTTCATCATCCAGGAATATTTTAATTTGATTGTAGCCTAAGAATTCGTCCATGAAGGACATTCACTCGAAGCCACAAGTGTTGTTGATCATCACATCTATGATCGAAAGAGGAAACACATCATTTGGACATGCTGCGTTTAAATCACGACAGTCTATGCAGACTCAAATTCTGCCATTCTTTTTGATGACAGGAACGACATTGTCTACCCAATCTGGGTGTTGTTCTTCGCGAATAAAGCCGCTTGCTATCAGCTGTTTCCATAAACAAAAGTTGTACTAACTTTTATTACAAACTTTGAGAAAACTACCAAAAATTCCTAAACAAGAATCTAAGTACAAAATCTGGGGAAAGAGTAGCTATGGAGATCTGATCTGCGGTCGATCACTTTACTCCTTGGACTACAAGACACGAAATAAAGAAATGCAAGAACTAGAACACTTAGAGAACTCGGAAGCAAGAAGGCTCTGGCAGCACTGACAAGGCTTTTATCTATGCTCCTCTATGTCCGTGTGTGTATGTAATAGCACTGATTCCATATTTATAGTCATTCAACACTAGAATGGTTATTTTAATATGTGCGCACAAAATGAGTAATCTATACTGAGTTTGTTATTTTGTGCCTGCACTTCTGGACAACAGCTACCCACGTTTTACTTAATGGGTGAACAATTTGCTGTCAGCTTGACACGTGGCCTCATGTACGAGGAAAGCTTGGGTCATGTTGATAAAGGCTTGTACATGATCTTCAAGAATTACGGTATTAAATACCTATAATTTCCTTGGGATCATAACTGCTCACTGTCGGTTAAAAGCAATAAAGTGCGGACACTTTTCTCTCTCAGTAGAAAAAAGTAGAAACGTGCGCATTATCTTGAAGAAAGAAGCAAAGGAGTACTTTGGTATATTTTTGTTGAGACAGCATCACTGGCGTACTTTTGTGGAAAATAGCACATTGGCGTACTTTGGTGAGAGTGGCACTGTTGGCGTACTTTGGTTTGAGTGGCATCATTGGCGTACTTTGGTGAGAGTGGCAACACTGGCTACTAAACGACAACCTGGGTCTTCGTGCCAAGCAATCTTCTGTATTAATGACCATGATCACCTCGAGTGATGTGTCAGTCTGTCAGTTTGACCCATAAATGATGAGACAATAGGGTCACAAAAGTACGCCTATTTCCTTGGGCTAATTTGATGAAGAAAGTGCGCTTCCTTTTTAACACTTTCAAAGAAAGTGTGCCTTTGCTCCAAACCTTAGGAAATTGTGCCTCTGTTCTTTTTAAGTCATCTGTGTGGTCTCTACACGCGTATTTTCTATGCTTCTGCAAGACCCCCTTTCAAAGTTTTCAAAAAATTTCAAATAAATTCGAAATACTTTGAACTAGAATCATAGAAAAGTGGTTCTAATTTTATGCACGTATTTTGAACGATATCTTAACTACTTGCTGACGTGGATGAGTGGCATAATTTTTTGCATGAATCCCGAAGTGTTACTTGGCAGCCGAAGGGGTTTCATCCAAATATATAAATAGATTTGTTGAGGAGAGAGAAACTCTTTACGTGCCTTCAAAACTTTTCACTCTCCAAAACCCTAACTATTTCTCTTCGTCTTCAACCTCCACTTCTGCAATGGCACCCAAGCACTCTCAGTCGGCCAAGAAGGAGGGCAAAGGGAAAGGACCGACCTCCTTTTCATATGCGGCGGCGGTTCGACCCAAGGCAGAGAAAACAGCGGCTCATCCCGTCGACGAGCGCCTGAACATGCCGCGAACGAGCGCCTAAATATACCGCGAATGAGGGTGGTTCCCCGTGAGAAGGACCACCCTGCAGTGATAGGTGTGGGAGAGTATCTTCATATATTTTTATATTTTTATTTTTATTTTACATGTACATTGTAATCTTTGAAAAAGCAAAGAAAGAAAAGGGAAAGAAAATGATGACGTGTCATGGAACACAGAGACACGTGTGCACGCGCATATTTTCCTATTTCAGAGTGGAATTACCATCTTGCGCACTTTATTGAATTTGAGAGCTCGCGCACTTTTCCTCTTTTAGAGTGAAAATCACCATTCTGCTCACTTTTCAAGTTCTGTTGAATTTGAGAGCTTACGTACTTTTCCTCTTTCAGAGTGAAAAGCACCATTCTTCACACTTTT
The DNA here is from genome assembly GCA_036927795.1 of Iris macrosiphon. NCBI lineage: Eukaryota > Viridiplantae > Streptophyta > Magnoliopsida > Asparagales > Iridaceae > Iris > Iris macrosiphon. The sequence goes on from JAYESA010000005.1 coordinate 61,334,094, forward strand.
CAAATTCTGTTGAATTTGAGAGCTCGTGCACTTTTCCTCTTTCAGAGTGAAAAGCACCATTCTGTATAATTTTCAAGTTGTGTTAAATTTGAGAGCTCACATACTTTTCCTCTTTCGGAGTAAAAAGCACCATTCTGCGTACTTTTCAAGTTTCAACCGATTTGGGAATGCACACTTTTTCTCTCTTAGAGTGAACTCTATGCACGCATTTTCAATAGTTCCTACGAACTTGGAGTGTGCATGTAGTCTTAACTTTCTCATACAGAGTGAGAACTTAATGCGAGTATTTCTTTATGAATCTTCACTAATTTCATGTTTATGACTTTTTGTAGTTGACTTATCAATGGATCCCCTTGCTGATATGTTGGGATCTACTGCTGGCCTTTTACACACCAATTACCTGGCACTTGTGGAATTTCCCCAATTTGACAGGAGCTTGCCAGAAACCAGACAGCTACCGATAGCCCTACAAGGTGAGAGAATGCTTATGTCCTTAATGAGCAGTGAACCTTTCACTTCACTAGACGAGGAACGATACAGAAAACCTACCTTCTTATTTGGGGATGCCATCAGCAGAGCATCAAAGATGAAACACAAGAAGGAGAAATGGGTCTTCAAAGTTGGTGATAGGGAGTTGTACCTCCATGATATGGCACGTGATTACCCTCTTTCTGCGTTCTATCATGCCATATCCCAAAGGAAGAAGGATTGGGATTTGACCCCTTGGACCTATGGGGCTAAGCCCAATTTTTTTTGCCACAAACGTGATGGTCAAGAAAAGAGCCTCTTCTACAGTACCCTAGACGGACATTCTGTTCCCATGCATGGAATGCATCCCGGGTATGTACCCAGTGAGGATTCTTCACTCATTCAACCTTGGATGTCGCCAAACTTTGCCAATGGAGAAATATATCCCTTGAAGAAATATAGATTCACAGGGTGGGTCAGCAATAACAACGCCCGCTGGAACCGGCTCACTATATAGATACTGGAGCAATATGCACATGAACTTGCAAACGTAGGGCTCTACAACGTTGTCCTGGCAACTTGCTATGGCATCGCCCCCAACCATCACATGTTCCTCGCTCTGGCAGAGCGGTACAATATCCGTATCTGGACTTTCTCTATCCCACATAGCGAATTAGGGCTTGTATTACACGAGATGAAGGTGGTATCAGATCTGCCAATGGGGGAACTACCATATAAAGAATATGTTCCACAAATAAGGAGATCCAGGACCTAGAAAGAATAGAACCCTGCCTCGTTGAGGTATTTCAAGATCTAATGTGCCACTATCTGGCCTGTAACCATTACTGTAAGACAGACTCTGGGACAGTCTACGTCACTAAGTGGTTTAACTATATTTTCATAAATCGATCAAAGGATAAGAAAGCCACTGAAATCTGACCCATTCAACCATTAAACACTAATATGATTGAAGAGCTCATGAGGCAGCATAAAGCAGCTGTTTGCGAAGAAAAGTTTATACGAAACTTTTGTATTACAAACTATTGAAAAGAAAGAAAACTATAAAATATCCTAAACAAGAATCTAAGTATAGTTGATTCTGGAGAAGTATAGCTGTAGAGACCTGATATGCAGACGATCACTATACTCCTTGGACAAATGTTGTGAACAACTTGGAGAGTTGAACTATAAGAAAGCTTTGTCAATAACAGCACGAGAAGTTCTTTTTCTCTCATTCTGTTCTTGTATCCATCTCTGTATATGTCCTCCATTCTTATATGTTTTATTGGATGTACCGATCCTGTATTTATAGAGTTTAGGAGAGGTTATGAGAGTGTGCACGCACTTTGAACAGTCTACACTATTTTACCATTGTGCGCGCACTTTTGGTGGACTAACACCCCACATTCTGAATGAGTGGGTGCACAACTCGCTGTCTGCTTGACACATAGCTTCCTATATGAGGAAAGCATAGGTCATGGGGGATAGTTATTTGTATACTTTTCACGAGAAGCATGACATGTAAGATACGCATTCATAACTGCTCATTGTTAGTTAGGATAGTATGCGAACTTTAGAAGTGGCCTGGAGACTGGAGTACTTTTGGAAAGATTGGTTATACAAGGGCACTTTTGAAGAAGTAGCCGTGATGATGCACTTTTGATGAAATTGGCCGTGATGGCACAATTTTGAAGAAATTGGTACAACGACGCACTTTTAAAGAAATTGGCTCAATGATGCACTTTTGAAGAAGTTGCCTCAACGACGCACTTTTGAAGAAGTTGGCACAATGACGCACTTTTGAAGAAATTGGCACAACGACGCATTTTTGAAGAAGTTGGCTCAACAGTGCACTTTTGAAGAAGTTGGCACAATGATGCACTTTTGAAGAAGTTGGCTCAACGGCGCATTTTGAAAAAGTTGGCACAACGGCGCACTTTTGAAGAAATTGGCACAACGGCGCACTTTTGAAGAACTTGACACAACGGCTGGTCGCTAAACGACAACCTGGGTCTGCGTGCCACAGTCCAGCTATAATGATGACTTCTGACTCTTCGGTTTTTGTTCCATCTTGTCAGAATCATTGCATTTAATGCTCGAAAGAAAAAGCATACATGCAAATTGTACACCTGTCTGCACCGATGAAAGCAGCTTAAAAGTGCGCCATTTTTCTATTCTCTGAATAGTACGCCACCCTTTGAAACAGGTAGAAAGTGCGCCATCCTCTAAAATAGAGAGAAAGTGCGCCATTCTTCCTCTGTTAAAATTTATTTATAGAAAACTGTACCATCTTTAAAATACGCATTTTTATGCTTCTACAAGACCATCTTCGAAGTTTTTTAATTTGTTCAAATGAATTCAAAATACTTTGAATTAGAAGCATAAAAAGTTGGTAGGATTCTGCTGATTGCTGACGAAGCTATAGTCATGATTTGCTGCTCGAATCCCGAAGAGCAGCCGAAGAGTCTTCCCCCCCAAATCTATAAATAGGCAGATTGAGGAGAGAGAGAATTTTTCTACTGCTCTCAAATCTCTTCGTCTCCTTCTTCCTTAAGAAAATCCTAGCTTTCTTCTTCCTTCGAAGCTTTTAGCGATGGCCCCAAGGAAATCTCAGATGAGCAGCAAGGACAACAAGGGTAAAGGAGTGGCTTCTAATTTTCTCGGACAACGACGACGAGGTCGCTGGTGAGGCCGACAGTGACTCAGCCCGCTAGAGAACGGCTCAATATGCCACCATCGAGAGTAACATCAGGAGATGTAGCACATCCCCCTCTGATAGGCATGGCAGCTGTCTTCTTCATCCCTATTTTCTTTCTTTTTCTTTTACATGTACAATATAAGCTTTTAACAATGGCAGAAAGATGAAAAAAAGAAGAAGAACGAAGACATAGAATATAGAGACACTTGTACTCGTACACTTTTCTCTCGTTCAGAGAAGAAATAACCACTTTGATGTATTTTCCCTCGTTCAGAGCGGAAAGAGTCATCTTGGCGCACTTTCCCTCGTTCAGAGTGAAAACAACCATTTTGGCGCACTTTTCCAATTATTGTCGAGTCAGCGCACTTTTCAAATTATTGGCGAGTAGGCGCACTTTTCGTCTATTTTGACAGATTAGCGTATTCTTCGTCTATTTGGACAGATTGTCGCATAAAATGTGATGATCTCCTGAAGTATTCATAAAATATGCATAGTTCCTAAAAATTTAGGAAAAATGCGTCCCCTTAAGAATCTTAAAAGACTCATAATAGGGTTATTTTACGTACTCCTCTTCATGAGATTTGTTGACTCCTCATTTGTGGCTTTTATATTTGACTTGGGTATGGATCCTTTAGCTGAACTGATGGGATCCGCTACTGAAATTTTGTATACCAATTATCTAGAAGACTTATCGCACACTGAGTTTTTCCAATCTGATAAGAAGATGTCCAACACACGCCAATTATTGATAGTCGAGCAAGGGGAACGAATATTGACGTCTTTGATAAGCGGGGAACCTCTCATTTCCTTTGTGAATGAGACATATTCTAAGCCGGCTTTCTTGTTTGGTGATTCCATTCATCAATCATCTCAGCCTAAGAAAAAGAAGGAGAAGTAGTTATTCAATGTTCATGGTAGGATCATTTATCTCCCAGAGATGTCAAAAAGTTTTCCACTTTCTACCTTCTCCCATGCTACTTATCCACAGAAGATGGAGTGGGATTTGACTCCCCCTACTAATGGAGCTAAGCCGGGGAAAATTAGCTACAAACATGGTCGTTTCTTCAGTTTCGGCGATGGATATTCAGTTCAAATGTGAGGAGTTCATCCCGGGACGTACCAAGCAAAGATTCTTCGTTGATTTAACCTATTCAGTGTCCTTTGTTTGCCAACACTTATACTGATGCTGAAGGCATTTATCCTCGAAGAACGTTCGACTGCCAGGATGGTTGACTAATGAAAATAGCTATTGGCATCGAGCAACGACATGGATATTGGATCAATATACCGAGAATCTCGTATCTTTGGGTTTATACAATGCCTTGTTAGCAACTTGCTATAGCATTGCGCCCAATGCCAATATGTTCTTGGCTTTGTTAGAGCAATATAACTATACTACTAGAACTGTTTTCATTCCACGTGGCGAGTTGGGGTTCTCCTTACACGAGATAAAATACATATATGCACTACCAATAGGGGAGATTCCTTATGAGGAGTACGTACCTACCAACACGGAACTGGCAGATTTAGCAAAGACTGAGCCGCGTCTAGTTGAAGTGTATCAAGAACTGATGTGCCACTACCTGGCTTGCAACCATTACTACAACACTGATTCTGGCACTGTCTTTATCAGGAAGTGGTTTTAATACCTCTTCAACGATAGAAGCGAGAAGGAATGTACAGAAATTCGACCACTTCGACCTTTAAGTTCTACTAGAGTTGAAGAACTCATAGCAAGTCATAATGCTGAAGATAAGTCCTTTGAGGATCGTGTAGAAAGTTTTGCAGCAGGCTCACCGGCTATTAGCTATCTCAGACACATTGGTACAGAGATCTCGTCTAAAGCTTTGTTGGCCGAATATTTTTCTTTATGGCTCTGAAGATGGGTATTCCCTGAAGGTTCATGCTCAGTGGATCATCTCTATAGGAATATTTTATTCCCTGCAGTTCGTCTGGTTTTTGCTACCAGCTATGGTGTGTCATTTGAACGCTGGTTTACGGGAACTTAATCATAATTTGGCGGTAGATCCTTGACGAGAGGAATTTTCTCGAACAGAGCTTCCATTTACATATCTGATGGGTTGGTTGATTTTACACAATCAGAATTTGATGGCTCATAGCTTGACTTAGGCTGACGAGACAAAATACCTATTTCTTTGTAGATATAGGCTTTCTAAATGGACCTATACCACACATTTTTAGACCAGGCGAGCTTTAAACATGGGGAACAGTTGGAGCTTTTACTGCGTTGTTACCGACGTAGCAAATGAGCACCAAGGTTCAAGTTTTATTGACGAGGGAACCACTATATCGAGGTTTCCATCAGAGGTCTTTTCATTGCTGATGTTTATCTGGCCATCTCACTTGGTATATAGAAATGGCAATGGTTGCACTTTCGAACCGTATTTACCTAGTCGCTTTGCAAGGCAATTTGGCTATGATCAATTGAACGTTGGAAATGCTACTCCGTGTCTTGCAAACTCTGGAGGTTTAATCGAAGGCGCCCGGGGATGGAGATATTTTATCATGGGTTGTACATAAGCTACTTTTACTCTACCTGTACCCAATCCTCCTTTACTTTTATTGTATTCCTTTGCCCAGTTTTATTGTTCTATCAACCAATTTCATAGGAATTTTGATATGCGGGTCAATTTCTGAACTCCGATAGAAGGAGTCACTCTGGAACCAATAAAACCTTCTTTAATCGAAGAGGAGGATGATGTGCCACTGGATGAGGTATTGTAAGCTCTTCCACATGTACAACCAGATGCACCTCCCCTACCATAGTGGTTCAAAAATATCGGAAGCATAAGATTACGTTCCCTACTGAGGGCCCGTCCGCCAAGAAGAGGGTTGTTGTCATGAAACCTAAGAAGCCGAAATCAAAGTTTTCTGGTCCTTTAAGAAGGAATTTGATTGATGGACTGATTAGTTCATCGGACCGGCCTGGACCTTCTGTCTCTTCTCCAGCGGTGTAGAGGATTAGAACTTCCATCCCTCCCCCTTTTATTGCTACAGGAATAAGTGTCGCCCTTGTTGCTGCAACAGTTGGTTTTGCTGATCCTATCCTTGATGCTACGGCTCAATTTATTCTGCCGATTGCATTCATACCTTCTCCGTCGATGGATCCAAAATCAGGTTGCTCCGTTAGTGGATCCAAAGGATCAACCTGCTCTGGGAAGTTTTGATTCCAGGGTTAATGATAACGGAGAAGACATTGGCATAGAAATAATTTCACCTTCTCGGATTGAAGTTAGTGAGCAGATTGAGTCACAAGCTGACATTGCCGCTAGAGCCTTCGAAGATATGCCTGGACATGATATTCAGGATCAGCCTCAATCTGCTATAGTTATAGCTGGGCTTGAAGATGCTATGAAGCAGATTGATACTGAAACTGTAGTTTCAGAAGCGATCATGACTATGAGTAATTACGATGATTTGATCCTTCTTGCTGATTTGTCTGAGGTGGATGCTTCGTTGATAGGCCTGAGGAATTCTTTGGAGGGGCAGACTCCTGAAGATGAATATGTATCACCTGGTACTGGTACGTGTCTCTCTATTCTTTCTATACCACAAGTTCTTGTATTGCATGCTTCATTGTCATGAATTCATGCAGTGATAGCTCCGGCTAGCACATGCCAATGTGTCACTTCTTTTCTTAGCTCGACGTGCATATATCTTAATTACAATATCTTGTTTATTGATCATATCGTTTGTTCGATTTTTCTTTTTAGGTGATAAAATTGTAGTAGGAGTTGCTCCGGAGAGTGCAGAAGAGACGGTTGTTTAGCAGGATGAAACAACTTCTGTTAGTGATATCACGGTTCTGGCTGCGGATATCGTGTCAATACCACGAGTAGCTTCAACTGCTCTTATGGTAGAAATGACCAGTGCTACTGAAATGGCTTCCACTATTAGTCCGAGAGAACGAGCAACGGTTTCTTCTTCTTTTGTCTCCAGTGTCGAGGCTACAATTGTCACGACAACTGTCTTCATACATTAAGGTCGATGATTAGCTAAAATTGTGGTGACTCCAAGTTCAAATACTCGCTTTAATGCTTTAGTACAAGCTTATCCATCTGCTTTATACACAACATTAAAGGATTTGATAAATATGGTGCTTGAGAAAGGTTTATCCTTTGAGGATGTGAAAGATGCTAGCTTGCCCATGATTCAACTCATCAGAAATTTCAAAGATAAAAATATGGCTTCTACTCTTGAGCAAATCTTGATAGGCCTTGTATATCCTATTAATGAATATCTGCAGCTTAATAGTGGGGACATCTCAGCTCTATTTTAGATTGAATACGAGTCAATTACTGCTGAGTTCATGGAGCGTCAGACCACTTTCCAGGAGCATATAAAGATCTAGGCTGAGACGACTGTTCAAATAAATGCTTCTGTGAAAGAGGAAACTTTTTCTTTGTCTTTTCATCGTTCTGCCCATGATGAATATAATGAAAGTACGATACAACTCAAAACTCAGATCCAAGAACTCGAAGCCCAGCTTAAGAAAGCGAGAGAGGAGTTGAAGGTGACTGTGGACCGGCGTTGGAAAGAGTTGGTACATTATGACTTAGTAAAAGAACAACTTTTGGAGCTTGAGCATAACAAGAACAAGCTTGACCATGCTCGAAACAAGATGATAGAGTTATATGCTTCTATGGCTCCTTTTTCTACAAATGACTCTAGAATGCTCGAAGCACGTAGGAGAGCGACATTGAATAAAGACCATCAACTAGCTCGACTGACACAGTTCCTCCTTGATCTTTCTACTCCACCTGAGTGAAACCTATCTTTTGCTTTTCCTTGTAAGTTTTTCAATAAAAATAAACTAAATTTTTCAAAGAATAATTGTTTATTGTGGAACTATTTATTTAATGCGTATCTACTATTAGATAAAAATATTTGAAAATAAGATCAAAGGTAATATGGACGTGATATATTTTCAAACAGGATCCCCCCGAATATATATTCTCAGAGGTATTATGGACATGGAAGAATAACTTTGTGGAAGAATTTGGTAGATTTATCACTCAAGGCTTACTCATGCTGAGTACAAATGATAAATTTTACAGGATGCAATACTATCAGACGTGATATGGACGTGATAGCTCACTAGTTTACTCCACTAGGGAAGAGAAGAAAGATTAGTTCCAGGGCGAACTATTGTCTTCTCTTTAGGGGATAATAAATGAAATATGATTCAAAGATAATATGGACATGTATCACAATACACTTATTGACTGGTGAATAAACATGTGAGATTATTCCCAACCTAACTAGGGATCAGGAATATGATATCCTTAAAACAACTGGGCTATAAGAATGTAATATTTTTGTTGGAGAGAATCATTTAGATGATCTCAATCAGAGTGTTCCGTTGGATCTGAGTATTGTCCCACTGGGGAACTTTGAGGACCCATTACCCATTTCTTATTCAAGAATGAATATACGTAATAGTTCGATAGGCAATATAGGCTACGAGTTGCTGGGGATTAAAGATGTATTTGCTTTACATCTTATTTTAATCTGCTGGAGATGGAAAGAAATATGTCGTGCTTAGACATAATACTTCTTGAGGAATTTGTCGTTGATAGACATCATTATCAAATCTCCATTAGGCTTAGTGAGCTTGTAGGCTCCGTTGGAGAATACTGTAACCACTACATAAGGACCTTCCCATTTAGCTTAGAATTTGCCTTTGCTCTTATGTGTTATGATCATAGGTCTCCTTACTGAAAGGACTAATTCACTGACTTGTAATATTCTTTTCTTGACTTTTCGATCAAAAGCTCTGGAAATGCGTGCTTGGTATAGCTCAATAAACTGTTGAACGTACATGCACTTTTCATTCAATGCTTCTAATTTTCGTAGGCACAATCGATCATTATTCTCTATTGTTAGCTCATTAGCAATAGCTATTCTAAGAGAAGGTATCTGGATTTCGAGCGAAAGAACTGCTTCACATCCGTAGATCAAAGAGAATAGTGTACAACCAGTTGAAGTTTGAACTGTTGTACGATAAGCCCATAAATACTCCCCGAGTTTCTCATTCCAATCGTCTTTGTTGGATGTGACAAACTTTTTAATGAGTTTGATTATGGTCTTGTTGAAGGCTTTCGCTAAGCCATTGGCTGCTGGATTGTAGGCCGTAGATGCTACATTCTGGATTCGATTCTTGTCACAAAATCGATAAAATGCTTGATTGACGAATTATGGTCTATTGTCATGTATTATCCTCTGAGGAACACCGAAACAATAGATAACATAGTATTTGACAAAGTTAATTACGTTGGATGTCTTAACTTTGATAAGCGGGACTGCTTCTGCTTATTTGGAGAAGTAATCGGTTATTGCAAGTATAAACCGATGTCCTCTAGAAGAAGATGGGCTGATCGAACCAATAATATTAACATGGATTTGACATGACTTGCATTTACGAATGTAATCTATGGCATCTTCTACCATGGTGGGCCAATAATAATCCATTCTCCTGAGGCGGTCTTGTAATTTAGGACATGGCTGATGTACTCCACATATGCCATCACGAGCTTCACAGAGTAATTGTCTTGCTTCAGGGTTGGAAAGACAACGTAGCAGCAATCCCTCATAAGAACGACGATATAATATTTTGGATGGGGCGTCATAGTAGAATCGGAGTGAATGTATTTTAATATAAGTGGCTTCTTTCAGATTTTTTGGAAGAATCTCATAAGTAGCGTAGTCTATAAAAGGGTCTCTCCAATCTTTATCCATGGAAGTTGACTTTGTGACGTAAATATATTCAATATGCAAGTTGTTTTTTGTACAGAACAATTCTCGTCCTGTAAGCATAATTGAGTGTCATCTCTTTAGGGGAACGACCAATAATGCTGCTAGGCCGACCAAAATATCTGCTTCTATATTCTGTAACCGAGGCACATATTCGATGAATAATCCTTTGAAAGTAAAATCCAGTTCGATTGCTGCTTGATGATAAGGGATGAGATCTTCATGCCGAACCTCGTACTCTCCCCTGATCTGATTGACTATCAGCTTGGAATCTCCGTAGGCTTCAAGATATTCTATGTCCAATTCTTTAGCTAATTAGAGACCAATGAGTAAAGCATTGTATTCTGCCATATTATTAGAATATGGTTCACTGAGAGAATATGCTCGATGAATGAGTAGTTTGTCAGGAGATACTAGGACTATGCTAACTCCAGCTACTATATTGCCTTTAGGTCTTATTCTTGATGCGCCATCAAAGAATAGTTGCCAGGTGTCATCTCTCATGGCCATATTAGACTCTAAGACTTCATCTGGGATGTCATCGTACAGTTTGGAAGTTTCTGGCACAGGATGAGCTGCCAAGAAGTCAGCTAGCGCTTGACCCTTCACTGCTTTTTTGCGGAACATATACCATGTCATAAGATGATAGCAACATTTTCCATGTAGCTAAACGAGAATTGAGTGTGCTTGGCTTAGTCATCAATACCCGAAGAGGATTTACTCTGGATATGACATGAATGGTTTGACCTGACACGTAATGTCGTATCTTCTGAATACAAACATCAAGGCGTGACATCCTTTTTCCACCGAATTGTATCGATGTTCAGCACCGACCATCATGCGACTGAGATAATAGATCGCCTATTCATGGCTTTCGTTACTCTTTTGTGCAAGAAGAGCTCCTAGGGAGTGATCCATTGCTCGAACATACAACAATAGGTTTTCCTACGATCGGAGATACCAGAACTGGCGGATTTGTTAAATATTGTTTGATGTCATCGAATGCTTGTTGACATGCTTCGTTTCAGACAAAGGATATGCCTTTCTTCATTAACTGAGTGAATGGTTGGCATCGTCCCGAGAGATTGGAGATGAATCTCCTAATGTATGCCAGACGGCCTTGCAGACCACGAAGTTCTTTGAGATTACGTAGAGGCTACATTTCGAGGATTGCTTTGATTTTATCGGGGTCAATGTGAATACCTTTGGAAGTTATAACAAATCCGAGGAACTTGCCACTGGAGACACTTAGAAAGGATTTAGTTGGATTCATCTTAAATTGGTGGTAGTGCATCAATTCGAACACAGTCTTCAAATCTTGAAGGTGATCATATTTAAGACGGCTCTTGATAACAATATCATCCATGTAGCATTCTACTATTTTTTGTAAATGCTTCTAGAAAATTGTACTCATGGCTCGTTTATACGTTGCACCTACATTTTTTAAGCTGAAGGGCATGATTGTATAACAGTAAAGTCCCAATGGTGTACGAAAAAAAGTATGGTTTTCGTCATCAGGTGACATCTTAATTTGATTGTATCAAGAAAATCCATCCATGAAGGACATACATTCAAATCCACATGTATTGTCGATCATGACATCTGTAATGGGAAGAAAAAATTAGTATTTTGGACATGCCTAGTTCAGATCTCGATAATCTATGCAGACCCGTACCTTTCCATTTTTCTTCATGATTGGAACGACATTGACTACCCAGTCGATATTTTTCTCTTCTCCAACGAAAGCACATGCTATGAGTTTCTTGACTTCTGCTTCAATTGCATTCATCATATCCGGACGGAATCGCCGTTGCTGCTGTTTCACCGGTTTAGCTTTCGGCTGAATATTGAGCTTGTGTATGGCTATTTGAGGATCTAGGCCAAGCATATCCACGTAACTCCAAGCGAAGACATCGATATACTCCTTTATTAGTTGGAGTAATGCTTGTTGATATTCTTTAGGAAGACTTGCTAATAAAGATTGGTCTTGGGAAAGATTTTTTTCCTACATCAATTTGGACTATTTCATTCTTTGTAGGTGGTTCAAGTTGCTCAAACCGAAGCTCCCATTGAGTATCAATTTGTTGTGCACATGGGTCGTTCTCAAATGGTTCCAATAGTTCAACGTCTTTATCATCTGGGGCAGTTAATACCATATTTACAGAGAAAGCATGTTTGAATACATCACCCATGCTTTCGTCAGAATCCCACAATGATGAGTCAAAGGAATAAGAATACGTCCCTTCTTCCGATTCTGTACTTTCAGGACTTGTTTGTGGTGTAACGTATCATAAACCATGACCAGTCTGCTAGTAGTATATTTCTGGCTAGCCTTTTGAAGAGAAGTGTCGTATAAGAGTTAGTCTGCCTTTTCCATAATTTAGTCCCACACCAGATTTTAAGTTGTAGCCCATCCCTTGCATAATGTTCTTGTCTGGTTTGCTGTAACGATACGGTTGTATCTTTCCAATATCCTCGTTAGAATCATTAGCCTGCATGCCTTTTTTGCTTTTAGCTTTGCCAAAAATTATCTGACGTTGCTTGTCTTGTCTTGCTGGGACTATAAAGTATACATCCTCATATTTTTCATATAATGAACTATATTGAAATAGAGATGCCACGGGTTTGAACAAAGGTTCGTAGAGATGAAGAGCCTCTAAGAATTTTTTTAGCAAAGGGTTCAACATTAATGTAGTACAAAGTAGTGTATTCTTTATTCATGAAATACAAGATTTCTTCATCTTCCACATAGTCAGCAGAATCTTCAGCCTTGATAGGAGGCTTGGCAAGATTGATGACTAGGGGTTGATTCACTGATGTTGGTTGCTTGTTACGACGAAGGTCGATAACAAGAGGTTCATTCTCCAGTATCGGCTGTTCATTGCATCGAAGGTTGATGACCAATGGATGTGACTTGTGTAGGTCGATGCCGAGAGGCTTCGAAGGAGTTGGACGAGTAGAACATCCTTTGACTCAGATTATCAAAGGCTCTTATTTTAAGGTGTCTTCAGCTTTATCACTAGCTTGATTAGCTTATTCATTCATATACTCCAGTGTATAGAGTGCAGAGTTAGCGAAATAGGATTTGATACCTTTGAATTGGTTGAGGTCAGCTACCTCTGTTTTGACTTCTCCTTTACTGTTCACATATTTGAAGCATTGATGTAGGGTGGAGGGTAAAATTTTATGCTCGTATATCCATGGCCGTCCCAGCAAAACTTTGTAGGATACGTCAGAGTCAATCACATAGCATGTGACTTCAGTACGTAGATCACCTATCTGAATTTTTAGACGTATCTTTTCCAGCGGTTTACTCATTCCAGCGTTGAAGACTAGAATGGTAGTGCTAGTAGCAGACAGGTTGTGCATTGGTATCTTCAATCCTCTTAGTAGGATTTTAGGAATGATGCTGAGTGAAGAACCAGGGTCGATGTGAATCCGGTTCACCTTAATAGATATTATGTAACCAGTATAATACAGAGGTCTATCATGCTGATTATCCTTGAGTAGCATGTCATCTTGCGTGAAGGTGATGTTAGGAATCTTCTCGATCACGCTGTGGCATTAAGGACACGCTAATGGATCTTCATCTGGAGTCATGAATTGAGCTAAGCATGAGTCTGCATGTATCAGAGCTTCGCTCAAAGCTTCACAAGTCTCCTTCGACAAACGAAGTAACTTGAATATGGAAATTCGGGTTAGAATATTGGCCAGTTGTGCTAATATGCCAAAAGTCCTTGGGGTACATTCTTCTTCAGTGATTTGTCGAAGCATACTTTCTTTTGCTTTTCTTTCTCTGCCGTAGTAGGCTTCGAAGGACCAGGTTCGGTTATAAGTGGAGCAACAGGAGTTGGCGAAGTAGGAAGAGTGTCAGGAACATCTTTCGGGACAGATTCGTAAGTTTTATGATAATCTTTTCCAGACCTGGTACCAGTCATGGCTTCTTCTTCGGACATTGGAGAAAGAAGCAACATGTTACAAGACTTGAGTTTCTTTTTATCATGCCTCTTCTTGGAGCGAGTCTGTCGGCTAGTCTTATCGTAGCCCAATCCACTACGGGATTTGCTGGACTGTCCTTGGAGTTGTAGAGGAATATGTTGTCCCTTGCCAAAGTTTAAACCTTCAGCTTTCTGGAAGTCATACCCCATGTTTTGCATCAAGCGTACATATTGCTGGCTGTATTGATAAAATTGGGGACAATTTTCTTCAAGCACCTGAGTTGAGCTCAATGCTCTAATTGTTATAGAAGGAGGAAAAGGAATTTGTGTAGGAATACCTTCATAAGCAATAAAGAATTGTTGTGCCCTATACATCGGAATACTGCCAATCATGGATCATTGTCGGTGTGTTAAGTGAAGCTTGCGAGTAGAGCTTATTGGGGTTAATGTTCAGATTTTGAAATATGATCTCGAGAGATACATCTTCTTGATGTTGGTCTTGATCTCTCTCTGAATGATGATCTGAAGAAATCATATTGCATGATTTATACTTATTACCCTTCTTGGATTTTGAATAGGAAGATGTTGCTCCATGGTCCCAATCTGGCAGCAGGTCAGGATGAATCCAGATAATCTTGCCATGATCTGTGGTAAGAGGCACCAACCCCTCTATTTGACTTCTAGGAGCCAGAAGATTTACCACTTCCATCGTAGTTCGAGGTATTAGGATAACGTCGTTGATGATTTCTTGTGCTAGAAAATCGTCGAATTGAAGAGACACCATATTGGCGGTGACTGTCTTCTCCTTATTGTGAAGGGTGATAGATTTAGCATCTATCAACTATTTTATTTTCATTTGCAAGACATAATAAGCCTTGGTAGGATAATGTACATACCGATGATATAAGCAGTACTTCGGGTCATCTGTTTTACAAGTCTCATTTGGTCGCTTGATGTCAGGTAACTGCAACTTGTTTTTTTTATCAAGCATTCAAAAATGCTGTGGATATCGCTCTCGTCAAAGGAATATTCTTTCTTAGGCCTGGAAGACTCTAGTGGCTTTTGTACTGGAGGTGAGGTGGGTAGCTTTGACATGTTTATTGCCAAGACCTCCTTTTCTTTGCTGTTGCGATTATTCGTACTATTGTTGTTGTTGGAGGGGCGCTTTCCTTCCGCATTGGTCATTTGTAACCCCAAATTATGTACCACCTTCGGGTTACCTTCAGCAGCTTTGATCCCGATGATGAACGCCTCCAGTCTTGAAATAAAGTTGGACCCGTCCAGAGCCCTACTATAGGTAGTAGGTTCTTTTTGCAAGTATCAATGAATGCGGAGTCTGGAATATCAGGGGATAACTTTAGAGTTGCTTGCTTGAGATGCTCTATGAATTCACGAGCTGATTCCTTCTCCTTCTGTTTGATATCGATGAGTGAAGATATTATCATATCCATGCCTCCCTCATAGAATCGTGAGAGAAAAAGACACTTCATGTCATCAAACGAGGATATGCAGTTATCAGGTAAACTGTGATACCAATCGTAGGCTATGCCGACCAAGCATCCCACGAATAATCTGGTAAGTAGAGCATCTTCTTTCTGTATATGAGCTATCATCATATTGAAGTAATTAATATATTGGCTCGGTGATGTCCTGCTTTCAAACAAGACTATCGATTGGGGCTTGTATTTAGGAAAGAATGGAACATTATCCCAATGAGGAGGATAAGGATGTTTCACCCCCATCTTGCGGAGTTAGTCTTTGTTCTTTAAAATATCGACCTATGCACGCAACTCCCGGATAGCTTCGAGAAAATCTTCTGGTCGGAGTGGTGCAATTGACTGATAAGATCCTGGTTGAACAAGTATTATCACCTGCAGAGGTCCACTCCTAATATTGAGAGGATTAAGAGTTGGCGCTGCTGAATCTTGGTTTATCACTGCTTCTTGATTTTTGTTATCCTGCATAGGTGTTGTTCTTGGAATAGGCTGTACATGTATGAATAAAGCCATTTCGATAGGTACTGGTATAGAAAAATGTTAGGCTGTCATCATTTGATGTATATTTTGTATCATAGTGTGCATGTTCCTGAGAGCGGCCTCTTATGAGTTAAGGCATTATTCGGTGGCTTCTGGTGGAGAAGCTTCTTGCTCATCACCGATGGCGTAAACGCTAATATCCCTGTGTACAATAAAAGGATTGGTAGAAACTGCCATATAGTTGGAGTCTACACTGTCAGTTTCAGAATCGGAGGGATTGCTACCCCAGCCTCGGATTCTGAGGAATGGGGATTCCCGTAAAGAATGAGCTCCCATCTTCGAGAACGAGTATTCTGGTATACTCCTTCAAAGGAGTCGACGAGTTGGTCAAATCTCCTCTGGCTGGGAGTTCTTGAAGAGCTTCGTCTTGATTGTCTCCTACCAAGGGGAAGATGCGAAGCCGTGTATGCTGAAGTAAGGAGCGGTTCGTCATCATACTCCTGGTTGTTAACTTGTTTTGTATATTGAGGTTTAGGAGACATACAATAGGTCAATCGGTCAAACACAGACTGTTTTGCTGATGCACAACAATATTTGATTACAACTCTATGACAATTGCAATGATGTTCATTAGGAAACACCGTTGTAATGTTAGAATGATATCTCTCTTGACAATTTTGTACAATAAGCTCACGTAAATTGAAAGAGGGAAGAGGAGAGGAGGAAGAGGGCAGACTGTACCTTTTTATATGAGATATATTGAATCTTTTATGCATATTTTTAGTCCCTTGTGTGTAGAGTGATGTGCTGGCTTGTTTAGCGAATGATTCATTACATCTCGAGCTTTCGTCCTTCATGGACGAGAGAAAGTTATCTCTAGCAGTCCTCTTATGTACACGCGCATAATCAGCATGTTGTGAAGAGATTGGTCCTACTTGGCACACTTACTGTGGTGTAGGCAGAGTTGGTGCAGTTTTCCTACGTGTATTTAATTTTGCCCGAAGGTCTTGACGTGGCGCACTAATAGTAGGCTTCTGACGAGTGGCGCATAACTTTCCTTCTACTGTTGGCGGAATCATGATGTTAGAAGAATGATTCTTCCTGATTACCACTTCATTTGTGCGCTTATAGTCTTTCTTCTGCTGGCGTGAATTTTGGAGAAACTTTTGTCTCCCTTTGAAGAGTGTATCTGTAAAGAGATTGGTTTGGAAAGCGGTGTCCATGACTTGATTGCCCCGTATATTACAACCATTATGTGTAGGCTCAGAAGCTTGGGTATGGATCACCTTTGCTTGATATTACGCGAGATGAGCGATTTGTATCCCTTGTTTAATGCAAGAGAGTCAGAAGCTTGGTTGTGGATCACCCTTTGCTTGATATTGCGGAGATGCACGATTTGTATCCCTTGTTTAACGCAAGGGAGTCTAAAGCTTGGGTATGGATCACCCTTTTCTTGATATTGCACGAGTTGTGCGAATTGCATCCCATGTTTAACGCACGGGATTTGTCCACCAAATCATCGACCTAAGTCTGGTTGACAGAATTGATCAGGTAGTTCCCGTCAATCATAATACTTTTTCCCTTGTTGGAAGCAACTTTGGGATATGCAAGATGAGGCTTGGGCCTCCACACTTTGCGAGTTCTCCTCGACTTGAATGCGAATAAGGGGTTAGCACTACCCCCAGAATGGAGAATTTTTTTGTATGCTTGTTGGTCGAACTTCACAACCAAGGTCTTCTGCATCGAGCCGACCGACGCAGCGTCGAGTTGAGCTATCACCTTCTCGTAAGAGGAGAAAGTCGTCCTCAGCAGAGTCGCCATCTTATTTTCAAAGAAAAGTTTATACGAAACTTTTGTATTACAAACTATTGAAAAGAAAGAAAAGTACAAAAGATCCTAAACATGAATCTAAGTACAGTTGATTCTGGGAAAGTATAGATGTAGAGATCTGATATGTTGACAATCACTTTACTCCTTGGTCCACACGACGACGAAGAAATGTAGGGAATGCTGTGAACAACTTGGAGAGTTGAACAATCAGAAAGCTTTGGTGACAACGACATGAGAAGCTTTTATTTCTCTCCTTCTGTTCTTGTATCCCTCTCTGTATATCTTATTTATTCTTATATGTTTTTTAATGGATATACTGATCCTGTATTTATAGAGTTTAGGAGCGGTTATGAGAGTGTGGCGCACTTTGGACAGTCTGCACAATTTTACCATTGTGTGCGCACATTTGGTAGACTAACACCCCAGGTTCTGAATGTGTGGGTGCATAACTCGCTGCCTGCTTGACACGTAGCTTCCTATACGAGGAAAGCATAGGTCGTGGGTGATAGTTATTTGTACATTTTTTACGAGAAGCAAGGCATGTAAGACACGCACTCATAACTGATCACTGTCAGTTAGGATAGTATGCGCACTTTAGATGTGGTTTGGAGATTGGTGCACTTTTGGAAATATTGGCTATACAAGCGCTCTTTTTAAGAAGTGGGCTCAACGGTGCACTTTTGAAGAAGTTGGCACAACGGCACACTTTTGAAGAAATTGGCACAACGGCGCACTTTTGAAGAAATTGGCTCAACGACGCACTTTTGAAGAAGTTGGCTCAACGATGCACTTTTGAAGAAGTTGGCTCAACGGCGCACTTTTGAAGAAGTTGGCACAATGATGCACTTTTGAAGAAGTTGGCAGAACGGTTGGGTCGCTAAACGATAACCTGGGTCTGTGTGACACAGCCCAACTGTAATGATGACTTCTGACTCTTCGGTTTCTGTTCCAGCCTGTCAGATTCATTGCATTTAATGCTCGAGGGAAAAGCAGATATACAAATTGTATGCCTGTCTGTACTGATGAAAGCAGCTTAAAAGTGTGCCACTTTTCTATTCTCTGAATAGTGCGCCACGCTTTAAAATAAGTTGAAAGTGCGACATCCTCTAAAATAGAGAGAAAGTGCGCCATTCTTCCTCTGTTAAGTTTATTTATAGAAAACTGTGCCATCTTCAAGAGGCACATTTTTATGCTTCTACAACAGTTGATAGATGTCTCGAGAATCCTGTGGGGAACCTTCCAGCCAGGACATATACCTTCAGCTATCTCAAACATACTCGCCAGGAGATTTCGTCTGAGACTCTGTTAGCCAACTTCCTCTCTCTATGGTTTCGACGATGGGTCGTACTCGAGGGTTCTAGTTTAGTAGACCGACTCCATCGCAACGTACTTTTTCTGGCAGGATGACTTAGTCTTCAAGCACAAGTTGGCTCTCCATCCGTCCATGGTATGCAGATTGAATGCTGACTCCAAAAATTTATCGAAAGCTTGGTAAAAGAGCCCGTAGGTCAAACAAATTTTCCCAGGACGGAGATGCCGTACACATATCTGATGGTGTGGCTGTTGTTGCATAATAATTGCTTGATGGCTCCTGGTCTAGAAAGCGACGATGCTACAAGACTCATGTTCCTTTACAAATATAGGGAATCAGTCTATGAATATACTACTCCCTTTAAGACCAGAAGATCACTGAACCTTGGATGGATTGGTCTTTTTACTGTATTTCCTCGGAGGTTGCATCCGAGCATTGGGGTAGAAGTTTCATTTACAGTGGTAAGGATAGGTTAGACTTGCCTGCTGGAGTCTTCTTTTTGCTATTTAGCACCCGGCCTTCTCATTTGATCTACAAGAACGATGATTAATGCTCCATCGAACCGTACCTCCCTAGACGTTTTGCAAGGTAGTTTAGCTATGAATAGTTTCATGTTAGGAATGGCAGTACCTGTATCTGCTCCTCCGGGGGGTTGATTAATGGAGTTCGAGGATGGCGGTACTTTAGAATGGGTTACACTGGTACCAAATTTACTTTGCCCTCCAACAACTCTCTATTACGCATTATGCATTCCTATGCCAACTTTTTTTGCATGGTTAGTAAATTCAATCAAGACTAGGGGTAGCTTCAGAATCACATAAGAGGCAACTGCTGAGGCTGAGGAGGAAGAAGTTAATTCACTGATGGAAGAGGAGGACAATGCTTCCATGTATGAGGTACTAGAATCGCTTATGGGCGAGCCAGAGAAATTTCTTGTTCCTGCTTTGCATATCTTCTTGAGGTCATGGAAGCACAAGATAATGCCACATATTGAGCGTCAGTCCGCCAAGAGGAAGAACTCAACCAAGAAGCAATAACTAAGGCCTCCGACCCCTCCGAGGAGGAGTTTATTTTCTTCACCAACTAACTCTCTCGGCTAAACTGGACCATCAACTGGTCCACCAGCTATGGAGAGGGTCAGCATGCGTGTTCCCCCTCCAACCAATACCATGGGAGTCAGTGTAATAGTTCATATCTTAGTTGCTGCGGAGGCTAGCATCTCTGCATCTCAGGTGATTGAGGTAGACCTTATTCTTGATGTTGTGGCCAAAATTATGTTGCCTATCACTTACATGGCACCTGGATCGTTTGGGCTTTTGTAGCAGACCATAATTACCAAGGAATGCTTCACCATCGTGGGTTACTTTGACAGAGAAGATATCGAGATAGAAGTGATTCCTCCTTATTCAGCCAATGTTCCTCGTAGAGAAGAGTCATCCAGCCACATACCATCCCAGATAGACTCAACTTGTGGGGGAGTTTGAGGGTAAAATTCCAAAGACTGACATTGATGCCACAATGTCAGAGATGGGGATGGAGACAGGAGGGTATGACGACCCTTTGTCTGATGTTGGTTCTCCTTGTTGGCTCATTCTGTCTCAGTCAACTTGATTTTGATAGTTAACTAAACCATGCATTGATATGTCGCATCTGAAGCCTCAACACTGCTATTGCATGTCATCTGTATTGCATCTATTCAAATGTAATCTTTATTTATTTGAGTCTAGGACTGATGTACACTGAGTCGCACATGCATAACCAAGTACCTATAAACCAGATACCTAGTCCACTCAAATAACCAAAGAATCTATCCACTAAATCAAGCCACATTCATTTACAAAGTCTACCATGCTAGAAGACCGAACTCGTGCCGAACTCGTGCCGAACTCGGACCGAACTCGGTTACCCTTTTGGTATGAAATCAATAAGTTCAATAGCTCCTGATTTCTTGGTACAACCTATAAATAGGATTGGAATTCTCATTCCTATAAGACACAATAATTCATAATCTTCTATTCTATTATGAGCAAACCCCTAAGCTTTAAACTTCCCATCTAAAGAGCAACTCCCTAGCCTTCCTAGTGCCAAGTGTGATCTCGGTCTAGAAGTCTTCTGAGTTATAAAGAGCTTTGTTCCAACAGTTACTCTCTCTATCAAGATGTGAAGTTGCGAGACTTCGGATCAAAACTCGTGGTGAAAGAAGTGGCAAGCCTTCAGATCAAAGCTTGTGATTCACTATTGGTGATTATAGTAGATACAACTCTGAGCTTGAGTTC
This sequence comes from Iris macrosiphon, assembly GCA_036927795.1. Taxonomy (NCBI): domain Eukaryota; kingdom Viridiplantae; phylum Streptophyta; class Magnoliopsida; order Asparagales; family Iridaceae; genus Iris; species Iris macrosiphon. The sequence goes on from JAYESA010000005.1 coordinate 61,355,366, forward strand.
TCGGGACTGGACTAGTCCTCTAATAGGAAAACCAGTATACATCTTGCTGTTTGCGTTTGCTTTCTCTCTTACTCTATTCCATATATTCATAACACTGCTAGTAGCATTCTTACACATGAGATATATTCTAACTACTAGTAGTTGATCACCATTGCACGCCATAGAATTATATTTTAACAGGTGATTTTATTCTGCTGCATACATAAACTCTATTTATCCTCCTCTAGAGTTGCCATACACGGTCCCATAATTGGTATCAGAGCCTGATTTTAGTACTGACGAAGTTGATAACACTTTGATAGACATTCAGTACACCCTATCGAAGCACCCAGCCGGACCTTTTCCGATTCTCCGGAATCCAAATCAACAAGAATTTTGTATTGATTACCCATATGTTCAGTGACACTTGGATCCAGCTGATGCCTTCTTTGATCCAAACAGAATACTTGAACCAGATGATGAAGATGAAGAAAATGACAACTAGTTACTCAATTGATTTGAATATTAAAAAGTTTACTTTGAGATGTTCTACTATAATATTTCCATTACACATCAACTTTTGTATGTTTTTCTTTCAAATGAATAAAAGTTTACATGCAAATTTTCCTTTCTCATTATATTATCCTGTATACTCTTTACTCTCTTGTTTTTTATGTTATTTCACCAATTTTAGGGAAGCATGCCATTTCGATCAAATGATAACGGGGAGAAAGAATACATGATACTAGCATACAAGATGATACTTGACATATGTTGTCTTCAGCATATCAACTGCTCCATAATTACGGGGAGCCTTACATATCAAAGACTTGCAGTATCATTCAAAGTTTGTTAATTATCAAAATGGGGGAGTTGTTGGCCCCTCCGGTATCAGTAAACTTGATTTTGATAGTTAACTAAACCATGCATTGATATGTCGCATCTGAAGCCTCAACACTGCTATTGCATGTCATCTGTATTGTGTCTATTCAAATATAATCTTTATTTATTTGAGTCTAGGAATGATGTACGCTGAGTCTTACTGGCATAACCAAGTACCTATAAACCAGATACCTAGTGCACTCAAATAAATCAAAGAATCTATCCACCAAATCAGGCCACATTCATTTACAAAGTCTACCATACTAGGAGATCGAACTCGGGCCAAACTTATGTTGAACTCGGTCCGAACTCGGTTACCCTTTTGGTATGAAATCAACCAGCTCAATAGCTCCTGATTTCTTGGCCTAACGGTTGGAAATTTAATTAAACCCTAACCGAATTCTGTTTGCCTACAACCTATAAATATGATTGAAATTCCCATTCCTACAAGACACAATAATTCATAATCTTCTATCCTATTATGAGCAAACCCCTAAGCTTTAACCTTTCCATCTAAAGAGCAACTCCCTAGCCTTTCTAGTGCCAAGTGTGATCTCGGTATAGAAGTCTTCTGAGTTTTAAAGAGCTTTGTTCCAATAGTTACTCTCTCTATCAAGCTGTGAAGTTACGAGACTTCAGATCAAAACTCGTGGTGTAAAGTAGTGGCAAGCCTTCAGATCAAAGCTTGTGATTCACTATTAGTGATTATAGTGGATACAACTCAGAGCTTGAGTTCTCGGGACTGGACTAGTTCTCTCAGAGGAAAACCAGTATACATCTTGGTGTTTGCGTTTGCTTTCTCTCTTACTCTATTGCATATATTCATAACATTGCTAGTAGTATTCTTACACATGAGATATATTCTAACTGCTAGTTGTTGATCACCATTGCATGCCATAGAATTATATTTTAACAGGTAATTTTATTCCGTTACATACATAAACTTTATTTACCCCCCTCTAGAGTTGCCATATACGGTCCCATAATTGGTATCAGAGCCTGCCTTTAGTACTGACTAAGTTGATAACACTTTGATAGACATTCAGTACACCCTATCGAAGCACCCAGCCGAACCTTTTTCAATTCTTCGGAATCCAAATCAACGAGGATTTCGTATTGATCACCCATATGTTCAGCGACACTTGGATCCAGTTGATGCTTTCTTTGATCCAAACAGAATACTTGAACCAGATGCTGTAGATGAAGAAAATGACAAGTAGTTACTCAATTGATTTGAATGTTAAAAAGTTTACTTTGAGATGTTCTACTATAATGTCTCCATTACACATCAACTTTTGTATGTTTTTCTTTCAAATGAATACAAGTTTACATGCAAATTTTCCTTTCTCATTATATATTTTCCTGTATACTCTTTACTCTTTTATTTTTCTTGACATCATTGACTTACATCACGATATATTTTTCTTCCTCATTCTGATTTTGGTTTTCGTATCAGGGATCTTGGTTCGCGCTTTATGGCATTTCCACGAGCAAACTAATCCAACCAATTTCGGGGAAGCATGTCATTTCGATCAAATAAAAATGGGGGAGAAAGAATACATGATAATAGCATATAAGACGATACTTGATAGACGTTGTCTTCAGCATATCAACTGCTCCACAATTACGGGGAGCCTTGCATATCAAAGACTTGCAGTATCATTCATACTTTGTAAATTATCAAAATGGTGGAGATTGTTGGCCCATCCGGTCTCTGTCAATTTGATTTTGATAGTTGACTAAACCATGCATTGATATGTCCATCTGAAGCCTCAACACTGCTATTGCATGTTATCTGTATTGCGTCTATTCAAATATAATCTTTATTTATTTGAGTCTAGGACTGAAGTACGCTGAGTCGCACTGGCATAACCAAGTACCTATAAACCAGATACCTAGTCCACTCAAATAAAACAAAGAACCTATCTACCAAATTAGGCCACATTCATTTACAAAGTCTACCATACTAGGAGACCGAACTCGGGCCAAACTCAGACTGAACTCGGACCGAACTCGGTTATCCTTTTGGTATGAAATCAACCAGTTCAATAGCTCCTGATTTCTTGGCCCAACGGTTGAAAATTTGAATTAAACCCTAACCAAATTTTGACCGAATTCTGTTTGCCTACAACCTATAAATAGGATTGGAATTCTCATTCCTATAAGACACAATAATTCATAATCTTCTATCATATTGTGAGCAAACCCCTAAGCTTTAACCTTTCCATCTAAAGAGCAACTCCCTAGCCTTTCCAGTGCCAATTGTGATCTCGGTCAAGAAGTCTTCTGAGTTGTAAAGAGCTTTTTTCCAACAGTTACTCTCTCTATCAAACTGTGAAGTTACGAGACTTCGGATCAAAACTCGTGGTGTAAAGAAGTGGTAAGCCTTCAGATCAAAGCTTGTGATTCACTATTGGTGATTATAGTGGATACAACTCCGAGCTTGAGTTCTCGCGACTGGACTAGTCCTCTTAGAGGGAAACTAGTATACATCTTGGTGTTTGTGTTTGCTTTCTCTCTTACTCTATTGCATATATTCTTAACACTGCTAGTAGTATTCTTACACATGAGATATATTCTAACTGCTAGTTGTTGATCACCATTGCATGCCATAGAATTATATTTTAACAAGTGATTTTATTTCGCTGTATACATAAACTCTATTTACCCCCCTCTAGAGTTTCCATACATGGTCCCACAATTGTATTAGATCCTGACTTTAGAACTGACGAAGTTGATAACACTTTGATAGACATTCAGTACACCCTATCTAATCACCCAGCTGGACCTTTTCTGTTTCTCCAAAATCCAAATCAACAAGGATTTCGTATTGATCACCCATATGTTCAGCGATACTTGGATCCAACTGATGCCTTCTTTGATCCAAACAGAATACTTGAACCAGATGATGAAGATGAAGAAAATGACAACTAGTTACTCAATTGATTTGAATGTTAAAAAGTTTACTTTGAGATGTTCTACTATAATGTTTCCATTACACATCAACTTTTGTATGTTTTTATTTCAAATGAATAAAAGTTTACATGCAAATTTTCCTTTCTCATTATATATTATCCTGTATACTCTTTACTCTCTTATTTTTCTTGTCATCTCACCGATTTTGGTGGAGCATGCCATTTCGATTAAATGGCAACGGGAGAGAAAGAATACATGATACTAGGATAAAAGACGATACTTGACAGATGTTGACTTCAGATCAAAACTCGTGGTATAAAGAAGTGGCAAGCCTTCAGATCAAAGCTTGTGATTCACTATTAGTGATTATAGTGGATACAACTCAGAGCTTGAGTTCTCGGGACTGGACTAGTCCTCTCAGAGGGAAACCAATATACATCTTGGTGTTTGCGTTTGCTTTCTCTCTTACTCTATTTCATATATTCATAACACTGCTAGTAGTATTCTTACACATGAGATATATTCTAACTGCTAGTAGTTGATCACCATTGCATGCCATAGAATTATATTTTAACAGATGATTTTATTCTGCTGCATACATAAACTCTATTCACCCCCCTCTAGAGTTGCCATACACGGTCCCACACTCCTCAGATAGACATTTCTATTGAAGACTTGAGAACCTCTCTAGAGAGCCAAGAATCGGATGACGATTATATACCAGTTGGATCGGGTACATGCTTCTCCATCCTTTCTATACCACAAGTTCTTACACTGCAGGCTTCATTATCACAAGAGTTTGTGATGACAACACAGGCTGGAATAGGCCAAGGTGTCATTCATTCCTTCAACTTGAGTTATAACTTTATTTCAATGCTCAGTTCACTGAATTTTTGTATTTATGAATTATATGTACGAAAATCCACGAGGAAACCCTTTCCGAGCACATGAACGAAATAATTTTCTCTCAAACCGAGATAACTCCTGCAGTTGAAGTCACTGAGACAATCATCAACACTACGAAAGAAGAAACATTTGCTTCGACTGTTCTTGTGGTAGTATCGACCAATAATGAACTGTCATTGTCAGCTGTTAATCAAGGAGGGGTATCCCAAGTGATGGGCCCTCTGCCTCCTATCCAGATTTTAAAGCTACTACAGTGACAACATTAGCATTTCCTCCTCAAGAAAGAGGCTTGGTTGTTGTAGCTGCAACTCCCAGCTCTAATGATTACATTGGTACTGTAGTCAAGATTCAGACAAACGCCTTCTAAGGGATGCTGGCATGAGCCTTAAGGCTGGTGGTTGAAAAGAACTTTGCTTTCAGTGATATGAGAAAAATGGTTTCTTCCACTATTGAGACTATCAGGACTTGCAAGGGCGAAGCGCATGCCACAACATTGGAGCAGATCTTAGTCGGACTTGAGTTTGGAGCAGATCTTAGTCGGACTTGAGTAGCCGATTAACGGGTACTTGCAGCTTCATGAGGGAAACCTTACTTCGCTTATCCAGGCAGAGTATGAGGTAATCATTGCTCAGTTCAAAGTACAAAAGATAGACTTCGAAGAGAAGAAGAAAATGCATGAGGGATATTGTGCTCAACTAATTACCGAGCTAAATGATACTAACTCCTTAGTCCTTCAACGCCGGTCTGCTCGAGAAAAATATTCTTCTGAGATAGTTCAACTGGAGACTTTGATCAGAGAATCTCAGGAGAAGCTGGTGGTAGTAAGGAGCAAGCACCATGAGGTGTCATCCCAACACGACTTAATTGGCAACATGCTTATGTCCCTCGCACATACAAAGGCTGAACTCGACCATTCCTGAAATAAAATAGTGGAGACATGCCACTTTGACCAGGTACGAGGCAGAGGAGTCCCGGATGGCTGAAGCTAGGTAGGTGGTTGAGTATAAAAAGGACCAGCAGCTGGCTCAGTTGAGAAGGATTATAAATGACCTTTCAGCTTGTCCTTAGTAACATAAAGAATGTCTTCTTGCATCTTTATTGTCTTAAACATATTTTGTAAGCTTGAATCCTTTTGCAACAAATAATTTTTTTTGGCTTTTGATCATGACTATCTTTTTTTGTACAAAACATATGACTTGCTTATTTTATATGTGTTTTTGTGGACCTATTATCTGTTACGTACGTAAAACTGAGTACAGATAATAAGTTAAAGCAACTAACACTACTAGAGATAGTAGAAAGTTGGTAGATGGAATGTCTGCTCAGAAGTTAGATGGACATGACAAACTTTCAAATCAAGACTTCATTAGAGACATCTGCTCAGAGGTAATTTGGACATGGCAGAACATAATTTTGTGGAAACTTAACTTTTTATGGAAAAACAATGCAGAAGTAATGTAGACATGATTGATTTCTCATTCTACTGAGGAGAATAAGAGAAGATAGTCCAGAGGTAATATGGACGTAAACTATTGTTGGTTTGAAAATATTTTATCCTAGCTAGGAAATAAATATTCGAGAGTATCTCTAATCCAACTAGGAATCAGAAATAAGACATCCTTAGAATAGTTGGGCTCCAAGAATTTGGTAACTTGCTTGGAGGACAGTTTTGAGTGATCTCAACGAGAACATTTCGTAAGATCCGAGGACTACTCCGCTGGAGAATTTTGAGGATCTATTACCTATAACGTATTCAAGACTTTTGAATACAAGTAATAGTTCGAGGCGATGAAGAGTTTCACTGACTCTTTTAGAGAGATCTATTGGACATGACAATATATAACCCCACTGTGAGAGAGAAATTTAAGGTAGATCCATTATCCATAACGTATCCAAGACTCTTGAATACGGATAATAGATTTTACAATATACATTGTTAGGGATAATAAGAGGAATGTAAACACTGTACATTTAAAGTACTCCACTTGGGGTGAGGAAGCACCAGTCTGACTTAGACGTAGTACTTTTTAAGGAATTTATCGTTGATCGACATCATTAGCAAATCTCGATTAGGCTTTGCTAGCCTGTATAATACACTTATTCCACAACGAAAGGGCCATCCCATTAAGCCTGGAACTTTCCTTTACTCTTGTGTATCATAATCATCGGTATCCGGACAGATAAGACAAGTTTGTAGACCTAAAATATTCTTTCTTTGACCTTCTTGTTAAAGGCTTTGGAGATACGTGTTTGATATAGCTCAATACGCTGTTGAGCTTGCAAATGCTTCTCATCCAATGCTTTTAACTCTTGCAGTCGCAAGCGATCGTTGTTTTCGGTGGTTATCTCATTGGAGAGAGCTATCCTGAGGAAAGGGATCTGCATCTCGAGAGAAAGAACTGCCTTACACCCATAGACCAGAGAATATGGCGTACTGCCAGTAGAAGTTTATATCGTTATCTAATAGGCCCATAGACATTTACCCAACTTTTTATTCTTATCACGCTTGTTAGACGAAACAAATTTTTTGATAATTTTAATTATGGTCTTATTCAAGGTCTCCGCTAGACCATTAGCTGCAGAATTGTATCTTATAGATGCCACATTTGGATCTGATTCTTATCACCTATATCGATAAAATGATTGGTTGACAAATTGTGGCCCATTGTCATGAATTATCCTTCGGGGAATGCCAAAATAATAAATTACATGATACTTGATGAATCTAATCACATTAGACGTCTTCACTACGATGAGTGGCACTATTTTTGCCCATTTGGAGAAATAATCAGTTATTGATAGAATAAACCGATGACCTCTAGATGAAGGTGAGCTGATAGGGCCTATAATTTCCATTATCGAAGCTTCAAAAGGCCAAATAAGTTTTTTTGGCTTTTGATTATGACTATCTTGTAAGCTTGAATCCTTTTGCAACAAATAATTTTTTTTGGCTTTTGATCATGACTATCTTTTTTTGTACAAAACATATGACTTGCTTATTTTATGTGTTTTCGTGGACCTATTATCTGTTACGTACGTAAAACTGAGTACAGATAATAAGTTAAAGCAACTAACACTACTAGAGATAGTAGAAAGTTGGTAGATGGAATGTCTGCTCAGAGGTTAGATGGACATGACAAACTTTCAAATCAAGACTTTATTAGAGACATCTGCTCAGAGGTAATTTGGACATGGCAGAACATAATTTTGTGGAAACTTAACTTTTTATGGAAAAACAATGTAGAAGTAATGTAGACATGATTGATTTCTCATTCTACTGAGGAGAATGAGAGAAGATAGTCCAGAGGTAATATAGATGTGAACTATTGTTGGTTTGAAAATATTTCATCCTAGCTAGGAAATAAATATTCGAGAGTATCTCTAATCCAACTAGGAATCAGAAATAAGACATCCTTAGAATAGTTGGGCTCCAAGAATTTGGTAACTTGCTTGGAGGACAGTTTTGAGTGATCTCAACGAGAACATTTCGTAAGATCTGAGGACTACTCCGCTGAGAAATTTTGAGGATCTATTACCTATAATGTATTCAAGACTTTTGAATACAAGTAATAGTTCGAGGCGATGAAGAGTTTCACTGACTCTTTTAGAGAGATCTATTGGACATGACAATATATAACCCCACTGTGAGAGAGAAATTTAAGGTAGATCTATTATCCATAACGTATCCAAGACTCTTGAATACGGATAATAGATTTTACAATATACATTGTTAGGGATAATAAGAGAAATGTAAACACTGTACATTTAAAGTACTCCACTGGGGGCGAGGAAGCACCAGTCTGACTTAGACGTAGTACTTTTTAAGAAATTTACCGTTGATCGACATCATTAGCAAATCTCCATTAGGCTTTGCTAGCCTGTATCCACCGTTGGAATACACTTATTCCACAACGAAAGGGCCATCCCATTTAGCCTGAAACTTTCCTTTACTCTTGTGTATCATAATCATCGGTATTCGGACAGATAAGACAAGTTTGCGGACCTAAAATATCCTTTCTTTGACCTTCTTGTTAAAGGCTCTGGAGATACGTGTTTGATATAGCTTAATACGTTGTTGAGCTTGCAAATGCTTCTCATCCAATGCTTTTAACTCTTGCAGTCACAAGCGATCATTGTTTTCGGTGGTTAGCTCATTGGAGAGAGCTATCCTGAGGAAAGGGGTCTGCATCTCGAGAGAAAGAACTGCCTCACACCCATAGACCAGAGAATATGGCGTACTGCCAGTAGAAGTTTGTATCGTTATCCAATAGGCCCATAGACATTTACCCAACTTTTCATTCTTATCACGCTTGTTGGATGAAACAAATTTTTTGAGAATTTTAATTATGGTCTTATTGAAGGTCTCCGCTAGACCATTAGCTACAGAATTGTATGTTATAGATGCCACATCTGGATCTGGATCTGATTCTTATCACCTATATCGATAAAATAATTGGTTGACAAATTGTGGCCCATTGTCATGAATTATCCTTCGGGGAATGCCAAAATAATAAATTACATGATACTTGACGAATCTAATCACATTAGATGTCTTCACTACGATGAGTGGCACTATTTCTGCCCATTTGGAGAAATAATCAGTTATTGATAGAATAAATCGATGACCTCTAGATGAAGGTGAGCTGATAGGGCCTATGATTTCCATTATCCAAGCTTCAAAAGGCCAAGACCTAGTCGTTGGGTGTAGGAACTCTGATGGTTGGTGTATAAAGTCAGCATAAATTTGACATGCTCTGCATTTACGAGCATAGTCTATAGCATCTTCTACCAGGGTGGGCCAGTAGTAACCCATCCTTCTGAGTTTGTCTTATAATTTAGGGCCTATCTGATATGCCCCATAAGTGACGTCATGAGCTTCATGAAGCGCTTGTCTCGCTTCGACATTCAAGAGGCATTGCAGTAGGAGCCTATCATATGAATGATAATACAATATCTTGGATGCTGCATCATAGTAGAACCGAAGTGAGTGTCTCTTAATAGAGGTACTTCTTTCGGGTCATCCGAAAGAATTCTATAGTCCGCATAGAATTCTTCGTCTGGAATATCGTCATATAGCTTTGAGGTCTCCGACACTAAGTGAGATGCTAGGAAATCAGCCAACGCTTGGCCTTTTACTGCCTTTTATGGGACGTAAACCATGTCGTAGGGAGATAACATCACCCATGTAGCCAGGCAAGAGTTGAGTGTACTTGGTTTAGTCATCAGCACCTGGAGGGGATTCACTCTGGATATGACATGGATTATTTGACCAGTCACATAATGATGTATGTTTTGGATGGCAAATACTAGGGCAAGACATTCTTTCTCCACAGGGTTGTACCTGTGCTCGGCACCAACCATTATATGAATGAGATAGTAGATCTCATGTTCATGACCTTCATCGCTCTTCTGTGCAAGCGTGATCCATTGCTTGAATATACAATAAGAAAGGTTTATTCCATAATTAGGGCCACCAGAACTAGAGGATTTGTGAGGTATTATTTGACATTATCGAATGATCCTGGCATACTTCGTTCCAAATAAACGTTGCCCCTTTTTTCATGAGTTGAGTAAATGGCTGACATCATCTTGAGAGATTTGAGATGAATCTCCTGATATATGCTAGTCAGCCTTGCAGTATGCGAAGCTCCTTGAGGTTACATGGAGGATGCATTTCAAGAATAACTTTGAATTTATCGGGATCCAGATGAATACCCTTGGAGGTTATTACGAATCTGAAAAACTTGCCACTGAAGACTCCTAGGAAAGACTTGGTCGGATTCATCTTGAGTTGATGTTGTCGCATTAATTCAAATACTGTCTTCGGATCTTGAAGGTGATCATCTTTAAGATGACTCTTGACCGCGATGTCATCCATATAGCATTCTGTCGTCTTCCAAAAATGTTCACGGAAGATTGTACTCATGCCCCGTTGGTACATTGCCCCTGCGTTCTTTAAACCGAAAGGCATTATTGTGTAGCAATACACTCCCAACGATGTCCAAAATGACATGTTTTTCATCATCAGAAAATAACTTGATTTGATTATACCCCGAGAATTCGTCCATGAATGACATGCGCTCGAAGCTGCAGGTGTTGTCAATCATGACATATGTAATAGGGAGAGGGAATTCGTATTTAGGGCAAGCCGTATTTAGATCCCGGTTATCTATGCAGACTAGGATCTTTCTATCCTTCTTCGTGACCGAAACCACGTTGGCTATGTCACGACCCGCACCCGGTGTAGGGGCACAAGTACGTGGGTACGTCCAGCCTACGCTGCAGAATTGATCGTACAACGTTGTCTAGGTCAACAATACTATCTAAACATCTCACACAAGATATATAAGGTACTTGTCATGCTATCTAAACTCCAATTGAAGGACAATATGGAATATGATAAATGATAAACAATACTCAATCACAAGATAAAACTAAAGGAAGATAAATGCACGATATGGAATAGAAGAAGATAATAAAGAGTCACAATATATCACAAGTCTAAGTCTTATCAAAACACAGTAGTCTCAAATAATAATACATGCTATAAAAGTCTAGCTAGAAAAAATACGACATCATAATGAGCTAGCTAAGTCTCCTCAGAAGTGGGCACTAGATCCTCATGCAACTCGCTATCTTGTGGCCCGTAATGGGTAGGGCACATCTTCTCTAACCAATCATCCAAAAAATATATCCAGTCAGGATTGGAAAGAAGTACAACCAAATAGCAGTTCCAAATAATTGACAAAGACAATAAAACAGTTATAGAAAGTAATACATGATGAGCAGAAAAGAAATGGATCAAGAAATAAAATAGAACAACAACTAAATAAAGAACAATAAAAAGTACATATGGCAAACAAGAGAGTATGGCAATAAAGACAATAGATAAGCAAAAACTGAAACTAAGATAGCTATGATATGAGTCCAGCAAGTATCTTGTGAAGCCATCAAGAATGTAACTAACCTAGTATATTTTGAAATACCACTTTCTACATGTAAGCGACTAGGGATAATACGGCTCATTGCACGTGAGGTGTGCGACTGCTATCATTCTAGATTAGACCAGTTGGGGGTGATTCCAGCTTTTGAAAATATTTACATGTCTACTAAGATATTTTTAGGCCCGACTAGTATAAATGAATCCAAATCTCGACACGTAAATCAAGTACGAGACCAGCCAGATAAAGTAAGTGATGCCAGTAAGTGAGTCCTGATATGATGCCAGTAAGAGTCATGGAATAGAGGCTAGACAAGTATGATGCACGTGTCACAAGAGAGCAAATCCAGATAATACTAATCTGTGTATCCATAGTGTCGAGGAATCAAGTAGAACAATACTATAAACTAGAATCATATTAGATGTCAAATAATGAAAACTATCAGAGAATGTACTCACATGTGGTCCAGAGCAATGAATACCAAATCAGTCTGAACTGGAGTCCAAGTGACCTATACATATGAGTTATCATGTTAAAAGGTGTTTCTGCATCATAAATTAGTCTAAAATAGGTTAAACCATATTTCTAATTCCAGTCTAGCTAAACTAGGTAAAATCTAGGTCAACTAACCAAACTTGGTCAAACTAGTTATTTCTAGGTTGATTACAAAGGTAAACTAGTAATTACTAGGTGATACGAGGTCGTATCTTGTTGGCATAAACTATACTAGCTATATCACTAAGGTATCTCTAGATACTAGTTAATAACTATATTAATAATCTTAGTAGGATAGCTTAATATCTATGATTATATATATACTAGTTATCTACTATCTAGTATTACTTTAATATTAGCTAATACTTTACTAACTGGGTTATCTCATTACCTTGGTAATCACAAAGTATCCCAATACAACCCTTAACTTGATACTAGGCTATATACTAACACACTCACTTATGAAGACACATACTCTCACCCTCACTTTTTCAGCTAGGGGTAGTTTAGTAATTTGGCATGGGTATTTGTTTTTAGGAATAAATATTGAATATTTGTGTGATGATTGTATTAATTATTTAATTAAGTTGTGCTATGATTATTGGACTTGTATTAATTGGTTATTAGAGACTTGTGTCATTTGTTAGTTAGTTAGAGAGACTAGGCAATATTAGATTTGACACATATGGACTTATTTAGATTTGTCATGACAATTAGTGAGCCCAACTTGGACCCAAGCCCATTAGTCATTTTACTAATTAAATTAAGGAGAATTAGTTTAATTATAATTAGTTAGAGACTTCCAAAAATATCCATCCTTATTATTCCTCATAATACATCATATAGGGGTATTTGGGACATTAGCATGTAGCTTGGGGAAGGAGTAAGGGGTCGGCCACTTGAAGAGGGGGCTCTCCTTCTCTCTCATCCTTATTTGTATTTCAATTTTGATCCAAATTCTAGATCCCTAATTCCCTAATTTTGCTCCATTAATTTTCTACACAATTCACAACCAATTCCTTCTCAAATTTATTACTCTTGGAGCTTGGAGAAACAAGGAGCACAAGGAGAAGGAACTTTGGAGCTAGAGATCGTGTCCGGATCGTATCCAATTGCATTTTTATTGGAAATCCATCTCCTAATTGATAATTCATGAATTTCCCTCTCATTATGGCTTCTTAATCATGCATTTGACCATTAGGAACGGCCCCATGGCATATGGCTACCTATAAGAACAAGTTCTAGGCTATTTGGCTATGTATTGTGAGTTCTATGTGGTAATTTGTAGGTACGTTGGGGGAATTACGAATTTGTATTTGATATGTATAAATGATATTTGTGGAGGATTATACTTTTTGACTTAATTGGAGTGCGTATCTTGAGAGTATCCTAGCGTATCACACTAGTGCCCACCACGTGTTTGATGTATTGCCCATTAGTGTGTGTTAGTATATATATATTCTGATTTATATATATATATATATGTGTGTGTGTGTGTGTGTGTGTGTTCACTGTGTGCAAGTGTCCAGTGATGAGTTGTGTGAGGAGTGATGATTTGTGTTTGGTGTGCATGGGTGTAGTGATGTTTGTGTTGGCTTGGGGAGATGGTGACGGGTAAGAGATGCAGCAAGTGGCAGCACACACACTGCTCGTGCTGTCCACGTGTGACAGTGTGGGTCCTGTGCAGTTGAGTTGAGGAGTTGTACAGTATCCTCATAGCACTGCACTTGCTTGCAGAGGTGAGGGGAAGGGTTGAGCAGCAATAGAAGCATTCAGCAACTACAGTTAGGCAGTGCAGTAGCAGCAATAACAACACTCAACATTGTGCAGCCTCAGCAATAGCAACTTTCAGCATTGTGCAACAGCAGCAATAACATCATTTGCAACTGCAGTAGCAGCAAGGGGTGCTTGAGTCTACCTGAGGGTGAGTTGTGTTGTGTGGGAGACCTTTTCTGGATGGAAATAGCATCAGTTGCAAGCAGGAACTCCAAGGGAGTCGAGTTATGATGCATGGTTACAACAACTTAGTTGCTTAATGCAAACAACATCAATTGATACAAAGAAGAAGGGAATCGAGTTAAGAAGTACCAGCAACAATGCATTAACTGCACTGCTATAGGAACAGCAGTATGATACACTAGTGTGTATCATACATTAAGGACCGACTATCGGGTTCTTGTGTGAGGGATGTTGGTCAAACTGATACTCAGTGAGTATTAGGATGATACCCAGCTCGGTTAGGGGCAAGTATCAGTGGAAGATTGATTGGGTAGCAGTTTAGTAGCATCAGCAGCAGCAGGTACTGTTGTACCTGTTGTGATTTCTACAACATGTGCAAGTATACACATTAGCAACTGTAGTAGGTAGAGTTAGGGTGTGAGCAAGTGTGTGGGGTGCACAAGTTGCTGTATAGATGAGTGGTCCGTGCATATGTGTATGCATATGGGAATAAAGTGTGTGAGAGTGTATTAATGTGGAGGAGTGTAAGGATAGTACAAGTGCAAGATGTGAGAGAGGGGTATACTAGAGATGAGTGAATGTGTTGAGAGTATTGAGTGTCAGTGAGATATGGAATTATTAGACACTAAGGTATTAGACATCATATAGTTAAAGTATTAACTAGTAAACTCAATATAGTTAGTTGATCTAGTTAGAGTATAAGGTATTGTCTAGGTAGTGAACTCTTGTATAAGGTATCAGCGAATACTAAGGTAATATTATATAGTAGATAATTAGAATATGTATATAAGTTATATTAATACTATATCAATTAGTGAATGTATACTAGTTATAGATATTGGTATTGGTATTAGTATATATAATATCCTAGTACCTAGTGACAGCTAAATTAACTATCACCTTTAAGTAAATAACTTAGAAACCCAACCAAGACCTAGTATCACCTAGTATTCACTAGTATACCTTTGTAATCAACATAGAACCTAGGTATGAACCCAAAATCAAGGTATTGACCTAGTTTGACTAACATAACCTAGAAATGGCATAGAAAATTATATTAGTGCATTCTTAACTCATTTATCATTCATTACACCCAAGTGATATAATATTTCCTATATAGGCCTGTGTGACACCAGCTCGGATACCGAGATATACCATTTGCTCATGACCACAGGCGAGTACATTTCTCTGTTAGTTTTTATTTCATAATAGTGTATATATCTCATGTTCTAGAATTTTATACTTGATTTTGACACAGTGGTTACACGGACTGATACTGTATGGATCCTGTCAGGAGATGTTATCCCTTACCGTGTTCAGTGGGTACTCCTTCACATGTATTTTATCGTATACATCGGGTATTAATTTTAGTGTACTTCATGTTCACACACTGCTCATGTTCAGTTTTCCCATATTCGTGTTCGTAACGTATCGTGAGTGGATCTATTGGTATTGGTTGGGGATGGAGGAATAGGAGTTGGTTATGTGATCAAGCCCCAGTGTATTCGTGTACATGTCGATTATATATCACACGTGTAATCGAGTTACCATATTGTATCCGTGTTCAACCTAAACCGGTCACATAATAAACTTGTATTCCATGATACATTAGCTAGATTTCATTTATTTCCATTATATTACAGTTATTCTATTGTCTGTTCTTTATTCCAGTACATTACATGTTCACTCTAGTTTGTTTCATTCTGATGTTTAGTTATCATGTATTCTTTTCTATCATTTGTCGTATATGCTCGATTATGTATTTGAAACTGCTTTCTGAGGTATTTACTTTGCTCCAATCCTTACTGGATATATTTTTCAGATGATTGGCTCGTAGACCAGTGTTCCACATACTACGAATCGCAGGACGGCGTACCATTAGAGGATACTCATTTAGAGCCAGAGGACTTAGTACCAGACTCTGAGGAGGTTTATATTATTGTTAGACTTGTATTAGACTTTTACTGAGGTTATTGGCATATATATATTATTTCAGGCTTATGGATGTATTGTGACTCTTTCTTTCGTTATTCCATCTCGTGCTTTATCTTTCTTAGTTTGCATTATGATTGAGTATAGTTTACATTTATCAGATACCATATTGTTCCTCCGTTTGGAGTTGAGATGATTGACAGGTACCATGTATATATATTGTATGAGATGTTTAGATAGTAGAGTTGACCCAGACAATGTTCTACCGTCGATGCTGCGGCGTAGGCTGGGCGTTGCTCACTACTCGTGCCCTCATTCCGGGTTCGGGTCGTGACACGTTTTTAGTGGTGGCCCATGCAGGTCTAGAGTCACAAGTAGAGCGATAAAGTAGTAGTGCTCACCTAGAGTACTGCTACGAGCCTTATTTAGGATATATGATTTATGCTGAGAGTATACTCAATCAAAACTAGGAAACACTTCCAAATATCAGTTTTGCTATCCTTATCTATTAGAATATTTTCTTTACTTTGAATAAAATCTGTCCTTCATTGACGATATCGTATCTTACTCAATAATGATTCCTTTTTTCAATCTATCATCAGGATGCCGCTGAAGAAGCGTTACCAGCGCTCAGGAATAATTTCAGCGAGGTCGGTCACTTCGTTGCCTCTGAGGGCAGCACCAGCAGACGTTGTTCCTGCAGCTACATTCCAGAGGTCCACTTCACCAATACAGGTGGGTATTTTTGTAGCAGCTTTGGAGGTCCTCCACCTCCGGTAAAGAGGGCGACGTCGACAATTTCAGGGGATCTTCCACCCCCACCACCCACAGTCGATTAGACACAAATATTTATGCTCTTTCAGCAGATGATGGAGGTACAGTAGCGTCAATCAGAGGTTATAAGGTAGGGCATTGAGAATGCTCACTGGATTGTGCTCGCCGCAGTCGAGAGAGTCGCCTTAGTCCAACCACAGATGACACCACCTCAGTTTACCCCGCAGCAGCCGAGGCCGGGGACTATCATAGATTTCA
Organism: Iris macrosiphon; assembly: GCA_036927795.1. Lineage (NCBI taxonomy): Eukaryota > Viridiplantae > Streptophyta > Magnoliopsida > Asparagales > Iridaceae > Iris > Iris macrosiphon. The sequence goes on from JAYESA010000005.1 coordinate 61,372,408, forward strand.
AGAGGATGGGGCCGAAGGACTTTAAAGACATTGAAGGGATTATTTATGTTGATGATTGGATAGAAGATGTAACCCCCCTCGACCAATTTAGGATTTAATTAATTTAGATTGAGAGAATATGATTAATTTGGATACAATTATTATTAATGTGCAATAATTATGAGACTTAATACACCTCACCGTAGCTTTGATGTTTGGAACACAACACTAGTAGTTACCCTCAAACTAATTAAATACACATTTCCTAGGCATGCCAGACTACCCATCTGACCCTTGTGTAACTTTTAGTTACTCAATATTGTGCTTCATTTTAGCTGCGTAATATTCGTTACAAACGTCCCTGAACAATTCTATTAAACCCAATTCCTCATAACTTCCCATGCCCATTTGAGATTGAGGTATAATCCCAACCCAATTCCCTATAACCTAAATTAGGGTATTAACCTATTCTGAGCCTGCTACGCCCATGACCCTTGTGTCCCACCCAATTTTAATTTTATGTGTCTTCAATTTATTAAAGAACGCCGTGCGCATTATTTTTAATTAAATTAAATTAGAGGCAAATTTCACCTAAAGCAAGACCTAACCAAGCCCATGTACACCCTTTCATGAGGACCAGCCCCACCCCAAGGAGTCCAGGTCGGCCTAAGTCCCGAGGTCAGCCCACAAATCCTCCTATATAAATACATATTTTCTTCCTATTTGAAATCCTAGATTATACCATCACCATCACCTTCACAAACCCTAGTCGAACATTAAACCCGAGCACCTCGCCCTTCCCGACCGGACACCGACCACCACCACCTCAAGCCACCATCGTTACTTCAAGCCACTGTCGCCGGACCATCCGTCCAGGCCGCTTGCACCGCCGCCTAGCCACCATCCCGTCATCACCATCCCCATCTCCATTAAACCCGACACCCCACCATTAAATCCGACTGCCCCCGACCCCGGCCACCGCCTCCAGCACCACCGACCACCACTATCAGGCACATCATCACCTTCCCTATGACCTAACAGCCATTTCCGCACTGCCCCCAGTCCGCCAAAGCCACCGCTGCCGCCGCTGCAACTGCTGTAGTTGCTGCCGCTGCCGTCGTTGCTGCCCGCACGTAGACCGGAGCTTCGCCCACGCCAGAGGACGGCCGATTAACGAGCACAGACCCCCCATGTTCAGCCTCGATAAGGTAAACCTTGTTTTGCCTCTTCCTTCCTGTTTCGTTGTATAGTTGTATCGGCGTGTCATCATGTCGACGTGTCATGGTATCATTTAAAGGACCCAAACTAAAATATGTTAAACCCTATGTGTGTGTATGTTTGATTTACTAGATTAGTTAGTAATTAATAAGATAATAATTATCCCAATCATATGAGTTGTATAAGGAACTTGTATTTCACCTAAAAATGTAGACATAGACCTAGTACACTTAACATGGAAAAAGAGGACAAGTATTGTACAAGACATAATAGTTTCATAACCCCTTAACTTTAGTAAAGTATTGTCTCGAGGCACACGGTAACCGAGGACAGAGCACGTGTACACCCTAGCTACGTGCACACGCGACACTGTAGTCGACCAGCTGTGACTCTTACGTCAGTACCTAAGTGCAGCGTTGTAGTATCTGTGTGTGTTACTTTAATGTCTGATGCTAGATTACTATATTATATTGTGTGTTTAGGGTCACTAGACTAGCCAGGAGATACTGCAGGAGCAGGCTATTGGCATTCACAGCTTGAGGATCCAGACAAGATACCTTGCCATATTTACTATTTAAATTAAATGATACATATGTTGTATGATATCTTGTTGCTTTATTTTATATGACTGTCCGCGTCCGAGATTGACTCGGGTGCAGTCGACGAATGCGTCGATGAGTAGAGTACTTGACCTAGCCATTAGCAGACTCACCCTAGTTGGGAGGATACTCTGATATCTTCCGAGACCTGACATTCTTACACGTATCTCTATGACAATTCATATTGGGATGCGGGTTCTAGTACTCGACTAGCTATTGGTGCGTGTGACATGGTTTTAGTGGTGGCCCATGCAGGTCTACTTTATCGCTTGTGGTATGGTAACATGTCCAGCGAGCCCGCAATAGGATAGAAATTACTAGGTCTCATCTACTTTGATTACGTCTTTGAACTTCCTTTGTGTTACTTCTAATTATCTGCATCTTGTTTGCTTGATTTCGTACTCTTTTAATAAAGTCCTACCTCTTGCAGCAAGATAAACTTACGCAGTGGACGAGGAGCACCCAGTGACGTGGTGCCAGACGACACCACCCAAAGAGAGGAGGTACCCCAAGGACTACCTGGAGGGCAACCACCACCACAGACCCCGCTGATGCATTGGCACGAGACTTCTCAGGGCGATCCTACGCAGCAGCACGAGGGACAGACTTCACAGATGATCCCCACACAGCATTTTGAGGGCCAGACTTCAGGAGCTACACCGACGCCGCAACCCGAGAGGCCGACATCTGAGGAGACACCTACTACACAGCCAGAGGTTCTATTACCACCACCTCCACCTTACCCACCACAGATGCCACAATCAGATGGACAACGACAGATGCTTCAGTTCTTCCAGACTATGATGCAAGCACAGTGGCATCAGACCGAGATGTTGAGACAGAGTTTGATGGAAGTACTAGAGAGGACACCTGTCACAGCACCAATACCAGCACCTTCACCAGCTTAGACAGGTGGCACTGTATGGTGGTTCCGACAGATGGGACCAGGTACTTTTTCAGACAACGAGACTGTAGATGAGATCTCTGATTGGATCGCCAACACGGAGATGCTACTAGAGGCTTCACAACTGTATCCAGACCTTTGGATGACCGCAGTGAGGGTCCAACTGAAAGGCAATGCCCATCACTGGTAGGATTCTATTGAGCGTAGTATAGGCAAGATCCAGACATGGGAACAGTTCTTAGAGTACTTCAATGCGAAGTATTTTCCTGCTACAGTTAGAAATGCCCTGTACTCCCAGTTTCTACACCTAGAACAAGGAAATATGACTGTTGACGCAAACGATGCGAAGTTTAGCCGTCTTAGCAGATTTGGTGCCGTCCTGATACCCAATGATCTAGAGAAGGCCCAGAGATTCCATCACAGCCTCACCTTCGAGCTACAGAAGTATACCACCACACAGGCGAGGATTTCTTATGAGGAGGTTCTTTCAGAGGCGAGGATCCAGGAGGCCATCGGCAGAGAAGCTAGACGTTCCAGCACGACCATACCAGCCAGAGCCCAGCCCGAAGCAGGAGGACCGATCCGTCATCCCGGAGCACAGACACAGCAGAGGACAACGTCATACCAGCAAAAGGAGCTTTTGACTTGCTACCACTGTGGTAAGAGAGGACATTATGAGAAGGACTGCCGAAAGAGACTGAGGACATGCCTGATCTGTGGATCAAACCAGCACCAAGTCTGAGACTGTCCACAGCGCAGAAAGGTAGCACCGTAGACCGGACAGATGCCAGCAGCACCAGTTCCGAGGATACTACCCCCGCAAGGAGGTCAACGTCCACCAGAACCCGAAGGATTTCAGAGGGGACCACTCTTGGCCCCACAGGAGGCGCAATTTAATAGAGCCCGACAGCGGACCGGAGGACAGAGGCATGGATAGGCCTTTGCACTAGCAGCTACTGAGGAGGAAACAAAAGGGGAAGCTATCATAGGTACCATTTTAGTTGCATCATTACCTGCAACTGTATTATTTGATTCTGGAGCTACACTATCGTTAATATCTAGTAGATTTGTAGCAATGCATAGAGTAGCTACTTCTCCCTTACCTAAGAGTTGGAAGATTCTTACCGGAGGAGGTATCGTGCCGGTTACCAACACTATTAGAACGTGTTCGGTAGTTGTATGTGGTAGAAAAATAAGAGCACGATTCTTGGTATTACCCATGCTGTACTTTGATGTTGTGCTAGACATGGACTGGTTAAGTTAGTATAATGCCATACTGAATTGCCGGAAGGGTAGCGTCACTTTTAGACTCCAGATCAACCAGAGTTTGAGTACATGCGAGGGACCATCGAGCAAGGAGTAGGACAGATAGCTGAAGATTACATGGCTATGGAGATGGTACCCCCACCAATAGTTACAGAATTCGAGGATGTTTTTCCTGAAGAATTGCCAGGCTTACCGCCAGATAGAGACATGGAGTTCACTATTGAACTAGTACTCAGAGCAGCACCGGTATCTTCTAATGTATACCGATTGGCGAAGAAGGAACTAGATAAGCTGAAGCTACAATTAGAGGAGTTGTAGAGCAAAAGATTTATCCGTCCTAGTGCATCACCCTGGGAGCACCAGTGTTGTTTGTACCTAAGAAAGATGGGACAGTACGTATGTGCATTGATTACAGAGCCCTTAATGCTTTGACTATCAAGAACAAGTACCCTCTGCCGCAGATTGATGATTTGTTCGATCAGCTGACAGGAGCAGTGGTGTTCACCAAGATCGACTTGAGATCGGGTTATCATCAAGTAAAGGTGCGAAGAGAAGACATTCAAAAGACAGCATCCAGGACTCGTTATGGTCACTACGAGTTCTTAGTGATGCCTTTTGGACTGACAAATGTTCCTGCTGTATTTATGAACTTGATGAACAGAGTATTCCACCAATACTTAGACCAGTTCATAGTAGTCTTCATCGACGACATTTTGGTGTATTCGAAGAGCCACGAGGAGCACGAAGAGCACTTGAGACTAGTGTTAGAGACGCTAAGGAGAGAGAGGCTTTATGCCAAGCTCAGTTAGTGTGAGTTTCTTATGGATCGTGTCTCTTTTCTTGGATACGTTATCTCAGGAGATGGTATTTCAGTAGATCCGACGAAGATTTCATCAGTAGAGACATGGCCAACCCCTACCAATGTCTCAGAAGTGAGGAGTTTCCTAGGACTTGCCGGATATTACCGGAGATTCGTGGAGAACTTCGCAAAGATCACAGAACAGATGACCCGCTTGACCCGTAAGGAGCAGGAGTTCACTTGGACAGAGGAGTGTCAGAAGGCATTCGATGAGTTGAAGAAGCGTCTAACTACGGCACCTATCTTGACCATACCTTCTGGACCCGGAGGATTCGTGATCTATAGCAATGCATCCGGGAAAGGATTAGGATGCGTCTTAATGCAGCATGGAAATGTTGTGGCCTATGCCTCTAGGCAATTGAGAACCCATAAGAAGAACTATCCCACTCATGACTTGGATCTTGCCGCAGTAATCTTTGCCTTGAAGCTTTGGAGACACTACCTATACGGGGAACGTGTGAAGATATTCACTGATCACAAGAGCCTAAAGTACGTCTATACTCAGAAGGACCTGAACCAGAGACAGAGACGTTGGCTCGAGGTGATGACAAACTTCGAGATTGAGCTGCAGTACCACCCAGGAAAGGCCAACGTAGTAGCTGACGCGTTGAGCAGAAGACCCATAGAATTTTTCTTGACTACCCAGCAACATCTGTTGAGAGAACTAGAGAAGATGGGTATATAAGTCGTTCTGCCCGGAGTAGACGGACAGTTGTCAAGTTTTCAGTTACAATCGACATTAGTGGAGAGGATAAGGCTGCTTTGCCGCCAGATGCCAGATTCCAGAGGCTTCGACAGAGGACAGAGGCCGGAATATAGACATGATTGCATATATATAAAGACGAAACTTTGAGATGTGGAGATCGTCTCTATGTTCCAAATGGAGAAATTTGTCAGGAGTTGATGGCAGAGGTACACAGTTCAATATACTCTATTCATCCAGGAGGAACGAAGATGTACAGAGACTTGAGGCAGTACTACTGGTGGCATGGAATGAAGAGAGAGATAGCCCACTTTGTGGCAAAGTGCCTGGTGTGTCAGCAAGTCAAGGCTGAGCATCAGAGGTCTACAGGATTACTCCAAGCGCTCCCGATATCGGAATAAAAATGGGAGCATATCACTATGGACTTTGTTACAGGCTTTCCGAGGAGTCCTAGTGGTCGTAATGCCGTTTGGGTAATCGTGGATAGACTCACCAAGTCCGCTCACTTTTTACCCTTCAGAGTTGGGCAATCTATAGAGGTCTTAGCAGATATGTACATGAGGGAGATTGTGCGACTGCATGGAGTGCCAGCTAGTATCGTGTCTCACAGGGATACGAGGTTTACATCTTACTTTTGGGGAGTATGCAAGAGAGTCTCGGTACCCGCCTGAAGTTTAGCACATCGTATCACCCACAGACAGATGGCCAGTCTGAGCGCACCATTCAGACATTGGAAGACATGTTAAGAGCGTGCATGCTTGATTTTGGAGGATCATGGAAGGACCATTTGTATTTGGTTGAATTTTCCTATAATAACAGCTATCAAGCGAGCATCCAGATGGCTCCCTATGAAGCGTTGTATGGAAGGAAATATCGTTCCCCAGTATGTTGGAGCGATATAGACGAGAGATAGATTCTCGGGCCAGAGTTGGTTGTTCGTACAGTAGAGAAGGTGAAGAAGATCCACGGGCACCTGCGAGCAGCACAGGATAGACAGAAGCATTGGGAGAATGTGCATCGACGACCCTTAGAGTTCCAGGTTGGAGATCACGTGTTTCTAAAGATCTCACCTACTCGAGGGACTATCATATTTGGAGGCAGAGGAAAGTTGAGTCTGAGGTATATCGGACTATTCGATGTGTTAGAATGCATCAAAGAGGTTGCTTACAGGTTAGCCTTACCACAGACTTTGGAAGGAGTCCATGACATCTTCCATGTATCTCAGCTGAGAAGGTACATGCCAGATCCGATTTATGTGCTTGACCATTCAGAGATCATAGTCGGCCTGAGCTTATCATACCAAGAGGAGCCTGTTGAGATTCTGGACAGAAGTGAGAAGGTATTACGAGGTCAGACTATCCCCCTAGTTCGTGTCGCATGGAGGCATCATGCACCAGGCGAGTCGACCTGGGAACGTGAGGAGGATATTTGACAGCGTTATTCCCATCTCTTCGAAGGCATATATATGTAGTAGCATCTTAATTTCAGTCAGTAGTTCTTACCATACGTATGCTTTAATTTCGAGGATGAAATGCTCTAAGGAGGGTAGATTGTAAACACCCTCGACCAATTTAGGATTTAATTAATTTAGATTGAGAGAATATGATTAATTTGGATACAATTATTATTAATGTGCAATAATTATGAGACTTAATATACCTCACCGTAGCTTTGATGTTTGGAGCGCTACACTAGTAGTTACCCTCAAACTAATTAAATACACATTTCCTAGGCATGCCAGACTACCCATCTGACCCTTGTGTAACTTTTAGTTACTCAATATTGTGCTTCATTTTAGCTGCGTAATATTCGTTACAAACGTCCCTGAACAATTCCATTAAACCCAATTCCTCATAATTTCCCATGCCCGTTTGAGATTGAGGTACAATCCCAACCCAATTCCCTATAACCCAAATTAGGGTATTAACCTATTCTGAGCCTGCTACGCCCATGTCCCTTGTGTCCCACCCAATTTTAATTCCATGTGTCTTCAATTTATTAAAGAACGTCGTGCGTATTATTTTTAATTAAATTAAATTAGAGGCAAATTTCACCCAAAGCAAGACCTAACCAAGCCCATGTGCACCCTTTCATGAGGACCAGCCCCACCCCAAGGAGTCCAGGTCGGCCCAAGTCCCGAGGTCAGCCCACAAATCCTCCCATATAATACACATTTTCTTCCTATTTGAAACCCTAGATCACACCATCACCTTCACAAACCCTAGCCGAACATTAAACCCGAGCACCCTGCCCTTCCCGACCGGACACCAACCACCACCACCTCAAGCCACCATCGCCACCTTAAGCCACTGTCACCGGACCACCCTCCCAGGCTGCTTGTACCGCCGCTTAGCCACCATCCCGTCATCACCATCCCCATCTCCATTAAACTCGATACCCCACCATTAAAATCGACTGCCCCCGGCCCTGACCACCGCCTCCAACAACGCCGACCACCACTATCAGCACAGCATCACCTTCCCCACGACCTAACAACCATCCCCGCACTGCCCCCAGCCCGCCAAAGTCGTCGCTGCCGCCACTGCAAAGCTGTTGCTGCCGCTGCCGCCGTTGCTGCCCACACGTCGATCGGAGCTCCGTCCCACGCCGGAGGATGGTCGGTTAACGAGCACAGACCCCCCACGTTCAGCCTCGATAAGGTAAACCTCGTTTTGCCTCTTTCTTCCTGTTTTGTTGTATAGTTGTATCGGCGTGTCGTCGTATCGACGTGTCATGGTATCATTTAAAGGACACAAACTAAAATATGTTAAACCCTATGTGTGTGTATGTTTGATTTACTAGATTAGTTAGTAATTAATAAGATAATAATTATCCCAATCATATGATGTATAAGAAACTTGCATTTTACCTAAAAAGGTAGACATAGACCTAGTACACTTAACATGGAAAAAGAGAACATGTATTGTACAAGTCATAATAGTTTCGTAACCCCTTAACTTTAGTAAAGTATTGTCTCGAGGCACACGGTAACCGAGGACAGAGCACGTGTACACCCTAGCTATGTGCACACGCGACACTATAATCGACCAGCCGTGACTCTTGCGTCAGTACCTAAGAGCAGCGTCGTAGTGTCTGTGTGTGTTACTTTAATGTCTGATGCTAGATTGCTATATTATATTGTATGTTTAGGGTCACTGGACTAGCCAGGAGACACCGCAGGAGCAGGCTATTGGCATTCACAGCTTGAGGACCCCGGCAAGACACCTTGCCATATCTACTGTTTAAATTAAATAATGCATATATTGTATGATATCATGTTGCTTTATTTCATATGACTGTGAGCGTCCGAGATTGACTCAGGTGCAGTCGACGGATGCGTCGATGAGTAGAGTACTTGACCTAGCCATTAGCAGACTCACCCTAGTTGGGAGGATACTCTGATATCTTCCGAGACCTGACACTTTTACATGTATTACTGTGATAATTCATATTGGGATACGGTTTCGCATACTCGACTAGCTATCGGTGCGTGTGACATACATCACGGTTAGTACGTAATTCATGATTTTATATTAGTAGAGACTTGGCATATAGATACGTGGTATGCACGTCGAGTATTCGACTTGTGTATCTACATTAGGAGGGGAGGACACTAGTAGGCATATGTGATACACATATTGGAATCCGTAGTATCCAGAGGAGCCACGGATCCAATGACTCCCTTTACACGGATGCCACGTTCTTCGAAGCGATATGGACGATATACTATACTGTTGCCACGTTCTTCGGAGCGATATGGACGATATACTGCACTGCTACCATGCTCTTCGGGGTGTTGGACGTTATGCCTACGCCTACCCATATATACCAAAGTTGTCCTCATATTGCATTCACTTAGATGGTTAGCACACCCTTCATTTATTTTATTCAGTATTTATATACATGGCATGCTTCTATATATCTTGTTACGTCGCTCTGAGGACCTGGTACCTTTCCAGATTTGGACGAGGCATATTACCCTACAGTGTATGGCCCAGGACAGGAGACGGGGTACGTTGTCACGCCCCGATGCGTCCCCCGAGTCGTGACCGCCGTGCGGGCCTGGAGTTGCGCCCGCACAAGGCTTTAATGATTTGCATAGCAAGCACATATTCAGAGTACGCAGATAAATTGAAACACAGATTTGAAATGGAAAAGTTCTCTTTATTGATAATGAACATCTATTACAAACTCTTGAACGAGTTAGCTAATATGCCGAACGGCTTACAAAGAGATGACTCAAAATGAGATAGCAGTCCTGTACATTACATCCCTTTATAACTTCAAAATGTATAGACCTCCTGGCTGGAGGACAGCTTTGCCACGGAGCTGCATTTGTGTATGAAGAGTTACAGGCTCCTGACTCCAAAATGCTTCGGGGGCGCGGTGAAGATGCGCCAACAGCTGGACTGGATCGGGAAGACGACTTCGGCTCCTCGCTCGGTTCGCCTTGGTGCGGAGAACCTGTTTCAACGAGGGTCAGCATATCGAAACATGCTGGTGAAGGCGAGCTAGCCTGACTATACCAATCAACACGTTGTTTTGTTGAATCATGCATATTTGTGGGTTTCTATCTTGCCTTAGTTCATTTACAAGTAAGCAGCATATAGAATTTACTGAAATGAACGTGCCACCGTTCGGTGGATTTTACCTGCCCGTCTGAATGACCTGCACAATACTTACCTTGCCTTCTCTGGCCACGAAGACACAAGTTAGTATGCAACAGGTTTAAATATACACGTTGGGATCACTGGCTAGAAGCCATAATGGACCGTTTAGTCTTTGAACGAGGATGGTGTGCAACGAAGCACGTGAGGCGCTGCACGCCATCCCGTTCGCACGTGAGACTATCGTGAAGTTCCGCCCGGATCGGATCGGTGCCAGTGCCCCAGCGACCGTCCGCGGAACCCATTACCTTGTGCACAAGTTGTCCGTGATCGATCGTTCGTGGCACGTTAACGTTGATGCAGTTGAGGCACGTGAACATGAGATAAGCAACATTGCATGATTCGTTTTGCATAGTCTTCCTGACAGTTTATTTCATAACAAGTGTATTCCATACTTAGCACAATTTATGGAAGAAGATGCATTCTAGCAGACTTGAAGCATGTAAGGAACATTCATATGAACAAGCATGCAGTTTAATAGTATCCGTTCGTGAAGTTTATTGACAAGCATAATAACCAACTCTATTCTCTTTTATCTTGGTTTCTTTTATTATTACTCGGTATCGTTTGATCGGGGCAAAGGAGTGAAGCTTGGAAGCAGGGCTAGCTAATCGGGTTGGTAGCCACTCACTTAGATTTGGAAGGGAGAAGGAAAGAGGCGCTTCACGACTCCGCTCGCAAGCCGCCTACTGCTCGTTCACCTGCACACGAACAGCTCGATTAATACTTCTTCCTCTCTCTCCAATCTCGGAATTGAAGTGCAAGTCAATGAACAAAAATAATGAAAACCATCAAAACCGTTCAAGGAAAACAAGCAAATCCCAAAACCAACTCAAAGCACGAAAGCAACAAGCGACATCGAAAACCGAGGCAATAAAAGATAGCAGCGGAGAGGTCCCTCCTGACTCTGCCGCTAAGCCGATCCTTGGGGCGCGGTCCACTGAATATGGGAATCGATTCCGAAGAAACAAATCCATAACGAGGACGAGTTCTTAATTCAATCTATCCCGATCGAACGATACCGTTTGTGTTTCTTAGCCGCGCTCCCCGCACCGGGAGAACGGGGCGCTACATCCTACCCAACCAATTGGAAGTTTCGTCCCGAAACTTAAGAACAATGCTTACCGTTAAGGGTGATGAACAGAATAGTTTGGGCAATCACGAATTCGGTGGGTTGAGCCACCGCAAATGAGACATTGCCCGAGTTTCTTGCGGCACTTATCAGACGTGTGCCCTTGTTTCTTACAGAAATTGCACGAAGGCCCTGGGTTTGCTCGTTGTGGACCACCGTGGTTAGGGCACTTTGTAGCGGTGTTTTCTCCATCGTTGCCTTGGCGTTTGTGATTGTAGGTATGCACAGCGCCGGTGGAAACGTGAGGATACTGCGGTTCTAGTGATAGGGCGTGATTCATGACTTCACGCATGGTTCCATACTGATTATTAGCCACGTGCGAATGGATGGCAGGGCGTAGTCCACCTTCAAACCTTCTGGCTCGACTCGCTGCATCAGGTAAATAGGCCCTAGCGAATTTGGAGAGTCGGTTGAATTCGGCGGAGTACTATTTAACTGTCATACTGCCCTGCCGAAGCTGCACGAAATCGTTTTCCATCTTACGTTGCACTGGAGGGGGTATAAACTCCTCTTCAAACGCGGCACGAAAGGTCGTCCACGAGATCGCCTCCTCTCCGTGATCAAATTGGAGAGATCGTCGATGCACGTCCCACCAATCGTGTGCGTTGAGGCGGAGCTGTAGTTGTGCGCAGGCGACGCGCTTATCTTCGGGGACCTCTAGCAGAGTGAAGTGATCTTCAATCTCGGCTAGCCAATCTAGAGCTACCACTGGGTCCTCAGTCCCGTTGAATGGGGTGTTGCAGACTTTCTTGAAATGGCCCAAGTTGAAGGCAGTCACGTCCCTCGGCCTTGGGATTTGAGGTGTCTCCACTTCAAGCACGGGCTGTTCCACCGGAGTCGTTGCTGTTGCGGCGGAATGGTTGGCAGCCAAAGTCTGAACTATTTGTTGCAGGGTATCTACCTGCTTCTGTTGGACTGAGAATAGGTTCTCTAGATTGCTCTCGAACCTGGCTTGGCGAGCATCGTCTCTTTTTCGTTGCGATTCTAACATTTGCATCACCCGCTCTAGCGGGTTGACTTGAGACATGCCGCGCTGGCTCTGAGAGCTTCCCGAATTTCCCGAACTACTTTCCTGTGTTTCGTTCGGTGGTTGCGCTGCAGATTGCGCTGGTACCATACCTTCAAAAGAAGGTAATTTACATTAGAATCATAACGTATTATGGACTTATTGCATGAACGTATCTCATTTGGCCTAGCAAGTTCAAGAGTTCGCACAGGAATTTGATCGTTAAAGGAACTTTTCCAGCACGAAGTCTAAGGAACTTGAATATGTGCTTTGATACCACTATGTCACGCCCCGAGGCGTCCCCCGAGTCGTGACCGCCGTGCGGGCCTGGAGTTGCGCCCGCACAAGGCTTTAATGATTTGCATAGCAAGCACATATTCAGAGTACGCAGATAAATTGAAACACAGATTTGAAATGGAAAAGTTCTCTTTATTGATAATGAACATCTATTACAAACTCTTGAACGAGTTAGCTAATATGCCGAACGGCTTACAAAGAGATGACTCAAAATGAGATAGCAGTCCTGTACATTACATCCCTTTATAACTTCAAAATGTATAGACCTCCTGGCTGGAGGACAGCTTTGCCACGGAGCTGCATTTGTGTATGAAGAGTTGCAGGCTCCTGACTCCAAAATGCTTCGGGGGCGCGGTGAAGATGCGCCAACAGCTGGACTGGATCGGGAAGACGACTTCGGCTCCTCGCTCGGTTCGCCTTGGTGCGGAGAACCTGTTTCAACGAGGGTCAGCATATCGAAACATGCTGGTGAAGGCGAGCTAGCCTGACTATACCAATCAACACGTTGTTTTGTTGAATCATGCATATTTGTGGGTTTCTATCTTGCCTTAGTTCATTTACAAGTAAGCAGCATATAGAATTTACTGAAATGAACGTGCCACCGTTCGGTGGATTTTACCTGCCCGTCTGAATGACCTGCACAATACTTACCTTGCCTTCCCTGGCCACGAAGACACAAGTTAGTATGCAACAGGTTTAAATATACACGTTGGGATCACTGGCTAGAAGCCATAATGGACCGTTTAGTCTTTGAACGAGGATGGTGTGCAACGAAGCACGTGAGGCGCTGCACGCCATCCCGTTCGCACATGAGACTATCGTGAAGTTCCGCCCGGACCGGATCGGTGCCAGTGCCCCAGCGACCGTCCGCGGAACCCGTTACCTTGTGCACAAGTTGTCCGTGATCGATCGTTCGTGGCACGTTAACGTTGATGCAGTTGAGGCACGTGAACATGAGATAAGCAACATTGCATGATTCGTTTTGCATAGTCTTCCTGACAGTTTATTTCATAACAAGTGTATTCCATACTTAGCACAATTTATGGAAGAAGATGCATTCTAGCAGACTTGAAGCATGTATGGAACATTCATATGAACAAGCATGCAGTTTAATAGTATCCGTTCGTGAAGTTTATTGACAAGCATAATAACCAAGTCTATTCTCTTTTATCTTGGTTTCTTTTATTATTACTCGGTATCGTTTGATCAGGGCAAAGGAGTGAAGCTTGGAAGCAGGGCTAGCTAATCGGGTTGGTAGCCACTCACTTAGATTTGGAAGGGAGAAGGAAAGAGGTGCTTCACGACTCCGCTCGCAAGCTTCCTACTGCTCGTTCACCTGCACACGAACAGCTCGATTAATACTTCTTCCTCTCTCTCCAATCTCGGAATTGAAGTGCAAGTCAATGAACGAAAACAATGAAAACCATCGAAACCGTTCAAGGAAAACAAGCAAATCCCAAAACCAACTCAAAGTACGAAAGCAACAAGCGACATCGAAAACCGAGGCAATAAAAGATAGCAGCGGAGAGGTCCCTCCTGACTCTGCCGCTAAGCCGATCCTTGGGGCGCGGTCCACTGAATATGGGAATCAATTCCGAAGAAACAAATCCATAACGAGGACGAGTTCTTAATTCAATCTATCCCGATCGAACGATACCGTTTGTGTTTCTTAGCCGCGCTCCCCGCACCGGGGGAACGGGGCGCTACATACGTTACCGAGGAGGAGCTAGAGGTGCTACCGTTAGAGTTTTCGTGATCAGTTGGTAGGCCTTCTGCCTAGGATTGGGAGCATCATTATATAGTCAGCCGATGCCCTAGTCATTACTCTCTTTATCTGTCATTCAGTACTTTTATTTTGTCTTAGTAGTGGGTTTGTTCCCACCAGACATTCTTGGTTGTACTATGATATTTGAGACTGGTATTTATTTTCCAGTATTTATTCTAGTACTTTTTGATTGTATTTGTGGATGAGATTAGATTACCTGTTTGATGCTGATATTAGACTTGTTAGTATTTTAGGACAACGTAGCACTCTTTATTTGGATCCATTAAATTGGGATATCCTCTGAGACGTGACAGCTGGCTATTGCCACGTGGCCTGGTCCCGTGTATTTTTGGGACTGGGGCATGATAGAAGACATTGAGCGAAACCTGCGGTTGGCGCAGATTTCAGAGAGGTTGCAGGTAGAGGCCACAGAAAACATGATGTTCGATATCGCGTTGACTTGGTTCAGGAAGGTCCCTAGGATCTCAGCACCAGGACTTACTTGGGAAGCTTTCAATGAGATCTTCAAGGAAAATTATTTCCAAATGTGGTTCTGACATCTCTAGAGAGCCAGTTTCAGTACCTCGTTCAGGGAGGTATGACGGTAGATGAGTATGCTGCAGAGTATTGCAGATTAGGCCACTTTGTGGAGGGGTAGAACCCCAAAGGAAGAGCCAAGAAGTTCAGGAAGGGCCTGAACATGGAGATCAAATCACATATAAATGGAGATCCCACCGCTACTTTTGAGGAGATTCTAAGGCAGGCACAGCAGGCAGAGGAAGATCTAGAGCTTGGTTCTAAGAGGCCGAAGGACATAGGAGGATCCAATACCAATACGGGTCTAATAAAGCAGCCTCATTTTCAGCAGCAGCACCAGAGGCACTTCCAGCAGTCGAGGTAGAGTATCATGGACCAGCTAGAGTGCCGGTACAGCAAATACACCAGATCCAGAGGCCAACTATTCCTTGCCAATTCTGTAAGAAGCAGGGACATGGATGGAATGCATGCATGATGAGATTGGGCCAGTACTTATTCTGCGTATCAGGAGACCACCAGTTGAGGGCTTGTCCTAAAGCTCCAGCTCGTCCAACTCAGGGCAAAGCTCAGGCAAATAGAGCACCCGCGAGACCACCAGCGGGACAGCATAGAGTACCTCCTCTACCACCACAACAACAGCAGTTCGATCAGCACCAGCAGCAGCAGAGAGGTATCCAGTGACACGGGCGAGCTTTTGCCTTGACCATCGAGTAGGAGGAGCAAGTCGGTAATGTTATCTCAGGTTCAGTCTATTGATTCCTGTCACGCCCCAGTCCCAAAATATATGGAACCAGGCCACGTGGCATTGGCCAGCTGACACGACTCCGAGGATATCCCAATTTAATGGATCCTGACGAAGCGTGCTACGCTGTCCTAAATCTAACAAGTCTAATATCATAAACAGGTAATGTCTAATCTCATCTACAGATAACAACTAAATACTGAAATGAAAGACTGGAATATAAGAAACATAGTCGACTGACATAGTACAACTGAAATATGTCTGGTGGGAACAAACCCACTACAAAATGTACTGATAGTCTGAGATAAAGTACTGATAGTCTGAAATAAAGTGCTGATAAGGAGAGTGACTGGAACAACGGCTAAACTAGTTAAGGAGCTCCAGTCATAGGCGGAAGGCCTACCAATCTGATCAGGGGTACTCTGATGGAAAGACCTCTAGCTCCTCGTCCAGAGCAAACCTTGTCTCCACACCTGGCCCGTAAACTGTGGGATAAAAGGCCTCGTCCAGATCTGGAAGATAACCAGGTCCTCAGAGGGACGTAACAAGATACAAAATGCATGCCAGATATAGTACTGAATAAAAGTAAAGAGGGGTGTGCTAACCATCTAAGTGAATGCAATGTAAGGACAACCTAGGAACGTATAGGTAGGTGTAGGCATAACGTCCAACGTCCTCTAGAGTATGGTATCTGCAACGTCCATCATTCCGAAGAATGAGGTATCTGTATATATATAACGTCCACACTCTAAGGGGCGTGGTATCTGCAATGTATATACGTCCGTAACACTCCGAAGAGCGCGGTGTCTGAATATAGGGAGTCACCGGGTCTGTGGTTCCTCTGGATACCACGGAGTCCGATGGGGGTATCCCATACGTTTGTCAGTTGTCCTTCCCGCCCAATGTAGATACGCAAGTCGAATGCACGACTTGAGTGTACCGTATCTAGATGTCAAGTCTCAATTAACTATATTACTCTAGAATACATGCTAGTCCGTGATGCATGTCGTACGTACCGATAGCGAATCGGGTACGCGGACCCGCATCCCAATATGAGAGTACCATGGTGATACGTGTAGGTGTCACGGTCTAGGAAGATATCAAAATATCCTCGCAGTAGTGGGCGAGTCAGCTAACAACTAGGTCAAGTACACTATTCCTCGACACATTGTCGACTGCACCCGAGTCAATCTCGGACGCACACAGTTCAAGTATATTTGCAACATTTAACATTTAAATTTAAGCAGTAAATCAGCAAGGTATACTTGCCTGCCCCGGATAGCTGCGAAATCCAAAGCCCTGCTCCTGATGCCTCGGCAGCAGTGTCCAGCAATCCTATATAGGATATAGTAATGACTAGATTAGTCGCTACAATAGCACGACTAATACACACTGTTCGTATCTACAGCTGTCAAGGGTCGGGACCGTATATATATATAGCTAACACTAGTATATACATATACACTAAATCATATTCAATTATATTAAATAAAACATTATTATTTGTTTAATTGTACGAAAATAGTACTTATGTATTAATTAGCAATAATACATATATTAAGTAAATACACATATATAAAATAGATAACATTCAAAAAGTCCTATATATATAACTATTTAGATACTATTTATGTACATAGATAAATATACACAACATTATTTATAAGTATTTAAATAGTAATTTTGTGACTAAGTAAAAATATGCATAACATTATTTATAAATATATTTAAATAATGTTTTATCCTTCCACAAATTAATAAATACAAGTATCTATATATATATTTATTTATAGATATAACACCATATTTATGTATTAAGTATACAAGTAAATAATGTCATATACATATATTTAATATATGTACATTCCCATACTAATATACTAATTATAAAGTATATAAAAATATATTTATACACCCATTTATATATATATTTATATACATACACATATATACTTATGTGTATACACAAATAGTAACTATAGCATTATTTATAATTATGCACAACATTATTAATTAGGTAATAATACATACATTATTTATATTTCAGAAATATACATTTATTTGTATATATATATATATATATATATATATATGTATATATACATATATACATATATACTTTAGGTATTTAATCATACCAAGTATTTATATATATACTATGTATACATATACATTATTTATTTAATTATGCATTCATATATATATATATATATATTATATACACATTATACTCAGAAAGTATTTATAGTATATATACATTTAAATACTATAAAATACAGGAAAGAATATATATATATTCAGAATACATAATATACGTATTTAAATACTGAAAATACGAGATCCATACATATTAAAGCTTGCAACCTAAAATACATGCATAATTACTAATAATTATACATAAAATGTCGAACCTTACTGTAGCTCAGGTCGAGGGGGTCACGGTGGTGGACCGTCGCCGGCGGGGGTGGTCGGACGGCGCTCCGGCGAAGCTCGGGGTCGTCGGCACAGAACAGCGCGGTTCAGGGAGCGGTGGCGCTGCGGGGTCGATAACTCCTCGCGGTGGTGGCGGCGTCGGCTGAAACTTTACGGGGAGGAAGAGGACTGGCTGGGGGAGGGCTCGACGGAGTTTGGTGGCCGAAGGTGCGGTGGTGGCGGAGTATTAGGTGGTCGGGTGGTCGGCTCTAGAGTGTGGTCGGGGAAGCTCGGGTTGAAGACGGAGTTGCTGGAGGGAGCTGCCGGCATCGTGGTGGCCGGTGGCTCAGGTGGCAGGCGGGGGAAAGGCGGGCGAGGGTGGTCGGGTCGGTATGGTGGCGGTCGGTGGCGGCGTTTGGCCGGTGGGAGGCGGCGGGTGGCAGTTTGCAGGGGTCGGGCTAGGTAGCTCAGTTTAGAGAAGTTAGGGTTTTAGGGGTTTTTGGGTTTTTGTTTTTCTTTTAATGTGTTGTAATGAAGGTATATGTAGGAGAGAGAGTGAGGGGGGGGCTGTCTTGGGGTTAGGGCCGGCTGTAGGAAATTCTTGGGGGTTGGGGAAGCTTCTACATGATGAGGGGAGGGCTAGGATTTAGGCATTTCAAATGTAGGGCCATGATGTGCCCTACATAAAGTGATGTAAGTACATAGAAAATGGGGGAAATTAAATGCATACGGTTGGTCATGACCAATACTTTTCTCCATGATGGTTTGGGCCAATGAGAGGGGGACACCTCATTGCAATTTTGCAATTAGGCCCCTGAACAATTTGGTATTTGCACAATAACTAGGATTGGGGATTTAATGCAACCAAATACCATGTTTGGTGTTCCTCATTGGGCTAGGATGGTGTTTGTTATTTTGTATGAGGCTTGTGGGTGTGGATGGGGGTTTGGGTTGGAGTTGGGTCCAATTTAATTGAGGTTAGGTAGCCACATTAATTAATTCGTAATTAATGCACCGGTATTTCTAATTTAATTTAATTAAAATCCGGGAGTCTAAATTTGGTTGGACAAGGGTCATTGGTGTAGTAGGCTCAGTGTACAATAATATCGTGATCTGGGTTGGTCAAGACTGGTTGAGGTTGGGTCTCAATTTCAATTGGAACGGGCAGCGAACGTAATTACGCAATTTAATTAATTTGCGCACGGACGTTTGTAACGACTTTTGTGCGTCTAAAATCAGGCACGAAAATCGGTATCCGGGGTTTGTTCTAGGTTCAATATGATGGGTTTACGTGTCTAGGTCAAATATGTGGAATTTGTTTTAGGGCAACAACAATGGTATTATCCCAAATAATCAAATCATTTCACAGGTATTTATAATACTATATATTAAATCATAATTAAATCAGATTAACCCTAATCAGGCTAATAAAATTAATTAACCCTAATTTCTGGTCGAGGGGGTTTACAACATACCCTCCTTAGAGCATTTCGTCCTCGAAATTAAAAACAGACATATAAAAACTATTGAATGAAATAAATACTAACACATACCTAGGCCTTCGAAGAGATGGGGAAAACGTTGCCGAATATCGTCCTCTCGTTCTCAGGTTGATTCACCTGGTGCATGATGCCTCCATGCGACACGAACTAGAGGGATGGTCTGGCCTCGTAGTACCTTCTCGCTTCGGTCTAGGATCTCTACCGGCTCCTCCTGGTATGACAAGCTGGGACCAACGGTGATCTCCGAGTGATCAAGCACATGACTCGGATCCGGTATGTACCTCCTCAGCTGAGATACATGGAAGACGTCGTGAACTCCTTCCAGTGTCTGCGGCAAGGCCAATCTGTAAGCAACTTCTCCGACGCGCTCTAGTACATCGAAGGGTCCGATGTACCTCGGACTCAGCTTCCCTCTGCCTCCAAATCTGATGGTTCCTCTGGTAGGTGAAATCTTCAGAAACACATGTTCTCCCACCTGGAACTCTAAGGGTCGTCGATGCACATTAGCCCAATGCTTCTGCCTGTCCTGTGCTGCTCGTAGATGCCCCTGAATCTTCTTCACCTTCTCCACTGTATGGACGATCAACTCTGGCCCTAGAATCTGGCTCTCGCCTACATCGCTCCAGCATACTGGGAACGACACTTCCTACCATACAATGCCTCATAGGGAGCCATCTGAATGCTCGCCTGATAGCTATTGTTGTAGGAAAATTCGACCAAGTGCAAGTGGTCCTCCCATGAACCGCTGAAGTCAAGCATGCAAGCCCTCAACATATCCTCCAGCGTCTGAATGGTGCGCTCGGATTGTCTATCTGTCTGCGGGTGGTACGAAGTACTGAACTTAAGGCGGGTACCAAGACTCTCTTGCATACTCCTCCAAAAGTACGATGTAAACCTCGTATCCCGGTCAGACACGATACTGACTGGCACTCCATGCAATCGTACAATCTCCCTCATGTACATGTCTGCCAAGACTTCCGTAGATTGCCCTACTCTGAAAGGTAAAAAGTGGGCAGACTTGGTGAGTCTATCTACGATTACCCATATGGCATTTCGACCACTAGGACTCCTCGGGAAACCCGTGACGAAGTCCATGGTGATGTGCTCCCATTTCTACTCCGGTATCGGGAGCGGTTGAAGCAATCCGGCAGACCTCTGATGCTCAGCCTTGACTTGCTGACACACCAGACACTTAGCCACGAAGCGGGCTATCTCTCTCTTCATCCCGTGCCACCAGTAGTACTGCCTCAGGTCTCGGTACATCTTCGTGCCTCCTGGATGTATAGAATAGGTCGAACTGTGTGCCTCCGTCATCAGCTCCTGGCGTAGCTCTCCATTCGGAACATAGAGACGATCTCCACATGTCAAGGTCCTGTCCTCGTGTATACGCAGTCCCGTCTGTATTCCAGCCTTTGTCCTCTGTCGAAGCCTCTGAAATCTGGCGTCTGTCGGCAAAGCAGCCTTGATTCTCTCCACCAATGTCGATTGCACCTGGAAACTCGACATCTGGCCGTCTACTCCGGGCATGATGACTTCGATACCCAACTGTTCTAGATCTCTCAACAGATGTTGTTGGGTAGTCAGGAAAAATGCTATGGGCTTCCTGCTTAAAGCATCGGCTACCACATTAGCCTTTCCCGGATGGTACTGCAGCTCAATCTCGAAGTCCGCCATCACCTCGAGCCAACGTCTCTGCCTCTGGTTCAGGTCCTTCTGTGTGTAGACGTACTTCAAGCTTTTGTGATCGGTGAATATCTCCACGCGCTCTCCGTACAGGTAGTGCCTCCAAAGCTTCAAAGCAAAGATCACTGCGGCAAGCTCCAAGTCGTGGGTAGGATAGTTCTTCTCATGGGTCCTCAATTGCCTAGAGGCATAGGCCACAACCTTCCCATGCTGCATCAAGACGCATCCTAATTCTTTCCCGGACGCATCGCTATAGATCACGAATCCTCCGGGTCCAGAAGGTATGGTCAAGATGGGTGCTGTAGTCAGACGCTTCTTCAGCTCGTCGAATGCCGTCTGACACTCCTCTGTCCAGGTGAACTCCTGATCCTTGCGGGTCAAGCGGGTCATCGGCTCTGCGATCCTTGCGAAGTTCTCTACGAACCTCCGGTAATATCCGGCAAGTCCTAGGAAACTCCTCACCTCCGAGACGTTGGTAGGGGTCGGCCACGTCTCTACTGATGAAATCTTCGCGGGATCTACTGAAATGCCATCTCCCGAGATAACGTGTCCAAGAAATGCGACACGATCCAGAAGAAACTCGCACTTGCTCAGCTTGGCATAAAACCTCTCTCGTCTCAGCGTCTCTAACACTAGCCTCAAGTGCTCCCCGTGCTCTTCGTGGCTCTTCGAATACATCAAGATGTCGTCGATGAAGACTACCACGAACTGGTCCAGATACTCATGGAAGACTCGGTTCATCAAGTTCATAAACACAGCAGGTGCATTAGTCATCCAAAAGGCATCACTAAGAACTCGTAGTGACCATAGCGAGTTCTAAATGCTGTCTTTGGAATGTCCTCCCTTCGCACCTTCACCTGATGATAGCCCGATCTCAAGTCGATCTTCGTGAACACCACTGCTCCTATCAGCTGGTCGAACAGATCGTCGATTTGCGGTAGAGGGTACTTGTTCTTGATAGTCAGAGCATTAAGGGCTCTGTAATCAATGCACATCCGGAACGTCCCGTCCTTCTTCGGTACAAACAGCACTGGTGCTCCCTAGGGTGATGCACTAGGATGAACGAATCCCTTTATCTGCAACTCCTCTAGCTGTAGCTTCAGCTCGTCAAGCTCCTTCTTTGCCAACCAGTACACATTTGATGATACCGGTGCTGCTCCAGGTATTAGCTCAATGGTGAACTCCACCTCTCTATCAGGCGGTAGGCCTGACAACTCCTCTGGGAAAACATCCTCGAACTCTGCAACGATTTCTGGGGGTGCCGTCTCCATCGCCATGTAAGCTCCAGCTGCATATCCTACTCCTCGCTCGATGGTGCCTCGAATGAATTCGAACTCTGGGTGTCCTGGCAGTCTAAAAGTAACGCTACCCTTCCGGCAATCTAGCACGGCATTGTACTTGCTTAACCAGTCCATGCCCAGAACTACGTCGAAAGCTGGCATTGGGAGTACCAACAATCGCGCTCTCATCTCCCTACCACAAACTACTATCGAGCACGTTCTAATGGTGCTGGTAACCGGTACGATGCCTCCTCCAGTAAGTATTCTCCAACTCTTGGGTTAGGGGGAAGTTGCTACTCTATGCATTGCTACGAATCTACTAGATATAAATGACAGTGTAGTTCCAGAATCAAACAGTGCAGTTGCAGGTAATGATGCAACTAGAATTGTACCTGCTATAGCCTCTCCCTCTGGTTCCTCCTCGATAGATGCTAAGGCAAAGGCTTGCCCGCGCCTCTGCCCTACTGCCTGCTGTCGGGCCTGGTTGAAGTGTGCCTCCTGTGGGACCAAGGGTGGTCCTCTCTGCTGTCCTCCGGTAGCTGGGGGACGCTGGCCTCCTGCTGGGGGTTAGATCCTCAAGGGTGGTGCTGTTGGTCTCTGCCCAATCTGGGGAGCTACATCTCTGCGCTGGGGGCAGTCTCTAGCAAGGTGCTGGCTGGCTCCATAGACCATGCAGAGCCCGAGCTTCTTCCTGCAGTCTCTGATGATGTGTCCCTTCTTGCCACAAAAGTGACAAGTTGGAAGCTCCTTCTGCTGGTACGGCGCTGTCCTCTGCTGCGCCTGTGCTCCTGGACGGCGGATCGGTCCTCCTGCTCCTTGCTGGGTCCTGGCTGGTACGTTCGCGCTGGAACGTCTCGCTCCTCCTCATCCTATAGCCTCCTGGATCCTCGCCTCTGATAGGACCTCTTCATAAGAGATGCTCACCTGGGTAGTAGTATACCGCTGCAGCTCGTGAGAGAGGCCATGGTGGAATCTCCTGGCTTTCTCCAGGTCGTTGGGGATCAGGGCTGCACCGAATCGGCTGAGTCTGCTGAACTCTCCGTCGTAGGCGTCCACAGTCAGGTTCCCCTGCTCCAGGTGCAGGAACTGAGAGTACAAGGCGTTCTTCACCGTAGCTGGGAAATACTTCGTATTGAAGTGTTCCAGAAATTCCTCCCAAGTCTGCTGTCTGCCAATGCTGCGCTCCATAGAGTCCCACCAGTGATGGGCGTTGCCTGTGAGTTGGGCCCTCACCGCGTTCATCCAGAGGTCGGGGTGCAACTGCGAACCCTCTAACAGCATCTCATTGTTGGAGACCCAGTCTGAGATCTCCTCTGCCGTCTCCTTGCCCGAGAAGGTTCCCGGACCCATCTGTCGGAAGCCTCGTACAGTGCCCGCTAGCCGGTCAGGTGCAGGTGCTGGTGCTGGTGCTTGGGCAGGTGCCCTCTCCAGTACTACCATCAGGCCCTGTCTCAGGGTCTCCGTCTGCTGTATCTGGGCCTGCATCATCATTTGGAAGAACTGCATCATATGGGTCTGTCCCTCCGCTGGTGGCATCTGAGGTGGAAACGGTGGAGGTGGTGGAAGTGGTACCTCCGGCTGTCTCCTCGGTGTTTCCTCGGGTGCCGGCCTCTCGTACTGCGGCATCGGTGTCGCCCTCGAGGTCTGCCCCTCGAAGTACTGCCTCAGGATCGTCTGTGATGCCTGGCCCTCTGGCTGCTGTGTCTCCTCGTCGGGAGAGATCTAATGCCAGTGCATCATCGGGGCCTGAGGGATCACCTCTGCCTCTGGCTGAGGCTGCTCTCTGGGTGGTCCCCGTGTCGTATCCTCCCTTGGTGCTGCAGGTGGCACTATGGTACCAAGTATCTCACGTCGGCTACGAAGGTTCATCTCTCTGTAAGAGATAGAACGATATTAAAAGAGTATAGAATTAATCAAACAGGATGCAGGTATTTTAAAATTCGGAAGAGGTTCAAAGGTGTAATCAAGTGGATGAGACCTAGTAATTTCTATCCTATTGCAGGCTCGCTGGGCATGTTACCATACCACAAGCGATAAACATTTGATGTTCTAGACCTGCATGGGCCACCACTAAAACCATGTCACGCCCCAGTCCCAAAATATATGGAACCAGGCCACGTGGCATTGGCCAGCTGACACGACTCCGAGGATATCCCAATTTAATGGATCCTGACGAAGCGTGCTACGCTGTCCTAAATCTAACAAGTCTAATATCATAAACAGGTAATGTCTAATCTCATCCACAGATAACAAGTAAATACTGAAATGAAAGACTGGAATATAAGAAACATAGTCGACTGACATAGTACAACTGAAATATGTCTGGTGGGAACAAACCCACTACAAAATGTACTGATAGTCAGAGATAAAGTACTGATAGTCTGAAATAAAGTGCTGATAAGGAGAGTGACTGGAACAACAGCTAAACTAGTTAAGGAGCTCCAGTCATAGGCGGAAGGCCTACCAATCTGATCAGGGGTACTCTGATGGAAAGACCTCTAGCTCCTCGTCCAGAGCAAACCTTGTCTCCACACCTGGCCCGTAAACTGTGGGATAAAAGGCCTCGTCCAGATCTGGAAGATAACCAGGTCCTCAGAGGGACGTAACAAGATACAAAATGCATGCCAGATATAGTTCTGAATAAAAGTAAAGAGGGGTGTGCTAACCATCTAAGTGAATGCAATGTAAGGACAACCTAGGAACGTATAGGTAGGTGTAGGCATAACGTCCAACATCCTCTAGAGTGTGGTATCTGCAACGTCCATCATTCCGAAGAATGAGGTATCTGTATATATATAACGTCCACACTCTAAGGGACGTGGTATCTGCAATGTATATACGTCCGTAACACTCCGAAGAGCGCGGTGTCTGAATATAGGGAGTCACTGGGTCTGTGGTTCCTCTGGATACCATGGAGTCCGATGGGGGTATCCCATACGTTTGTCAGTTGTCCTTCCCGCCCAATGTAGATACGCAAGTCGAATGCACGACTTGAGTGTACCGTATCTAGATGTCAAGTCTCAATTAACTATATTACTCTAGAATACATGCTAGTCCGTGATGCATGTCGTACGTACCGATAGCGAATCGGGTACGCGGACCCGCATCCCAATATGAGAGTACCATGGTGATACGTGTAGGTATCACGGTCTAGGAAGATATCAAAATATCCTCGCAGTAGTGGGCGAGTCAGCTAACAACTAGGTCAAGTACACTATTCCTCGACGCATTGTCGACTGCACCCGAGTCAATCTCGGACGCACACAGTTCAAGTATATTTGTAACATTTAATATTTAAATTTAAGCAGTAAATCAGCAAGGTATACTTGCCTGCCCCGGGTAGCTGCGAAATCCAAAGCCCTGCTCCTGATGCCTCGGCAGCAGTGTCCAGCAATCCTATATAGGATATAGTAATGACTAGATTAGTCGCTACAATAGCACGACTAATACACACTGTTCGTATCTACAGCTGTCAAGGGTCGGGACCGTATATATATATAGCTAACACTAGTATATACATATACACTAAATCATATTCAATTATATTAAATAAAACATTATTATTTGTTTAATTGTACGAAAATAGTACTTATGTATTAATTAGCAATAATACATATATTAAGTAAATACACATATAAAATAGATAACATTCAAAAAGTCCTATATATATAACTATTTAGATACTATTTATGTACATAGATAAATATACACAACATTATTTATAAGTATTTAAATAGTAATTTTGTGCCTAAGTAAAAATATGCATAATATTATTTATAAATATATTTAAATAATGTTTTATCCTTCCACAAATTAATAAATACAAGTATCTATATATATATTTATTTATAGATATAACACCATATTTATGTATTAAGTATACAAGTAAATAATGTCATATACATATATTTAATATATGTACATTCCCATACTAATATACTAATTATAAAGTATATAAAAATATATTTATACACTCATTTATATATATATTTATATACATACACATATATACTTATGTGTATACACAAATAGTAACTATAGCATTATTTATAATTATGCACAACATTATTAATTAGGTAATAATACATACATTATTTATATTTCAGAAATATACATTTATTTGTATATATATATATATATGTATATATACATATATACATATATACTTTAGGTATTTAATCATACCAAGTATTTATATATATACTATGTATACATATACATTATTTATTTAATTATGCATTCATATATATATATATATATTATATACACATTATACTCAGAAAGTATTTATAGTATATATACATTTAAATACTATAAAATACAGGAAAGAATATATATATATTCAGAATACATAATATACGTATTTAAATACTGAAAATACGAGATCCATACATATAAAAGCTTGCAACCTAAAATACATGCATAATTACTAATAATTATACATAAAATGTCGAACCTTACTGTAGCTCAGGTCGAGGGGGTCACGGTGGTGGACCGTCGCCGGCGGGGGTGGCCGGACGGCGCTCCGGCGAAGCTCGGGGTCGTCAACACAGAACAGCGCGGTTCAGGGAGCGGTGGCGCTGCGGGGTCGATAACTCCTCGCGGTGGTGGCGGCGTCGGCTGAAACTTTACGGGGAGGAAGAGGACTGGCTGGGGGAGGGCTCGACGGAGTTTGGTGGCCGGAGGTGCGGTGGTGGCGGAGTATTAGGTGGTCGGGTGGTCGGCTCTAGAGTGTGGTCGGGGGAAGCTCGGGTTGAAGACGGAGTTGCTGGAGGGAGCTGCCGGCGTGGTGGTGGCCGGTGGCTCAGGTGGCAGGAGGGGGAAAGGCGGGCGAGGGTGGTCGGGTCGGTATGGTGGCGGTCGGTGGCGGCGTTTGGCC
This sequence comes from Iris macrosiphon, assembly GCA_036927795.1. Lineage (NCBI taxonomy): Eukaryota > Viridiplantae > Streptophyta > Magnoliopsida > Asparagales > Iridaceae > Iris > Iris macrosiphon. The sequence continues at coordinate 61,399,838 of JAYESA010000005.1, forward strand.
GGTGGGAGGCGGCGGGTGGCAGTTTGCAGGGGTCGGGCTAGGTTGCTCAGTTTAGAGAAGTTAGGGTTTTAGGGGTTTTTGGGTTTTTGTTTTTCTTTTAATGTGTTGTAATGAAGGTATATGTAGGAGAGAGAGTGAGGGGGGGGGCTGTCTTGGGGTTAGGGCCGGCTGTAGGAAATTCTTGGGGGTTGGGGAAGCTTCTACATGATGAGGGGAGGGCTAGGATTTAGGCATTTCAAATGTAGGGCCATGATGTGCCCTACATAAAGTGATGTAAGTACATAGAAAAGGGGGGAAATCAAATGCATACGGTTGGTCATGACCAATACTTTTCTCCATGATGGTTTGGGCCAATGAGAGGGGGACACCTCATTGCAATTTTGCAATTAGGCCCCTGAATAATTTGGTATTTGTACAATAACTAGGATTGGGGATTTAATGCAACCAAACACCATGTTTGGTGTTCCTCATTGGGCTAGGACGGTGTTTGGTGTTTTGTATGAGGCTTGTGGGTGTGGATGCGGGTTTGGATTGGAGTTGGGTCCAATTTAATTGAGGTTAGGTAGCCACATTAATTAATTCGTAATTAATGCACCGGTGTTTCTAATTTAATTTAATTAAAATCCGGGAGTCTAAATTTGGTTGGACAAGGGTCATTGGTGTAGTAGGCTCAGTGTACAATAATATCGTGATCTGGGTTGGTCAAGACTGGTTGAGGTTGGGTCTCAATTTCAATTGGAACGGGCAGCGAACGTAATTACGCAATTTAATTAATTTGCGCACGGACGTTTGTAACGACTTTTGTGCGTCTAAAATCAGGCACGAAAATCGGTATCCGGGGTTTGTTCTAGGTTCAATATGATGGGTTTACGTGTCTAGGTCAAATATGTGGAATTTGTTTTAGGGCAACAACAATGGTATTATCCCAAATAATCAAATCATTTCACAGGTATTTATAATACTATATATTAAATCATAATTAAATCAGATTAACCCTAATCAGGCTAATAAAATTAATTAACCCTAATTTCTGGTCGAGGGAGTTTACAACTCCGGTGCTTCACATAGTTTTGTATCTATATCTTTTGCTCTGAAACATCATCTTGAGACTGAACTGTTGGCGAGGACTTGCAAGATCACGAATGGGGGTGGCATTATCCTGGTCAGTAATGTTTGCAAGGACCAGAGAGTTTCTTTGGGAGGCCGAGAGTTGAGCGTGTGTCTACTCGTAATGCCACTTCCGAGCAACGATATAGTACTCGGGATGGACTGGTTGAGTAGGCACCATGCTAGTATCGATTATCGTGGAGGCAGAGTTTTGTTTCAGGCGCCAGGAGAGCCAGAGTTTGAGTTCGTCAGAGGAGCAGTAGAGCAGAGCGAAGGAGATTTTTGTGGAGCTTTGGTAGAAGAGCAGGAGCTGCCACATCCACTGATTGCTTAGTATATGGACGTCTTTCCGGAGTAGTTGCAGGGGTTGCCACCAGATAGAGATATGGAGTTCTCTATAGACTTGGTGCTAGGCGCAGAGCCAATATCACAGCACATTTATAGGGTGAACATTAATGAGCTGGCAGAGTTGAAGAAGCAAGTGGATGAAATGCAGGACAAGGGCTTTATCCGCTCCAGTTTATCATCATAGGGTACTCTGGTATTATTTGTACCAAAGAAGGATGGGTTGGTACATATGCGTATCGACTACAAAGCACTCAACAACCTCACTCTCAAGAATAAATATCCATTGCCGCAGATTGACAATTTATTTGCTCAGTTAAGTGAAGCGAAGGTATTCTCAAAGATAGACTTGAGGTTGGGGTACCACCAGGTGAAAGTGAAGAATGAAGACATTCTGAAGACAGCTTTCAGGACCCGGTATGGCAAATTTGAGTTCTTGGTAATGCCATTTGGGTTGACCAATGCCCCGACGGTATTCATGAACCTGATAAATAAGGTGTTTCATCAGTACGTGGATCAGTTTGTGGTAGTATTCATTGATGATATATTAATATATTCAAAGATCCCGGAGGAGCATGAGAAGCACCTGAGGATAGTTCTGGAAATCCTCAGGAAGGAGAAGCTATATAGCAAGCTTTCGAAGTGTGAGTTCTTCCTTGATAAGGTTAAATTTCTCGGGCATGTGATTACAAGAGACGGGATCTCAGTAGACCCGAAGAAGATTTCAGCAGTTGAGTCGTAGTATACACCGAGTTCAGTAGCGGAGATCAGGAGTTATCTTGGATTAGCAGCTATTATCGAAGATTTCTTCAGGATTTTTCCAGGATTGCGGAGCCGATGACTAAACTAACCAGAAAGGACGTGGAGTTCGTCTGGAATAAGGAATGTCAGTCTATATTTGAGGAACTAAAGAAGAGGTTGACTATAAATCCAATGTTGATATTGCCATCAGGGATAGGAGAATTTTCTATATATAGTGATGCATCGGGTAAGGGTTTGGGATTTGTGTTACAGCAGAACGGAAAGGTGATCGCCTATGCTTCCAGACAATTATGTCCGTATGAGAAGAATTATCCTACCCATGACTTGGAGTTGGCAGCAGTTATTTTTGCTCTTAAACTATGGAAGCACTACTTGTATGGAGAGCGAGTAGAGATCTTTACAGATCATAAGATCTTGAAGTATGTGTTTACACAAAAAGAGCTCAACATGAGACAGCGGCGGTGGTTGGAGTTGATAAAGGACTTCGATATTGCTTTGTAATACCATCCAGGAAAGGCCAACGTAGTCACGGATGCCTTGAGACGGTATCCAGTGGCTATGTATTTGATGAGAAACATACATTTATTAGCCGATCTTGATAGCTTGGGTATTGAGGTATTACTTTCTGGAGTTGCAGCACATATGTGGGGACTTCAGGTACAGTCAGAGTTGATGGATCAGATCAGAGTCGCACAGTTCGAGGATGAGTCTCTGAGGAGCATCAGAGCATAGGTCTGGATAGGATTGGTAGAGGACTTTAGTATTACAGATGATGGATTATTGTGGCACGGTACCATGTTGTGTGTGCCGAGTGGAGCGTTGGCGAGGAGATATTTTAGGAGGCACATCGATCTCAGTACTCTATGCATCCAGGTGCCAACAAGATGTATAAGGACATGAGAGAGCATGTTTGGTGGTATGGTATGAAGCGGTAGGTGGCTAGCTTTGCATCTAGATGCTTGGTACGATATCAGGTAAAGGCAGAGAGAAAGAGGCCAGGTGTATTGCTTCAGCCTTTACCCATTTCAGAGTAGAAATGGGAGCATATAATAATAGACTTTGTTTCAGGGCATCCGCGTTCTTCAGGAGGTAAAGATATGATTTGGGTCATCGTAGACAGGTTGACCAAATCAGCCCACTTTTTGCCATTCAAAGTGGGTACGTCTACAGAGAAGCTCACGGAGATGTATGTGCGTCAGATAGTCAGATTGCATAGAGTTTCTCTGAGCATAGTCTCGGATCGGGATAATCGCTTCACATCCTACTTTTGGAGGAGTTTGTAGGCTAGCTTGGGCACTCAGCTTAAGTTCAGCACCGTATATCACCCTCAGACAGACGGGCAGTCGGAGAGGACTATACAGACTCTCGAGGATATGCTACGCACCTGTGTTTTAGATTTTGGAGGCACTTGGGAGGATCATCTTCACTTGGTAGAGTTTTCTTTACAACAACAACTACCAGGCCAGTATCGAGATATCACCATTTGAGGCGTTGTATGGACGGAGATGCCGCACTCTGTTATCATAGGATGATATTGGAGAGATAGCCTTATTGGGACCAGAGATGGTCGTGGATGTAGCTGAGAATGTGAAGCTCATCAGGGATAGACTTCAGGTGGTGCAGGACAGACAACGGCATTGGGCCGATAGCTACTGGAGACCATTGGAGTTTGAGGTATATATTTTGTTTATATTGCATGTGATTGCTTGTTTTTGTTAGAGTGCTAAGGATGTGTTTTGTGGTAGGTTGGCGATCTGGTATTCTTGAGGATTTTTTCAACGTGAGGCATGATTCGCTTTGGTGGAGGCAGAAAGCTTAGTCCACGGTACATCGGACCCTTCGGTATTCTTGAGAGGGTCGGTGCAGTGGCCTATAGACTAGACTTACCACCTGCATTAGAGAGAGAGCACAATATGTTCCACGTGTCGCAGCTGAGACAGTACATGGCAGATCCTAGCCATGTACTAGATCACTTGGAGATCGAGGTTGGTCTGACTTTCAGCTATCCAGAGTAGCCCGTGGAGATTTTGGACCGCAGGAAGAAGGTGCTACGGAACTAGATGATTCCTTTGGTGTACGTCGCGTGGAGGCATCACTCACTAGGATAGAGTACCTGGGAGCGAGTAGCAGAGATGTACGAGCGATATTCTTATCTGTTTGAGCCGTGAGGTATAATCCTTTCTTGTTTGTATTGATTGCTTGATAGTTAGTTGTTCCTTAATTTTGAGGACAAAATTTTTCTAAGGTTAGTAGGATTGTCAACCTTACTTTTCCCGCTAGGGGTAGTTTAGTAATTTGGCATGGATATTTATTTTTAGAAATAAATATTGAATATTTGTGTGATGATTGTATTAATTATTTTATTAAGTTGAGCTATGATTATTGGACTTGTATTAATCGGTTATTAGAGACGTGTCATTTGTTAGTTAGTTAGTTAGAGAGACTAGCCAATATTAGATTTGACACATATGGACCTATTTAGATTTGTCATAACAATTAGTGAGCCCAACTTGGACCCACGCCCATTAGTCATTTCACTAATTAAATTAAGGAGAATTAGTTTAATTATAATTAGTTAAAGACTTCCAAAAATACCCATCCTTAATTATTTATCATAATACATCATGTAGGGGTATTTGGGACCTTAGCATGTAGCTTGGGAAATGAGTAAGGGGCCGGCCACTTGAAGAGGGGCTCTCATTCTCTCTCCTCATCATTTGTATTTTAATTTTGATCCAAATTCTAGATCCCCAATTCTCTATTTTTTCTCCATTAATTTTTTACACAATTCACCCCCAATTCCTTCTCAAATTCATCACTCTTGGAGCTTTAGGGCTTGGAGAAACAAGGAGCACAAGACGAAAGAACTTTGGAGCTAGAGATCGTGTCCGGATCATGTCCAATTATATTTTCATTGGGAATCCATCTCCTAATTGGTAATTCCTGAATTTCTCTCTTATTATAGCTTCTTAATCATCCATTTGACCATTAGGAATGACCCCATGGCATAGGGTGTCACTACCCCATTTTTAGGGCAGGGTATTTTTTTATTTTAATTTGGTAAATTATGTATTGATCATAAATATTTGTATTAATATTTAATTAGTTGGTTGTATTTATTTTTATTAGTTATTTTAGAGTTTTGGCTATCCTGGACCCATGTCAGACCCTAGTGGACCCTTGTCAGACCCAACCAACACCCTTGTCAGACTCATTTATTGGTTTAGAATAGTTATTTATATTTTAATTAGTTAGTTGGAGTGATTAGGATTTGTTAGAGTGCATTTGGAAACCCCTAACCCAAACCCTAATTAAGATGACTTAGTGGAGGACATTTTAGTCATTGTGTTTAACACAAACCCTAACCCTAAACCTATTTCTATACATGGCCGGCCACACTCCCCCCTTCTATTTCATTTCTTCTTCTTTATTTTCTTCTCTCCATTCTTCTTTCTTCACTTCTTCCATTTTCTTCTTCAATTTTAAGTAAGTTCTTCACCTTTTCTCCCTTCTTTTATTTATTTATCTCATGAATACAAACCCTAACCCTTCATTTACCTCTAACCTAGGTGTGTAGAGCCTAGATTTGGTGTAGGAGCTTGATTTGGAGGCTTGGAGGCTTGGTGTGGTGGATTTGGGGTTTTTTGGAGACTTTGGCCTTGGAATTTCAACTCCCAAGAGGTAAACCCTAACTTTCCTCTTAGTGATTGCTTTAATATAGTGTAATTAGTAGTTTAAAACCTTCCTAGACCTTAGGACTATCCATAGGAGGAAGTTGGATCTTGTTTGGATATTTTTGGAGACTTTGGCATAGAATTTTGTGTCAATTTTGGGTAAAATCCGAGATTGGCCCAATTTTGTGTGTTGTCCTAGGTTATATGGACCTAGGTAGACATGCTTGGGTGTCTTAAGGGTAAGTATGTATCCTCGTTCGGACATGTGAGGTCGTGTCACGGAGATTTGGGCATTTCGGACGATTTAGGGTTTTTTTCGTCGTTATGGGTTCCACATGCATGTGGAATTTTGCCCCGAACCTAGAATCGGAGAGTTAGAAATTTTTCGAGGTTCTAGACATCGATTAGAACTCGTGGATAAATTTTGGGTTGATTCCGAATAGGTTTGGTATGCGTTTCACGAGGTATGCCGCACTCCACGTGTTTGTCGAAATGACCAAATGACCATTTCGACTTGGTTTCTAGGTTTTGGGCTTGTGCGAGAGTTGGTTTAGCCTTAAGGAGTGTGTATTAGAGTTTTCGGGTTTATATATATATATATATATATATATATATATATATATATATATATATATATATTTATAGGTTTATGGGAGTGTGTGGGTGATTGTGTAGGTGGTTGTGTGTGTGGTTGTGTTTGTGTTGGTGAGTGTGTTTGTGTTTGTGGGTGAGTATTAAGGATGAGTGTATATATATATATATATATATATATATATATATATATATATATATATATATAAGGATGAGTGTATATATATATATATATATATATATATATATATATATATATATATATAAGTGTATATATAAGTGTATATATATATATGTATATTGTGTGTGTGTTCTGGGTTTTGTGTAGTATGAGTGAGTGTGTTAGTGTGTGTGTTTGTATGTAAGTATATATATATATATATATATATATATATATATATATATATATATATATATATATGTGTGTGTGTGTGTGTGTGTGTGTGTGTGTGTGATTATATATATGTATGTGTGTGGGTGCGTAGTTTATATATATGTATGTGTGTGTGTTGGTGTGTGTCGAGAGAGGGTGAGATGGAGAGCTAGAGCGAGAGAGATTGAGATGAGAGATGAGAGATGAGAGGGTGAGATAGAGATAGAGGGAGAGTGAGATAGAGATAGAGGGATAGAGGGATAGTGAGATAGAGAGTGAGGAAGAGTGAGAGGGAGAGAGAGAGAGAGAGAGAGAGAGAGCAGCAGTAGCAGTTGAGAGCAGCTGCAGTAGAGCAGCGCAGCAGCAGCAGCGGCAGCAGGCTGCAGGCAGCAGCGGCAGCAGGCTGCAGGCAGCAGGCAGCAGCTGCGGCTAGCCCCCCCTTATATATATATATATATATATATATATATATATATATATATATAGTTGATATATATATAAGTATATGTATATATATATGTATATAAATAGATATATGTATATATAGAGATAGATATATAGATATAAGTCATAGGATATATATATATATATATATATATATATATATATATATATATATATGTGTGTGTGTGTGTGTGTGTGTGTGGATTACATAGATAGATAGATAGATAGATAGATAGATAGATAGATATATATATATATAAGTTAGTTGGTGAGATAAGAGGGCAAGGTATTGGATCTCAATACCTTGAGATACCAAGGTATTGAGCTAAGATGGGTATCGGAGATGAGGTATTTGCCTATACACTAGGTTATATATATATATATATATATATCTATATAGTTAGATATATATTTTATATATAGTAGCATATGGTAGTATATATATATAGATAGTTAGTTAGTTAGCTAGTGTTAGTGAGGGGTAAGGCTTTAGTATCTCAATACCTTGAGATATCAAGGTATTGATGCAAGTGAGGTATCGGAGGTAAGGTATTGAGGTAGCCTATATACTAGGTTATATATATATATATATATATATATATATATATATATATATATATTGATGTTATATATATAGTAGTATATATATAAGTATATATATATAGATAGTTAGCTAGTTAGTTAGAGTTAGAGAGGGTTAGGT